>JANFOE010001618.1:0-329304 GCA_025667525.1 Glebionis coronaria | reverse complement strand
ACAAATTTTCTGCCTTACAAGCGTGTGACCTATCAGTCCATAGCTACGAAGACTTTCTAGCCACCAGTTATAATCCACTTTTGAAGTTATTAAAATTTATGATCAGCAGATTTTCCAACATTTCCAGAAGTAATTAAGAAGGTGTTCCAGAAATTCCTTCCTAACGAGACATAATCTAACATCAAGCTTGTCTCAAGAATAGTGCCTGTTTCCAAAACTCTTTAGTCCAGAGTTGCATATAAGTTAAAAGGGTTGCATCATTTGCTGCAAGAATTACCGGCACGAGACTTTATTTGCCCTAGCGCACCGCCAGAAGGTGCACCGTATAGAGGTTTATCTGATCTCCTATGATGTCTTAAACATTTTCTAGAACAACTCACAGTCATGACACCACCAGTGATGGGAGAAAGAACATCATGTTTCCAAGACTACTTTTGCACACGTTATTTTAGCTTATGATTCTGAACTCCCAAATGCTTCAGCTATATTACGAAATTATGAATAAAACTTTTCCCATAAATTCTCAGACAAATCATCAGTATATTGGTCACATTCCGATCTACTAAATCCTAAAGAAGAACGTAAGATCGTCTTCTCACGGACATGAAGATTTTCAGATAGGAGAAATTATATAAGCAACTCCCCATATGTGAATTCCAGTTGAAGAAGTGGCATTTCTGAACCACCCTATTTCAGCAGAACGAAATTTCCGACAATCCTGCAAAGGTGAAGGCCATCACCTGATGGTCCCGACCGACGCCTGTGAACGAGGTACAAAACTTTCTAGAACTCGATTGACTGTTACCGCAGAAATTGACGACAATTCTCCCTAAAAATTCCTTCCATGACTATTCAACCAGATTTCTACCAGGATGTTCCATAATCCCAGGCATAATTTTGATAGAAACAGTATCACACATTGATGCAGCTATGTTCATACCTATATGCCTGACATACCACAGGTTCAAGATAAAACGCCGTCATGTCAGTGAGTTACTAAAATCCTTAGAAATTTCTGAGCAGAAATGAGACGAAATTCCACGAAAATTGTTCTATCAGTTTACCACGGACTTAAAAAGAGTATAATACTATCTGAGTCATTGTCGACCATGTAACCAACCCACGTGTTTACTTTCATCCGGAAGGATTACGCTGTAGCGGACTGCGGAAAATTCAGCAGTAAATAGTACGATTTCAAGGCATTCCATCGACCATCATATCAAACAGATTTCCTGTTCACAATCACGTGTATGTTTACGTCCACTTTACGCCCATGTTTATTTTCACTTCCACGATTACGTCTCATTCGTAGTATAATGCTGTTTCAGTTCATGTCTTGTGCTATCTCATGATTTAAGCTCACGTTAGCGTTCATAACATTGTTCACGTTCAAGTGCGTGTGCCATTTCGCGATACACGTTTCATAGTTTATTACCGAATACGGTTACAAAAAGCTTGAGAAACCAGACTAAAGTTTAGCATAGTTTTTTTTCCATGCTCAGGTAGACGTATCACATCTCAGGCCGTATTGTTTGGCATTCCTTCCTCAGTCAGCATATATTCACGATATCATCACGTCCACAATATGTTTAATGTATCATCGTGCACAATTTATTCCATGCCTAACATTTCTCGTATAATCGTGAACCACATTCACAATTGCTCTCGTAGCACGTTCATAATTGTTCACGTAGTTTATCCCTACATATTTCAGCAGCTTGCTCAGAGATAAATGTTATCTTTTCAGAATAATTGTACGTACCGTTTCATGTATCCGACATGCTATAGCTTATTCGTTCTATCAGATTCAGAAAATTCATCTTAAGTATGGACCCAGAAACTATTCAATATCGTCAGGACAGGGTCATCAGGACCAAGATTTTCATTGTGTTTAGACCTTTGAAGGAGTCATTTCGAGTGGGAAGCCACTCGGAACGGAGGAGTCCATCCGGACCTCTCATCACTTTTCCTTCAATAAATTCAGTTAAGTTCCTTCAGTTATGTTATATTTTAGGTTCTTTCAGATATGTCACGTTCCATGTTCTCTTCAGCCATGCCACGTTACATGATCACTTCAGTCATGTCATGTTTATACCTATCAACAGTATTATGTCTTAATTAGAAGACGAATTATTCTTCAGCTTATCTATCTTTTCAGTTTACGTGTTCTTTCAGTTCTTATAACTTCATCAGCTTATTACCTTTAATTCGAGGACGAATTTTCCCTTTTTAGAGGGGACGAATTGTAAAACCACATCATTATCGCATCCTTAATTCGAGGACGAATTATTTTTTTTTAGAGGGGAAGAATTGTAAAACCCGCTTTAAAAGTCCTCGAACATTAATTACGGACAATCACATATTTAAATTAAACGTTACGTAATTAATTATTGAGATAATAAATAACAGTGTTAGATCAAGTGTTACGAAAATAATTCACGACAGGATATTATTATCACGCAGTCTCAGTTTTAATTAATATCGTGAAGTAATTTAATTATTCGGGAAATAATTATTACTAGTTAATAAGTGACTAATAATTATTCAGTATTACGTACATATTTATTTCAGTAAAATAAAAATACATGACGGGTTTTAAAAACGAACACGGAAGTTATATAAGTTTAATCAAAGCGAAACGAAATGAGAAATAGTATAATGATGGGCTGTTGGCGTTTGAAACAAAGAAAAAAAAAGAAACTGGGCTTGGAAGCCCAGCCATATTGTCAAACCATAAATGGGATTACTCTTTTTTTTTCCTTTTGGACAACACAGTTAAACAAAATAGGGTTCCCATTCTTCTGTGTGAATAGCGACGGCTGAGACAAAAACCAGGGAGGGAAAAATGGAGGTATCTATTTTCGAGTAGATCTTGATCATTCCTCGTAACTATAAGACATCCAAGAATCGGTAAGTACCTATCCTTTCTTTTAAATCTATCAAAAACCCATTCAGGTTTTTGATCAAGAAACATATGGAATTTTCAAGATTTTAACATGTGGGTTTCGGGGTCCTGGAATCACGAAAACCGAGAGCCAGTGCTCTCGGTGTGTGGCTGTCTGACCCAGCCGAGACCACAGCAGGGTCTCGGTGGTAGTGGTGTTGAATTTCAGTCGCAGCCCAAAGGGTGTGTGTGGGTGCGGTGTATAGCCGAGACTTCAATGTCTCGGTGGTGTTTTTGTTTAGCCAGTTACAGCCGAAATAATAACCAGGAGTGTTTGTTAATTAAAACAGTGGGATAAATAGCAGCAGACGTGTTTGGGATTAATTCACATAAAAGGGGTGTTTGGGATTGCCATAGCAGTGGGAACAAAGCTATGGCAGTGGGAACTATACTAAAGCAGTGGGAAATAAAAAGGAGCAGTGGGAACCCAAGGAGTAGCAGTGGCTGCTGCTTGGTGACGTCAGCAGGGGGGGTCCATGTGGTGGGCTCGATTTGATTAACCCGAGACATGTGTGTCTCGGGGAAGATTTTGACTCGGGTTTCGGGATCACGGGCAATGATATAATACGAGGCTATGTAATTAGGATTAAATCATTTTAACAAGTTAGTTTTATAAATAATAAATCAAATGGTTTGTTTCACAAATTAAATTAATAGAATTTATTGACATCAGTTAATTCTTTTTTTAGTTATTTAGAAACATGTTGGTTTTATTTAAATGATTTAAATCTCATAGAAACAATTTTGGAGACGTTTTATTTTGGGGAAACTTTCTAATTTAGGAAACTCGTTATTTTTAGCAGGTTACTTAATACAGTATAATACCATATCAGGATTCAGTATAATACACAGTAACCATGAAATACAGGATATATACTAATCAGTAAACATTTTAAGAACAGTCAGACTTATCATAATTACGCCGGACAATCAGATTAGTCAGATTATACATAAACAGTAATACAATAATAAAATAAATTAAACTAAGAGCAGAAGAGACTCAGTAATAGTGAACAGTAATCAGTTAACTCATTCGCGTCCGTTATTTATGTAGTATCCGTAAAGTCAGAGTCGATCCTTCAGCTTTCATTCTGATTTCATGACTGGACACGAGGTACGGATTTCCGTCCTTTCAGTAAGGACTTCCTTTCTATGCATGATTAAGATTCCCCGTCTTCAGCCAAATGTTTTTCCCCAGTATATGTTTAAGTTTACCAGTAATCATATTAATAACTAAATAAATTGCCTGAGCATTATATACAAGCACGACCAGTTTATGTACTAGTTACGGAGGTACCGTAACCACGGCACTAGAGGCACCGGTGTCGTGACTCACATGCAGGAGAGTGATATCCTGCATCGTCCCACTCAGCTCAGCTTGGCCATTTTATCAGTATTATTAGTGGGGCGTATGGATGCATCCTAGGCTTATAAGTGTTACAAGTTATCAGGGTGAATGTGGTGTGTGCTCTACATCCTTCACATTGGAGCTGATCCCTCCACCCAGCACAGTTATTTAGAGGTCACCCCTCTACAGCATGACGAGGTCACCCCTCCAGTTATTCATGCACTGTTGTTACAGTACGTGACCTATATAAGCTCTGGCAAATTAAAATACAGTAAAGGCATGTTTTCAGATTTAACAAATAACAGTTCAGCTTTATCATTTATAAATCAGTCTTACAGATTATACACAGATTTCAGCTGCAACTTTACTTATCAGTCTTACAGCTTCATTATTTCATCATCTGTTTCATTTTAGTAATTCCTTATCATGCTTTATATCCGTTCACTGAGCGTTATGCTCAGCCGTAGTTCTCTTTCATGATCTAACGGCAGGTACACCAGGACGCCCTTAGGATTCTGAGAGCATGTGCATTTGGATTGAAGCTATCCAGACTTCTTACTTTATGTACTTACATTATTCTTCTTATTTGGACATTGTTTAGTCCTTTCCTTTAGTATTTTATTTTTCATGTTTTAAGCTTGGTTGAATTACCGATGTTTGATTCCGGTATTTTCGTTATGGTCATTTAATGTTTTATGACATTTACCTTATGCTTTGATGACACGCCATAAATACACGTAACGGTCCACTTATCCAAGTGGGGTGTTACATTTTCAGTCACAAGGTGATAACAAGTCATTTTGAGTCGTTTTCAAGTCAAATTTAATATCAAACAGGCAATTGGCAAGAAAAAGGATTGGGTCAATATTAAGTCAGTTTTGCTTAAAAAAGTAATCAATTTCATTTGGCTGGCATTTACTGGATTCTTGATGAAATTTAATCAAACCAGTTCTCAAAGTTAGTCCATATTATGAAGTTTAAAATTCCATAAGCTTTTTGTACAGTATTCATTAAGCAATTAGAAATAAGCAAAAATCTAAACACTTGAGGAAAGTGATGTTTCTGTAAATGAAAACTGGATTTTCATATCTCTTAATCCACTTCACAAATCTGGCAATTTTATTTCACAATATCACTTAGTAGGTGTTGGTGGATGAATTTTGAGAATTTCAGCTTTTTGTCAAAAATCTTGGTCAACGCTTGGTCAACATAAGCCATTTTCAGCTTATTTCTATTTCCAGGCTCATTTCTTGATGAATTTTGATATGACTTGATTTCCCGTTCATGTTTTGAGCTCTTTAATCAGTTTTAGTACAAAAATCTAGTTGTGCATGTCCAGATTTTCCTAGAGCTTATTTTGTGCTTATTGTGAAGTGCTTATTTGCTTATTAGACAGTTTCAGCCAAATTCTTCTTACAGACCTAGCTAATTTTGAATTCTAAGCATTTTGAAACTGGTTTGACTGATTTTGTTTGAGAAATAAGCTCAAACGAGCTTATTTGTCATTGTAACCCGTTTTTGGCTTAAATACTTTCCAAAATTGCAACTTAGTCCCTAGTGTATTAAACTGTTTAAAATTTTGGCTAATCTTACATCTTTTTAGGGTTTTTCACTAATCAGTCCTTTAAGTTTGGAATTTGTTTAAAGTCAGTTAGTAGTTTTGGAAGTTGTTACAAATTTGGTTAGTTTGTTACATTGTTTACATCTTTGATCCTTTTGGTTAACTGTTTTACTATTTCAGCCCTTGTACTTGTTGGTTTTACATTTTGAACATTTATCTTTCATAGAATTTACATTTTCAGTCCTTTTAGTTTTAAAATTTACATTTTGAATTTTTCTTGAATAAAAACTTGGTATTTGCACGATGTTTTACATATAAGTAGATAATATTTTTTTCAGTTTTGCAAGGCTTTGTTTGAATTAGCAAATAGAATATCCAAAAAAATTAACAACCAAAAACAGTTAAAAACCCGATATTGTTAGGACTTTCAATTAGCAAGAACTGAGAAAAACGAACTGCATTATACACAATTTCAAATGGCGCCGATGCCGGTTCTTTGACTTTACGAGAGACTATCGATTGACGGTTTTCATTGGCTTTTGGGATCCGTTCACCTTGTGAACGTTATTTTTACGTATCATAAATCAAAAACAAATAAAAAATAAAAAATATAAAAATATATAAAAATTAAAAAATTAACAAAACAATTCTTTTCCTAAAGAATTGACCAAACAAATTAAAAAATCCAAAAAACAATCTTTTTCCTAAGAGATTGCACCCAAAAATATATATTATTGGATTCTCTCGGTTTTTATGTACATATAGTATTTTCTCTTAAAAAACTCATAAATACAAAAATATTTTCCATATATTATTATAAGTAAATATGTATACGTATAAGAACAACCAATATACATATTCTCCATAAGTATTGCCAAGGCAATACACCGTGTTGAGGGGCGTTCCGGTCCTTGACACGTGTATCGATCAAACAAAATAAAGCAAGAATAGATAAATACTCTCAATAAGCAACAATTCAAAGAATACGAACATTTAAGTGAATAGAAAGGCGATGTGCTATAAAATGCCATCTAAGGGTCAATAGGTACTTAAGTGCTTCGCGCCACCTAACCCCCCGTTCACTTATGAGTATTCTAAGAAGGAAGGCTTCATTGGGGGTCTTACACCCAAGTAGTATATACATATATTGTTATTTTCTTGTGGATATTTAATATTGAAACTCGAAGAGGATAATCCATTTCTCTTCAAAGTCACACGAGAGCTTCTCTCTCATTCCTCGTATTGAGTTGCATGCTCACTTGCGGGCGTGCACAAATACCGATTGGTGTACAACCTCTTCCTCCGAAAAGGAAAAAAAAAGAGAAAGAGTAAGACTACCACCGTCCATCAAGCCGATCACGAGAATCTTGCTTTGACTCCTCCACCACAAGAAGCCATGGCTGTTGATAATCGTTCTTTGATGGAACGTATGCAAACCAATGTTCATGGATATGCTAGTGCTATTAGGATTCCCGACATTCCCGCAAATACATTTGAGCTAAAACCGTCTATGATTACTATGGTTTCACAATCACCTTTCTATGGTAACAAGAATGATGATCCTCATGCTCACCTTAAGAGATTCCTTTCTCTTTGCAATACCATTAAGCACAATGGAGTTCCACATGATGCTATTAAGTTGATGTTAGTGTCATTTTCACTTGAGGGACAAGCTAAGCATTGGTTAGACACCCAACCACCCGATAGTATCACCATATGGGATGGTTTCACCACTAAGTTTTTGAACAAGTTGTTTCCTCCATCTAAGACCATGGCCTTGA
The DNA here is from genome assembly GCA_025667525.1 of Glebionis coronaria. Taxonomy (NCBI): domain Eukaryota; kingdom Viridiplantae; phylum Streptophyta; class Magnoliopsida; order Asterales; family Asteraceae; genus Glebionis; species Glebionis coronaria. The sequence continues at coordinate 321,670 of JANFOE010001618.1, read as the reverse complement.
GGAACTTAATTATAGGCTTTCAACAAAAACCTAGTCAATCCTTTAGTGATGCTTGGGAAGAGTATAGTGAGTTATTGAGGCGATGCCCTAACCATGGATTGGATGACGTTCACCAAATCAATACCTTCTATGATGGCCTTAAACCTCATCACCAAGATTCACTCAATGCTTCCGCGGGAGGGAATATTCTTCTTAAATCCATGCAAGAGGCCTTGGACATCATTGAGACTAAAGCAATGGTTCAAACAAACAATCAATTTGAAGAAAGGGTTCATGTTATCCAAAACACCTCTCAAACACCTTGTGATAACCAATTCCTTAAATATCACCAAGAGATCCTTCAACAAGTCAAACAAGGTCAACAAGAAATGACTCAAGAGATAGTTCAAGCCCTTAAGACCGCTTCATTGAACAACTCTTTAAATAATGTGAATGCCATTACTCTTTCTTGTGTAACTTGTGGAGGTCCCCATTCTTATGAACAATGTGATAAGGTGCAAGTTTATCAAGGGGAATGCTATGCTTACCAAGAGGAACATCGTGAACACTTCAAGCCAAATATCAATCCAAATAACCTGTCTTAGAAGTCCCAAAATTACCTTACTCCACCGGGATTCCCACCTCAACCACCCACCCAAATTCAACAAAATCCTCCTCAAATTTTACCAAGGAATCAAGGGCAAAGACCACCTTACCAAGGAAATAACTACAAGGCACCCAATAATTTTCAACCTCAAGGAAATAACTTCTATCCACCAAACCAAGGGTTTAATCCACCACCTCAATCTTTCCCAAAACAAGGTTTTTATCAAGGAAATGTGCAACTTAACCCTATGGATTTGATGCTTCAAAAGTTTACTTCTTTTGAGAAACAATTGAAAGATAATCAAGAGGAAAATAACAAGAAATTTGCTCTTCTTCAAAACCAAATTATGTATAATCAAAGACCACAAGGGGCTTTACCTTCAAACACACAAACAAACCCACAGGCAAATGTCAATGCTATTACAACAAGAAGTGGAAAGACAACAAAGGATCCTTCACCTCCTAAACCTCCTATTGTTCCATCCACTTGTGCTCCTACTTGTGACAAGCCTTCTACCTCTACTTCATCACCTCAAAATGCTCCCATTTCTCCAACTTCAACACCTACTCTTGAAGCACTCAATAAAAAAAATCCTTCATCAACCACTCAACCACAACCAAAACCAAGTCTTCCTTATCCCTCAAGATTGAGAAAAGAAAAGGTTAAGAACAAGGATGATATCCAAGTTTCTAACTTTTTGAGGATGTTCAAGCAACTTAACATCAATATCTCCTTTGCGGAAGCCTTAGCCAATATGCCTAAGTTTGCTAAGATGATTAAGGACTTGCTTTCTAACAAGGAAAGATTGGTGGATTTGCCTAATGCTTCATTGAATGAAAATTGCTCCGCGGTTTTGCTTAAGAAGTTGCCTACTAAGCTTGGAGATCCGGGGAGGTTTTTGATTCCTTGCAATTTCCCGGGGGTGGAAAATTGTATGGCTTTAGCGGATTTAGGAGCAAGCATAAACCTCATGCCATTATCGGTTTGGAAGAAACTTTCACTTCCCGAGCTCACTCCTACTAAGATGACTCTTGAGTTGGCCAACCGTACTATAGCTTATCCGGTGGGAATTGCGGAGGATTTTTTTTGGGGGTTGATAGATTTACATTTCCCGCGGATTTTGTGGTGGTCGATTATGATATGGATCCTAGAGTGCCTTTGATTGTTGGTAGGCCATTTTTGAGAACGGGTCGTACTTTAATCGATGTGGCGGAAGGAGAACTTACAATGCCGGTAGGGGATGAGAGAGTTGTGTTTAACATGGGGAAGTTGTCTAAAAAGTTAATGATCCCGAAGCCGTAAAATATATTGATGTTGTGTATGAGGAGGAAACACAAGATGATCTTCTTGATGAAGTTTGTGATGAGTACTTTTATGAAGCTTGCTCAAGTGGTGATTATGATTTACCGCATATTGAGACCATTGCTTCCATTACTTCATTCTTGGATTGTCCTGAACATCAAGAGCTAAACCTTAGTGAAATCCCATATGACACTCCACTTTTCCACAATGATAACCATGTTCATGAGGACTTTAGTGATGGAGAATCTTTTCTTTGTGATTCACCAACATATGATGATTATAGTGATGATGAGCTTTCTACTTGTGACTCTCCATTTGTTGATGATCATACTTCCTTTGGTTTTGAGGGATCACCAATTTTTGATAGACCAATCTATGATGTTTATGGTGATGAGGCGGATTCTATAATGGATGAGAGTGATGAGTTTTTAGCGAAGGATATATCTTTTGAGTACACTCTTGGTTATTTTGATGAGGAGGGGGACATACTCTATTTAGAATCTCTATTGAATGAAGATCCTTTACCTTTTTCCTTGCCCACCTCAACCTTTCAAAGTGATAAAGGAAAACAAGCCATGATGGTTCCTTCCAAGAGCTTGTTGTTACCCATGCCTTCACAACCTTTCTCTCACAATGTGATTTACAAAGGAGAATCTTTTAAGGCAACCATCACTTGTTGTTTTCCCATCAAGGAACGGATTTTTGATCCTGGTATAGAACTTGCTAAATCATCTCAGTATCCACCTGATGCAACAAAAGGAAAACTTGTAAAAGATTTGTGAGCTTTACACTATCACCTTGGGAAGAACATATGGGAAACCATTTTGGAGAACTACACCTCATTCTTTTCACCATTGCTTGGGAAGCTAGTTGTTGAATTGTGTTATAAGTGGGATGGTAATTATGTATTTGATCCTGGGGGATATTCATGGAGTTTTGATAACTGAAAACTTGTTTTACCTCATCATGGAGACTTTTCTTAAAAAGGGGGCAAAATTTTTTTCTTCTCCATGATAGGTATTAAACACTTTTAAGTGTGGCACGAGTCGAGCTAGAGACTCATTAACTCAAGCATCGTATAACTAGGTTTAGAGTGTTGTAGGTTAGAAATAAAGGTAGAGACTTGGAGATCAGTATAGGGGAGACCTTCTTTTGTCTTCATGATTGTTTGTAGGGTTGCTCACTCATTTCATGCTTTGGAGCTTATGGAGGAGGCCCTTGTATCCGGTTCACTTCGTTACTATAGTGATTTTTCATTGACACCTTGTGCTTAAACATGATTTCACTAATAGTTGTCATTTCCTTAACTTGGGTTAAGCAAAGTCTATTCATTGTCATAAGTGTAGGGGAAGTCTTTATTCTTCCATGCTCTTAAACATTGAGGACAATGTTTAGCTTAAGTGTAGGGGGGTCTTCTATCAAAGTGACCTTACCTAGAACTTGTCATTGTCTTGCATGATGACATGGAAAATTGATTTTTCAACATTTTTCAAATTTTTGATCTACTTTGGCCACCAAAAATATGCATTCATAATTTTTGCATTAATCATTTTTTCATTTGCATATCACATTTGCATTGTATATATTTCTTCTTTCATTTTTCATCAAAAATATATAAAAAGGAAAAAAATATAAAAAACCATGGTTTTAACAAATTTAGACTTCTTTGACATATTAGGCCCGCCATGGATATTTTGACTCAACCCGAGTTTGCTTATCAAAGCTTACTCTAGCTAGTATCCTTAACCATGTAGTCCTTCATTGGTCTATTAGGCTAAGCATCCACCAATTTCATTATTTGAGATTTTAAATTTGTGGAGAATGGGTGTTGGGTCAAAAAGTTGATGTGGCAGAAACACAAAAATGAAGAAAACGTGAAGTTATTGTCTAAGCATTGTCAAGACCAATTTAGGCGTTGACAAGAGTTAATCCAGCGTTGTTGGCTCAAGAGTTGTCGTGTGCAATTCAATAGTTGTTACATGCAATTCAAGAGTTGATAGAATTGTAGACAAGAAGCTTTTAGAAGATTCTATTTGGATATATATGCAGGAGATATTCTGTATATAGTTATTTAAATAGAATATTCACATGTTTATTTATTCTTATCTCTTGTAAACCCTAATCCTTACACTATAAAAGGAACCAAGGGTATTAGGTTTATTCATAACTTTCATTCACAATGTAAACCTAAAGTGTGTGTCGACTAGACGTGGGATTCAATGTATTCACGTCTAGTGACTGTTGATTATTAATATAATTAGCAATCCAATTGTGTTTTAGTTCATGTTATTCGTGCCTAAACACCTTGTTAATGGTTGTTGTTCTAATTCCGCTTTGATTGTTTAATCATATGAACAATGATCATTCCTAGTAGCTTCAAAGATCCGGAAACCAAGGTTTCCACAATTGGTATCAGAGCCTCGTGGCTCGTGATGCTAGGACCAACAAGGTGTTCATATATGGTGAAAAGAAGAAAAATCCGTCTAGGGTTTTTTTGGACGTTTTTGTGTGCGCAGCAGTATTCAGAAGGTCATAACTTTTGATTGAACCGTCGGATCGTCACAAAAGTTTATATGTGTGTTCTACATACAAATATCTAAACATCCACCGGAGGGATTGTCGAGTTTTATCCCCAGGAAAAAGTTATTAAGCGTCAAAGTCAGCAGTGAGTGAATGCAGTTTTCTGTGGACAGTCATGTTCAAAACACGATCTCTCCTTCGTTAACCGTTGGATCTTCGTGATTTTTGAACTGTAGATTCTTGGCACATGTGTCTAGGATCTCACCGAAGGGATTTTCGATCTGAGCCCTAATGAAGAAGTTATTCAAGATCAAAGGTTGATGTTTAAGGTATTAACGTTTTTGCCTTTTCACATGAAATCATGAACTAGGGTTACTCAAACCCTAGATCAACAGAAAAAGGCAAAGGTTGTGGCTGTTATAAAGCATGATGGTACATAATATTCAGACCCTAGGTTGATTTTCTCATAACCCTAGTTAGGGTTTCGATTTTTATTTGTCTCGATCTAGGGTTTGTATCATAAGCAGCAGGTTATGATCAAGTTGTCAGATGCGTTTATTTATACACGTGATAGCAACAGTGAAAAGGAGATAGGGACATATGCTTATTGGATGTGTGTTGAAACTTGAAAGTGATGTGGTCCCAGAATGTTATATCACATGGTATTGAGTGTTCATTGGATCAATCTAGTACTACTAATATGGACGTGAGGTTATTTGTTCAAAGAAAGAAGCTGGTGGTTTTCGTCATTAAGGGTTTCAAGAACCCTAGATGAAGATTCATTCACTTTGGAAGCTGCTGTGTTCGATTCATGCTCAAGTCGATATTAGTGATTCATATAAAAAAAGGGGAACGTGTTACAGTAACACGTATTAATGTTCCTGATGACAAAATATGGTACTATTATTACGTATGAGTATCCAGACGTGTGAGGTTTCCATACTCACGAAATTTCAGCAAAAATTATGGGAAAATCAGCAAAGACGTGAGCTACTAAATTTTTATTGGTGGAGAAGGTTAGTGTTCACACGGTGCTTGTTTCTTATTTGTGAAGAAAAGTTGTATTCGCATGGTTATAGTACACCTGCGTACACACGATCTAAGAAGCAAGTTAAATTGTGTTCACACGGTACAACATTTTCTATTGGTGGAGCAATTGAGGTTCACATGGTTATGATGGACCAGCATTCACACGATCACAATGGAAGATATTTTCTATTTTGGATGTGGATCAGAAGAATAGTCAAACGTGGGTAATCTTTTTATTCTTGCCAAAAATCTTGGAAGTATATTCCATGATTTGACTTATCACGTGGGGTTACAAAAGACATAGGAAAAAGAAAAGCTGCAAAGGAAAAGATGGTTACATGGGCTGATGGGCTAAAAGACATGCGTTATATTATTCAACAAATATGGAAGCTGATTTGGAGCATATACGTGTTTGTTTAAATCAAGCCTATATTATACAAGTTACTTACTTGTATTTTAGCCACTTTTAGATGCAAGATGACGTCAGCAGAAACTTAACGCTGACAAGAGTGAAATTGACGCTGACAGGAAGGATTTTGACGCTGACAGAATAAGTCAACGCTGATAGGTTGACAGTGTTGTCCGATATATGGTATTTCAAGCGCTGATAAGTATTGTCCGATATTGGACGATGCATCTGGTAAAGATATTGGACAGAAGAGGATATTGGACAACACAAGGAAGGTTGCTGTTTGAGAAAATTGGTACGTTTTAAGCACACAAAAAGGAGTAATTACACACGAAGGTACATGGAATCTCCGTTTTTATTCATAATATCATGGTGATATTAATGGCTCGGATATTTTTAAAAGGGATTAATGATTTTAATGCGAGTTAGCAACAATTCGTGAAGTAATTTATTGGATTTGATTATGTAATCAGGGTAGCCTTGTAAAAGAGTTATCCGGCTTAATGCTTTTACATATGATATGAAGATTAAGATTCTTCATGAAGAGGTGTTGGCTTAAGGGGAAGAATTCTTATGGTAAGTTTGATGATTGAAGAAGATTTTCGCGAGTTTGTGTTCTATCATATCTTAAAGTCAAGCACTTGTGACTTTAAAGGTAACTTGTTCGTGCTTTACATGGTTGGTGATGAAGACTTGTCATAACACTTGAAGGAGTTACATTATCGTGCTCAGTGTCTCACAAAGGATGAGAATATTGACAAGGGATCGAGGTCTACTTATATTTAGTCATTGGTATAAGTTTTTCCTCACATGGATAGTACAAGACATGGAACATAGGTTTGGTTTATTCTACTTCTACATCAAAAATATTATATTAATTGTTCTTCAAGATCATTACACAGAGCCTACATATGGAGAATCTTCAACATTGCAACATTGTTTACTTCCTTGTTGATGTGACAAAAAGGGGAAGAAATACGTGCTACACTTGAGGGGAAGCAATTTGAAGATCATGTACAACTTACAAGAGATACACATAGAATTTTACCACCATCAACTAGGGGAAGATTGTTTGGTCAAAAAGTTGATGTGGTAGAAACTCAAAAATGAAGAAAACGTGAAGTTATTGTCTAAGCATTGTCAAGACCAATTTAGGCGTTGACAAGAGCTAATCCAGCGTTGTTGGCTCAAGAGTTGTCGTGTGCAATTCAATAGTTGTTACATGCAATTCAAGAGTTGATAGAATTGTAGACAAGAAGCTTTTAGAAGATTCTATTTGGATATATATGCAGGAGATATTCTGTATATAGTTATTTAAATAGAAGATTCACATGTTTATTTATTCTTATCTCTTCTAAACCCTAATCCTTACACTATAAAAGGAACCAAGGGTATTAGGTTTATTCATAACTTTCATTCACAATGTAAACCTAAAGTGTGTGTCGACTAGACGTGGGATTCAATGTATACACGTCTAGTGATTGTTGATTATTAATATAATTAGCAATCCGATTGTGTTTTAATTCATGTTATTCGTGCCTAAACACCTTGTTAATGGTTGTTGTTCTAATTCCGCTTTGATTGTTTAATCATATGAACAATTATCATTCCTAGTAGCTTCAAAGATCCGGAAACCAAGGTTTCCACAATGGGAAATGATAGAGTTGAAGCAAGTGTAAAAGGGCTAGATAAACTTCATGATAATTACTTGTGGCTAAACCCTTCTCTTCTTAACCTCTATTTTCTTCGCATGTATATAATTGTTAATAAATAATCAAGAACGGTTTTAATTGGTTTGTAATCTCTTATGCATTTTTGGCTAATCATTCATGATTGATATAAGTACGTTTTAAGATTCTAAGTTAGAACGTTTTATGTGTACAAGACTTATGTCATGCTCAATATTTAGCGGGTGTTTTTCCTTTTATTATTTTCAAATTTCTTTGTGAGGAATAAAGAAAAATAAGAGCGGCTTATGAAAAAAAAATGAGTGGCTAGAAAAAAAAAGAAAAAGAGAAGAAAAGAAAAAAAATAATTATACAAGACTCCTAAGAGGGGCAGTGTGGTGTTAATTATAGTGACTATTGAGTTCCAATATTACCTTGACAGGTTGCGGGGATTCAATAGATTGCTCCAATCCAATATTACCTTGACGGGTTGCGGGGTTGAAGATCCAAAGTCTCAAAAATATGGCGGATGTAAATTATTGCGTGAGTTTTATTTTTCTTTCCTTAGCGAGTGTGTAGCTACTTATGAAAGCATGACATGAGGATTTTACACATAAGGCGAATGACTTATTATTCTTGAAACGGACTTGTATTAATTGTGAGCGGTTTTTCAAGTAATGGATTAGAGGATTACTTAGGATTAAAACCGTGCTTCCTTATTTTTGGATTTTACATTTCTTATACTTCACACTTGAAATAATGACAAATTTGCTCACAAGTAATTTGCTCAAATAATAACCGGTTCCACATTTAGTTGTCATGAATAAGTTGATGCACTTTTTACTTGTGAATACAATGATCCCATTTTTAAGCTTGGTATGGGGAAAGTGAAACTTGAGGGTGATAAATTTCCATGGTACCCAAGCCCTAATCAAAGTCATTGAATTCTTTATGAGTTATTTCCATCAAAACCATTTCAAGAAAAATAAAAAAGATATAGATAGAATTGTATTTTGTTCATTGCATTGTTAAAAGTCAAAATCATGCATCATGTAGTTTAGAGTAGTGTAGATGCATTCCATATGGCCAAGGTGGGTTAATTATGAGGAGAATGTAAATTTGTGCTTTAAAATATATAGAATTGCATGAGGATATGACAATGTTCAAGTGTAGGGGATTTGATATGAGCTAAAACTCATATCAATTTATCAACAAATAACCCTAAAACATGAAGCAAAATACCAATTTATCTTGCAAAAACAGTGTTATGTGGTATGTTTGTGTTTGTGTACACTTGTGTAGGTAAAAGGAGGCATTTTCAAGCAAACAAGGGAAAATCAAGCTTAATTTGATGAAAAAGACAAAGAAGGATCAAAAGTGACAAGACTTTGAAGTACAAGGACCTATCTTGACAAACTGCCAAAGATGAAGGACCAAAGTGTAAATATTGTAAAAAGTCAAGATCATAGTCAAACAAGGTCAACTCTCAAGTCAACTCAGTCAAATGATCATTTTTGCTCAAGGATGAAGTTTGAAGGACTAAAAATGCCAAAGAAATGAAGCTGCTAGCCTTTAAATGCAATCTGCCAAAGTTCAAGGGTTAAATCTGCCTATTTTGGAAAGTCATTCTAGTTCAATCCATGTGCTTTAGTATGGACCAATGAGAAGCAAGCAAATAGAGGACAAGGATTGCCACATCAGGGCATTAATTACCCACTAGCAGCCGCCTCATTAAATGAGAATATCCCAACAGTGCAATCCGTGTGCACTAGTTTCAGCCATTCAAAGCTTGACACGTGTCATTTTCAAACGAGCAAAAATTCCCAGGATCGTTTTGGAGCTAGAGTGGATTTCATGAAGAGTTATAAACATCAAAGTTGCTTATTTTTGAGAGACGAATCCATTGGTTATCATCAATTAACAAGAAATCAACTCAATCAAGAAACCCCAATTCATGTTCATACTTGGAAAATCAACTTAGCAGAATTATGCCACATGGAGACCTGGGATTGGTCCCAACACGTCACCAACCCCAACAAATCTCCTTCTCAAGTCTATAAATAGCCTGCTAGGTCTTCATTTGTAATGAGTAGTTGTAAGTGTGAAAAAACACACATTTGCCTTTTCCTTTCAACTTTTTCCCTTTCTAGCTAAACTACTCAAGAGTTCGACACACTCTTGAGTTAGTTAGATAGTTAGTTACCTTTTCAACCTCTTTGTAACAGATTTCCATTAATAAAATTCAAACTCAATTTTTCCCGCCAATACTTCTCATCATCTTTACTGTTCATTCCTGCTTCCATTGATACTTGTGTTGCTGCATTGAGTTTGTTATGATCATTCATTGATCATAACTGACTTTGGAGTGAAGATAGTAGCTGTTTGTTGATTTCAGTCCAAGAACATAGCATTTGTGATGAATTCAAGCCATTTGATGATCCTAGTTGATTTGTAGCTGTGTTGTTGATTGTAGATTGTTGAATCTAGTGCTAAGGTGGTGGTTAGCACTAGAATAGAGAGTACATCACTCCTCTACTGCTCAATGGTTTCTTCACTAGGTGCAAATGCTTCTTATTTTTGATTCCACTGAATTGTCAAGTGCATGCTCAATTCCTAGTTAATCTTGTTGTGAATGCATGATAAAACTTGTTTAGATTGATCTTACTTGACTCTAGTAGTTTGTAGCTTAAGTGTAGCTTATCTGCTTATTGATTTGGATATTGATCTAGCTTATAGCCTTATTCAGTCATTTTTAGCCTTGTTACCTCATTTGAGTTCTAGTTGCTTACATTGCTTGCTTTTAGCTTTAAAACATTTCATTTTGAGCACTGAGTTTGGTTTGCTATAGGTTTTTACTCATGCTTGATTGATGCTTTAAAAGTCTTCACAAATGTTCATATAGATCAGTTTAAGGAGTGTTTGGTTTTAGCTGGTTTTTGATTTTCATGTGTTGGTTTTTGGCAAGTAAATGTACATTTTCAGTCACAAGGTGATAACAAGTCATTTTGAGTCGTTTTCAAGTCAAATTTAAGGTCAAACAGGCAATTGGCAAGAAAAAGGATTGGGTCAATATTAAGTCAGTTTTGCTTAAAAAAGTAATCAATTTCATTTGGCTGGCATTTACTGGATTCTTGATGAAATTTAATCAAACCAGTTCTCAAAGTTAGTCCATATTATGAAGTTTAAAATTCCATAAGCTTTTTGTACAGTATTCATTAAGCAATTAGAAATAAGCAAAAATCTAAACACTTGAGGAAAGTGATGTTTCTATAAATGAAAGCTGGATTTTCATATCTCTTAATCCACTTCACAAATCTGGCAATTTTATTTCACAATATCACTTAGTAGGTGTTGGTGGATGAATTTTGAGAATTTCAGCTTTTTGTCAAAAATCTTGGTCAACGCTTGGTCAACATAAGCCATTTTCAGCTTATTTCTATTTCCAGGCTCATTTCTTGATGAATTTTGATATGACTTGATTTCCCGTTCATGTTTTGAGCTCATTAATCAGTTTTAGTACAAAAATCTAGTTGTGCATGTCCAGATTTTCCTAGAGCTTATTTTGTGCTTATTGTGAAGTGCTTATTTGCTTATTAGACAGTTTCAGCCAAATTCTTCTTACAGACCTAGCTAATTTTGAATTCTAAGCATTTTGAAACTGGTTTGACTGATTTTGGTTGAGAAATAAGCTCAAACGAGCTTATTTGTCATTGTAACCCGTTTTTGGCTTAAATACTTTCCAAAATTGCAACTTAGTCCCTAGTGTATTAAACTGTTTAAAATTTTGGCTAATCTTACATCTTTTTAGGGTTTTTTACTAATCAGTCCTTTAAGTTTGGAATTTGTTTAAAGTCAGTTAGTAGTTTTGGAATTTGTTGCAAATTTGGTTAGTTTGTTACATTGTTTACATCTTTGATCCTTTTGGTTATTTGTTTTACTATTTCAGCCCTTGTACTTGTTGGTTTTACATTTTGAGCATTTATCTTTCATAGAATTTACATTTTCAGTCCTTTTAGTTTTAAAATTTACATTTTGAATTTTTCTTGAATAAAAACTTGGTATTCGCACGATGTTTTACATATAAGTAGATAATATTTTTTTTCAGTTTTGCAAGGCTTTGTTTGAATTAGCAAATAGAATATCCAAAAAAATTAACAACCAAAAACAGTTAAAAACCCGATATTGTTATCACTTTCAATTAGCAAGAACTGAGAAAAACGAACTGCATTATACACAATTTCAGTTGTCTTGTTTCTTGTGCTGTGCAGGGATTAAAGCTTCAAAGATCATCTTGATGACTTTTGACGAACCGTGATACCGTGTTCCCATCTTCCCGGTTCTATCCTAAACTCTTGTGATTCAATATTTCATATTTTATATGTTCACATTGAATTCACTTTAGTTGTCCTTTCCTTAGCAAGATTTAAACAAAGTGCACAATGTCCTAAGTGTAGGGGAGTTTACTCCCACATGCTTAAACATTGAGGACAATGTTTATCTCAAGTGTAGGGCGGACTTCTATCGAAGTAAGTGGTCTTTTCCATGACTTTGCCCTCATTTTAACCGGAATATTTTATTTTTCGACATTTTTCAAAATTTTTAATCTATTTTGGCCTAGTTGTATAGTTGTATTTTCCTTTATTATGTTTACCTTCTTTCCTTGCTAGAATAAATTTTCAATAAAGTTGTTTTAAACTTTTCTTAGTCATGAATATTTTGACTCAACCCGAGTTTACTTACCTAAGTTTACTCTAGCTAGTATCCTTAACGTGTTTAAGTCAAGTTTTGCTAGGATTTTAAATAGGGAGCTATAAAACGCGAAAGTTTTAACTCTAACGGGTTAAGAACAAGAACTTTTCGCAAGTTCCTATAATTGATCTTAGAGAGTCGTTTATCAAGGGAACTTTAAAATGCGATTTCTAAACTTGAAAAAGTCCAAGAATTTGCAAGATCCTATAGATGACTCGAAAACCCAAAACTTTGATTTAATAGGCTAAGTATCCACGAGTCTCATTCCTTGAGATTTTAAACTGTGGAGAACGAGAGATGATAGAGTCAATTATAAGTTTGGTATTCTTTTGTGAATTTATGTGAGTTAATTATAAGCCTATTCTCCCTTCGCTTGCTAATAAATATATCTGCAATAAATAAGGTTGTATGATTTAAAAGGTTACTTAGCTTCTAGCCCCAGATCGTTTAAAAGTTGCTCGGTACGGATTAGAGTTCATAGCCAAGGCATAACTTATTGAAGCGGGATGCGAAGATTGGCGAGTCCGAAAAGGCCCTATCAAGGCATGAGGGCTATATTTTGTTGCTAAAGATCCAAAAGTGATGTGAAGAATCATTTATCGAAAATCTATATGAAGGATCGAGACACACGACCAAAAGCAAGTACTCCCAAAAGATCATGGAGAAGTCTATCCAAAAAGGCCCTAACAAGGTATGAGGATAAATAGATCTAAGTCCTAAAAGGAGGCGGATCGTTGTATATCAAAGTCCAAAATAAAGATTGGAGAAAAATGAAGAAGTCGTGGTCCAAATATGAAGAATCTCTCAAAAATTCAAGTGAAGAAATTCCTATTATGAAGAGAAGACCATAATTTCAAGAACGTCTCTCAAAGATTCGAAGTATGAAGTCGCTGCCAAATATCGGTTCGAGAAAGGTCTCAAATCGTGAAGCGAGTTATGCCAAGATATGAACTTTATGAGGTCCCGAGAAGCAGTTTTAAAAGATTTGGTCCTTTAGCTAACTATTGATTAAATCATGCACTTTATTTTCGGCCTAAATAACTATCGAAATAAGTCAAACAATGCATCCTCGTGATCATTCAAGACAAAAATAAAATATAAGAGATACACCTAGGAATAAGGGAGTCTAAGTGAATAATTGGCCCACATGAGTTCGTGTTTGCTAACTTATAATAACAATGATCTCGTTTTTAAGGTTGGTATAGGGAACGTGAAACTTGAGGATGATAAACGTTCATGGCTGCCAAAACCCAATGAAAGTTTTTAATTTCTTTACTTGTTTCTATCTTTTTATGTTTAATATTTAATAAAGGCCAAGGTGGGTTATTTATGATGGAAAATGTAAACCGTGCTTTAAATTAATGCATTGCATGAGGGCATTGCAATGGTCAAGTGTAGGGGATTTAATAAGTGTGAAAACACTTATCCTTTTACCACTTATTTCCAATAATAACAATACCAAAACGTGTGATTTATGTCGTAAAAGTTGGAATTATGCGTGGTTTGTGTTTTTATTGTGTTTTAGGACCAAATTATGAGAAAGGAAGAAAACACGGGTTTTCACGGGCTTTTATCGAAGAAAACGGGAAAAGACGAAGTCAAAAGATCAAGAGTGCAAAAAGAACGGAAGTCCAAGACCTATTCTGAAGATTTATCGAAGAAAAAGTCTAAAGACGGAAGTTTAATGAAGTCGAAGAACTTAAGTCTAATAGAAGAAGAAAATTAAAAGACAAGTTCAAATCCCGAGACGACATCGAGAAAAGACAAAGAATTAAAGTCGAGTCGAGAAGACGTGAAGAAAGAAAGAAAGAAGATGCAACACATGCACTCCTTCTACTTTTCCTATAAATACCCTCCTAATAGTCATTAGGAGGGAGTTAGTCTTTAATTTTTAGTTTTTCATTTTTTGCATTTTTCTAGTTTTAGAGAGAGAAAGTCTTAAACTTTCTCTCACTAAGTTTCATCTTTTCATTTAATCTTACAAGATTAAACGTTTGTATTGCTTATTTTTCATTAATCAAGTTCTATTTAAGCTTTTAATCCTAAATCTCATTCTACCTTTCTTTGATTTTAGATTGATTTTGGTGCGAATTTCATATGATCCGTGTTGTTCTAAATGATTTCGTGCTTAAAAAGTTAATCTTTTGATCATTACTTAAGTTTTCATATGAATAAGCTGTGAGATTTTTGTGCTTATTGGCTTATTTTTATGATTAGCTTATTTACTTATAAAAAGTTTTCTTAAATAGTTCATGTTTTTATTGTTTGATATAAAAGTTTGTTAATTTTGAGTTTAGATAAGTTGATAATTATGCTTATTTAATCCGGTTTATCTTTGATTCGCCCTAGTTTGGGGATAAGCTTATCAAATTAGCTTATTCATTGGCTTATTTACCGAATCCCATATATTTCGGAAAGGGTACAAACCCCTTTCCGATCGTGACATTCCGAGCAGCCACCAACATCCCTCTTTCCGATTGGTTAATCGGAAAAGGGTTTTAAGGGGTTCCGATTTGAGCAGTTAGTATTCCGACCAGGTACCCTCTCCCTCATTCCGATCAAGTGATCGGATTAGGGTTTAGCATTCCGATTGGATCTTGTTTGCTTATTCCGATTGGTTGCCTCCTGTGACATTCTGACGAGAAGTTTAATATTATTCCGATTAGTTCATTTACAGTATTCCGATTGGGCAGCTTTTGACACATTCCGATTGTGTTCTTATTCCATATTCCGGTCAGTACCTTTTTATAACATTCCGATTGCCCCCTTTTTGTTAAACATTCCGATTGCCCCTATTTTCCAACATTCCGATCATCAGATCGGAATATACTCCAATTTGGACCAATTTCGCCCACATTCTTGTTTTTGCAAGGTTTCCAAGTGTTAGTTTTTAATAAGTGATCTAGCAACTTTTCTAATCTTGTCTTTAAGTTTCTAAGCATTTATTTTAACTCGTCATTTTTATATTAATCTTTAAACTTATACTTTACTCAACGACATTTTTCTTATTTGCTGTTAGTTAAAAATAGATAATCAAAACCAAACCATTCTCTTGTTCACCAAAAGACGATTGAGTCTCACTTTGAACCAATAGTCAATTCGAAAGGATTCGGACGATAAGATTTTATACTTAGCCAAAAGCAGAGTATTATCTACTGATCTCATTCTTGTGTGTTGTTTTGGATGGTGGAAAGAAATAATTCATAAACTTAGACACTAAATCATCCCATGTCAAAATTGAACCCGGTGGTTCTTTCTCATACCCAATCTTAGTGTTACCCTCGAGCGAGTATGGAAAAATCATGAGCTTAATCGCGTCATTTGGCACATCTCTAAACTTGAGAGTCGAGGTAACACGAAGAAATTCCGTATGTGAGAGTGCGGGTTATCGGTCTCATTGCCACGAAATTGGTCGGCACGAATGAGTGATAAAATACCCGTCTTAATCTCAAAATGATCTGCCAAAATAGCCGGCACAACGATTTCTTCCCCATACCCTTCGGTGGGTGCACGGAGCAATTCCTCCATTGTTCGGTTATCGGCCATCTCTACAACAATAGGTGGAAGCTCGGGTTCCACTATTCATTGTTGACGATTTCTATTTCTACGAGGAATATTTTCAAGCCTATTGAAATCAATCGAAAGTCGAGAAGATCGTAATTGCCTAAACCAAAGTGACGAGAATTTTAGAGGGTTGAAGAAAAGAAATTAGACAAGAAGAAGATTATTTTTGGTATTTTTATTCGGTGTTGCTCAATCAAAAAGATTGATAAAAACAAGGAATAAGGATAATTACTATGGAAGTAATCTACCCTCGGTCGACTTTGAAACGATAGGTGAAAACCTAAAGGTCTCGAGGTTCAATAAGTAAACTACAAAAATAAGATTTAATACTACTTGATTCGGCAAACCAATAATCGGCCGTCCCTCTCAATATACGCACAAGCAAGCGGGGAAACGAGGTGGCACAAAGCACTTAAAAACCTTTTTCCTTAGACGGCTTTTTATAGCTCGTCGCCTTATACCCACCTTATAGTTTGTATAAATCGAGTTCAAACTTTTTATTAGTATCCATCTTATTTTGCCTTTTTTTGGATTCGAATACAATAGCTAGGTGATGAAATCCCAACTAAGGTCTTATTTGAAAGTAGGTAAATTTATTGTTCTACGTAATATAATATAATAATCACAAAAAACACGAAAAACGATACATACTATATATGATAGGAAAATAACAAACTTTCCGAGGACGGAAAGGATCTTCAAATCAATGATCAACAAATCTCCACGAGACGAATCGTACACTATATCCCCGGCAGCGGCGCCAAAATTTTTATGTGTCGAGGAAACGTCGATGTATTTTAATTAGATACGTTATAGGAAAAATTTATAAAATTACCCTTAGGAAAAGGTAATAATCCATAAATAATTCGAAGACGGATTTAATTAAACACATTGATGATCCAAGTTCGCTGTACACAAAGATCAAGTGAATTTGAGATGTTTTGTTTCAATTTGGACAATCTATTTGAATCGGTTTTCGGTTTTTAATCTAAAATTACTCCTACAATTTTTTAATTAATTAAAATCCTAAAGTGCATGAATCGTTCCCCATTATTTAATCCAAAGACAATTATTTAAATATTAAACTTTAAAACTATTTAAAATAAACAATCTATTAAAAATTAATCTATTTAATTAAAATCAATAACAAATCTATTAAAAATTTTAAATCAATAAATCTAATTTAAAAAATAATTTTACTAAAATCTATTTAAAGCTATTTTTATTAAAATCTAAATTAATAGAAGCCTAATTTATTTTAAAAACTAATTTTAAATAACTATTTAAATTTCTAAAATTAATAAAGCATATTTTATTTTGTTATAAATTTATTTATTATTTTAAAACTTTATAAAAGTAAATTTTGATAAATGATTTAAAAAATAATTAGTGAAAACTTGTATTAATTCCTATCTAAAATCTGACAGTCAATATTAATGTGGCTATATTAATTAATGTAACTGTATTAAAACACAAATAAGAAGCTAGCAGAGTTGGATAACATGCTGGGTGCTCACCCTTGAGGTCAAGGGTTCGAGTCCCATGATAGACTCTTTTTTTATTATTATTTTTGACAACTGAAATTAAATGTAGAGGTCACAGGAGTGACATATTGGTCTGTTAAAACATGGTTTTGACAGCAAAGAAATCAATACCAACAGTTCGTTTGGTACTGATATGAAACAGATAAATCTAATCAATCAAATCTAAAGCTCTAATCAACAAAATAGCAAGCAACTCAAAACTCCATAAGCATCAACAGAATAATAGCTATATCAGGTAAACATATAGAACATTCAGCAAAGTATGAAACAAATGATAGCTCTAAAAGAGACATTATTTAAATCTCCTAAGTAGATAAAACAAAATTAATCTCAGCAGATTATTGACAACTAATAGTCACAACCCATACCCATTACAATCAAATAATTAGTAATATCATGGGTACAAATTAAACTCTCAGACAATAAAAGTTAATCCAGATAATCCTATTCTTCCAAACAGTCTAAAACAAGCAGATCTATGCCAAATCCAAGTATACTACTAACTTACTAGACAGTTTTAAACATCAAACAAAATGTAAAGCAGAACAAAGTTAATATCAAATGTAAATAGACAAATGCAGATACCAAACTTATATCAAATAGCACAAACCAAAACTCTGTCTAAAACAAATTAGCTAAAAGACCCATACTGAACCCATTCATTATGTTAGCAGACTTAAACAAAAAATCAACTAAACAGATATTCTCAACAGGTATAACCAAAAATCAACTAAACAGCTCTAAGTAACCTCTTACACATTATCAAATATTTAAAACAGTTTCATTGATCAAAATCATTTAAAGCAATCATATAAAAATATTTAAATAAAATTATTAAACTAACAAAAATAAATAAAACTTAACTTCATTTGGGGATCCGTTGATGAAGTAGATATGCGCTGAGCAAACTATTGATCCGAATCAACACCACCGTCACTCGAACCATCAACACCACCAACAGTTTAAAACCATGAACCAAATATCCAAACTGAACCTCTCAATTCCAAACATATTTTATTAATAAAACTTTCCAGTAGGGAAAGTTTTTTTTCCAAATTTTCACTTGATCACTTAGATTAGCTTATTAATTAAACTAATCCAAATAACTTTTAATTATAATGATTTAATCAGATTATTATGAAATAATAATAAAATTAAAATAAAACTTAAAAGAGAAACGTGAGATTGAAAACTGATCTTTGATAGGTGTGAAAACACCCATCTTTTTACTATTTAATTACAATAATAACCGAGCCAAAACGTGTATTTTATGTCATTTATGTCGGAATTATGCGTGGTTTGTGTTTTTGTTGTGATTTAGGACGAAAAGGTGAAAAGTGGGGAAAACACGGCATTCACGGGCTTTTATCGAAGAAAAAGACGAAAGATGAAGTCGAAAGATCAAGAGTGGAAAAAGAACGGAAGTCCAAGAACAATTCTGAAGATTTATCGAAGAAAAAGTCAAAAGACGGAAGTTTACTAAAAGCCGAAGAACTCGAGTCTTATTTATGAAGAAATGTCGAGACAAGTTCAAAGCAATCCCGAGACAAAGTCATTAAGTCCAAGATTAACAAAATATTAAGAAGAAAAGGACTTAAGTGTGCAATTAAGGAAAATAGGAAAGAGGGAGGAAGCTTCCTAAGCTCCTCCCTAATCTCCACTATAAATAGCCATTAGTTACTTCATTTTCTTGTTGTCGGTGGCTTGACAAACCACTCTTCCACCATTTTCATTTCTTGTTATTTTCATTTCTTGCACTTTAATTACTTGTTATGCACCTTTAATCATTTAATTTTCAAGTAAGTTTTCATTTATTGTTCTTGAATCTTTACTTTTCTTGTTCAATCTCTCAATTTCCTTTCTTGATTCTAGTACTTTTGGTGCGAATTACATATGATCCGTGTTGTTCATCAATGTTTTCGTGCTTAAAAAGTTCATCTTTTTATGGTTTGATTTAAAAAGTTTGTTTATTTTATGTTTGGAAAAGTTGTTATTTATGCTTATTAAGTCGTTTTCACGTTTGATTCGTTTAAGTTTGGTGTTAGCTTATTCCTATAGCTTATAGCCTAGCTTATTGTTTTGAATCCCACATAAATCGGAAAGGCTAAACCCTTTCCGATCGAGTTATTCCGACCAGCTCCTCACCCTCTTTCCGATCATCCAATCGGAAAAGGGTTTAGTTATTCCGATTGGCCTGTTTTAGTGGATTCCGATTGTTATGGTTTCATCACATTCCGATTGGAGCATTTTGCTTAACATTCCGATTTGGTTCTTTTTGAGTATTCCGATCATGTCCCTTCTAAAACATTCCGATCACTTCCCTTCTAACATTCCGATCATGCTCCATTTTATTCATTCCGATTAGGGCCATATTCCGATGGTGGGAGTGTTTACATTCCGATCGACAAATCGGAATATATTCTGATTGGACCTGTCTTTTAAACATTCCGATTGGATGATTGTTTTGTTTTAATATTTTGTTTTAGTTAAAGTGTCAATTTTTCTTGTTTTATTTTTAGTCTATTTTAATCTCGTTTTGCATTTTTATTTAATTGTAAATTTACTTTTCGTTAAGTTTTAATTTTACGTCATTTAAATTCTCGTCATTTACTTTACTTTTCGTTAAGTTCTAATTTTACGTCATTTAATTTCTCGTCATTTAATTTTAAAGTTTAAATATTGCACCATTTACGTTTCAACTAGTTTTAGCTTTAATTTATCGTCCTTTATTTTATAGTCTTGCACATTTATTTTACCAAAACCAAAAATATTCGTTTTCACCAAGAACAACTGAGTCGCAATATTAACCAGAGATCAATTCGAGAAGATACCGAGAAACGAACATTCAACTAGTAAAAATTCTAGTATTAAATGACGCCGCTGCCAGGGACACTAGTTCTTCCACCTTTACTTTTATGCACATTTAATTACCTTGCACCTTTAATTACCTTGTCTTGCACTTTAATTTTCAAGTAAGTTAATTTTATCTTTATTGCACCTTTACTTTACTTGTTTGATCTCTCATTCTACCTTTCTTTCTTGCTTGATCTTTATGTTTACATGCTTATTGTGTTACTTATTTGATTAAAGATTGTGTTTTTATGCTTGTGATTGTGTTAGATTATTGATTCTTGTAGCTTATTTGTTTTCATCTTTAAGTTTTGAAAGTTTTTATAAAAGTTATTTTTTTTATAAAAGTTTGTTTTTCGTAAAGCTTATTCATTTCGTGTTTTAAAAGTCTTTAAATTTTAGCTTATTAGTTTTTTCTTATACGTGATTGATTAGGATTTTCGTTGTGTGCTTATTTGATTAGTAGCTTATTTTTTAGCTTATTTTTCATCCATTTCATCGTATTCCGATTGGGTTGGTCGGAAAAGGGTTTTGATATTCCTATCAGCTTTCCGATTGGTGGGTAAGTTGGTATTCCGATCAGGGCAAGGTTTGGGTATTCCGATCTGGTCTAGTGACATCTTTCCGATTGGTGTTTCATTCCTCATTCCGATCGAGGTGCTTGTTTGGTATTCCGATCAGAGTAAGTGACAATATTCCGATCAAGGGTTCCGATCAGCATTCCGACCAACGTCTATCCCATATTCCGATCAGGTAAGTACTTATTCCGATCAGGGTGTTTTGGTTATTCCGATCAGAGGTAAGGTGACATATTCCGATTGGTATTCCAATCTACATTCCGATTTGGGGGTAAGCTCATATTCCGATTGGACGGTTGTGCACATTCCGACGACGTTTGATCGGAATATATTCCGATTAGGGCTTGTTTTTCACTTATTTCGTTTTGTTTATTTTTTACATTCTCATTTTAATTCTTGTCTAATTTTAATTTCCGTCACGCTTTTAATTTTTGTCATTTTATTATTTTACTTTTCAAAGTTTTTAATATCGCACCATTTAATTTTAATTAGTCTTAGATTTAATTTCTCGCCATTTTACTTTAACGACATTTACTTTTAAGTCTTTGCACTTTTTAATTATACTACAACGACACACTTTTGTTTCACCAAAATCAACTGAGTCGTACTTAAAACCAGTAATCAATTCGTTAAGATATCGAGAACTAGAACTTTAATTTTTATACAGGGTGTCAAAAGCCTAGTATTAAATGGCGCCGCTGCTGGCTCTTTTCGTGAGGATTTACGGTTTTTTGTGAGAGACGCGTTGGCTTTTGGGATCCGTTCACTTGTGAACGTTATTTTTCTTGTCAAAAATTTTCAAAAATTCCAAAAACATTTGAAAAATCGTAAAAGCATTTCTTTTTTAAAAAAAGTTTTGCACCAAAAACATTCTTCTTGCTTATCTATCTTTCTTTATGGATTTTTATGTCCATTACGTCGGGTGCGGGAGACGATTGTACGGGAACGACTCTTGTCAATGGTGTACATGTGAGCGGTGCGGAAACGATATCGACAATACACAATTCCTATTCGGATTTTGTCCTTTGTGCAACTCGACTAATTCGTCCTTTTTGAACCCACCTCCTCCTGTTCCCCCGTGCATCTATTGTGGAAGCGATTCTCATTGGCATGTTTCGTGCCCGGTTCAATACCCGTATGGACACGGGCAAGAACCAGGGTACAATTATGAAAATTATAATAGCTATCCACAAGAGGCACCAAGTTTCTCTCCATACCCATGGTGCTATATTTGTGGGGGCCCTCACGATGCTTCTTTTTGTGATCCGTCGCAAATCTTTGAGAAAGTACCGTGCTATCATCCTAGTGTCTATAATTTTGAGCCCCCACATAACACCCTCAATCATCAATCCTCTCAGCAAACTAGTCTTGATCAACAACTCACTTCTTTAAATGGCATTCTAGAAAGTCTAGCTCAACTCCGAGCTGCCTTGCATCAGGAAAGGCAACCGTTGCTTGACGTGGACGAAACCTTGAAAACCACCGACACCTTTTTGAGCCAATTTAGTCGTTTTCCCTTCTTTTCTACACCAAAATGTTTAATTACAGCGTGGGATAGAATTGGTGAAATTGAACATACTCGGGGCGATGAACAACAAAAGTTGTTGCATGAGCTTCTTAAAGATGTGGAGGTTATCAAGGAAGAGTTAGCCGACTACGTTACTCCTAACTGGACTTGTCCCATCTATTATGATGATGACGACAACGATGATGTCTACACTTTCAACCAATCTTCTGAAGTTGCTGCTCCTACTGTCAATGTTCCTACTGCATCTAAGGATGTAGATTTGTTGAATGAGCTTAGTGATGTTGGTCTCGACAAAGTATTGGATGATGAGGTTTGTGACTTACCTGCTATGGAGCCTGAGTAAGACGTTGCTCTTACGGAAGAGGTCGATCCTAGTGATGACGATTTTTCTCCAAGCTATGAGAATTTCACTTTTGAAATTTCTCAATCTCCACCGGGAGATGCAGACGATGACGATTTATTCTCTCCGGTTTACGAGAAGTTCACCGATGAACATGATCTTGTGGATAAGGTGGAAGACGTGCTTCTTCGCGATAGATTAAGGAAAGTTCATCTTCTTATTGCTCAAATAGAAGAGTTGACTTCTCCTTCTCTTTCCAAGTCTTTACCTCCATCTATTCCTCCCGTTGAAGATAATGACCCATTGCTGGAAGAAATCGATATCCACTCCATCCCTCCAGGTATTGATGATTCTGACATGGAGGGGGACATTATTTTTGATTGCTGCTGGAAGATATTGTCCTAAGTCCCCTTCCCGAGCACCTTTCATCCTCCCCTTTAGCCAGTATCACGAAGGATGAGTGCTTTGACCCGGGAGGTAACATTGATTATGCTATGATTGATACCATTACGGTTTTGCCGTTTGCTCAGCATCCATTGTCTTTGGGGGAGGACAATGTGCTTACTTTACCCAACCCACCTCCCGTGGATCTTGATTTCAGATACTTTTCGTATGTCGAAAGGGTTTTTCTCCCATTCAAGACTTATCCCCCCGCCTCTCATTTGTTGATGTCAACCAGGAATGAGGACAAGGTCTTTGATCCCGGTATCACATTCGAGGCTTCCCCATGGACCATTTAATTCGGGGAAGAGTCAGGCTCGTGACTTGGTTAATATAAACAAGCGCTTTTTGGGAGGCAACCCAATTATCTATCTATCTTTACCATAAGTGTAGGGGGGAGCCCCGTTGGTGTTTCTTGCTTTCTTTCTTATCATGTGCAGGGATTAGAGCTTCAAAGACACACTCTTGATGAATTTTTACGAACCGTGACTCCGTGTTCCCTTCTTCCCGGTTCTATCCTAAACTCTTTTTGATTCACTATTTTATATTTTCCAATATTAAAATAGGAATCTCTTTAGTTGTCTCTTTCTTAGCGAGATTTAAACAACGTGCACAATGTCCTAAGTGTAGGGGAATTTACTTCCACATGCTTAAACATTGAGGACAATGTTTATCTTAAGTGTAGGGGGACTTCTATCGAAGTTAAGTGGCCTTTTCCTTGTATTTGTCCTCATTTTAACCAGAAAATCAATTTTTCGACATTTTTCAAATTTTTGATCTATTTTGGCTATTAGTTTTTCCCTTTTGTATAGTTATTTTCTTTCTTTGCTAGCATAAATGTTTAATAAAGTGGTTTTAATTTTCAAAACGTTGTGAATCTTTTGACTCAACCCGAGTTTACTTATCTAAGTTACTCTAGCTAGTATCCTTAACGTGTTTAAGTCAAGTTTTGCTAGGCTTTTATATAGGGAGCTATAAAACGCGAAAGTCTTAACTCTCACGGGTTAAGAGCAAGAACTTTTCGCAAGTTCCTATAATTGATCCTAGAGAGTCGTTTATCAAGGGAACTTTAAAACGCGATTTCTAAATTTGAAAAAGTCTAAGAGTTTGCAAGATCCTATAGGCGACTCGAAAACCCAAAACTTTGATTTAATAGGCTTAGTATCCACGAGTCTCATTCCTTGAGATTTTAAACTGTGGAGAACGAGAGATGATAGAGCCAATTATAAGTTCGGTATTCTTTCGTGAATTTATGTGAGTTAATTATGAGCCTATTCTCCCATCGCCTGCTAATAAATTTATCTGCAATAAATAAGGTTGTACGATTTGAAAAGTTACTTAGCTTCTAGCCCAAGATCGTTTAAAAGTTGCTCGGTATGGATTAGAGATCATAGCCAAGGCATAACTTATTGAAGCGGGATGCGGAGATTGGCGAGTTCGAAAAGGCCCTAACAAGGCATGAGGGCTACATTTTGTTGCTAGAGATCCAAAGTGATGTGAAGAATCATTTATCGAAAATCAATATGAAGGATCGAGACACACGACGAAAAGCAAAAACTCCCAAAAGTCATGGAGAAGTGTATCCGAAAAGACCCTAACAAGGTATGAGAATAAATAAATCCAAGTCATAAAAGGAGGCGGATCGTTGTATATCAAAGTCCAAAATAAAGATTGGAGAAAAATGAAGAAGTTGTGGTCCAAGTATGAATCTCTCAAAACTTCAAGTGAAGAAATTCCTATATGAAGAGAAGACCATAATTTCATGAACGTCTCTCAAGGTTTGAAGTATGAAGTCGCTTCCAAATATCGGTCCGAGTTATGCCAAGATATGAACTTTATGAGGTCCCGAGAAGCAGTTTTAAAAGATTTTGTCTTTTAGCTAACTATTGATTAAATCGTTCACTTTATTTTCGGACAAAATAACTATCAAAATAAGTCAAACAATGTATCCTCGTGATCATTCAAGACAACAATAAAATATTAGAGATACCCCTAGGAATAAGGGAGTCTAAGTGAATAATTGGCCCACATGAGTTCGTGTTAGTCTACTAACTTATAATAACAATGATCTCGTTTTTAAGCTTGGTTTGGAGAAAGTGAAAACTTGAGGATGATGATCATTCAAGACATTTCCAAAACCCAAGGTATGTTTTTAATTTCTTTACTTTGAATGTTTATAATTTTCTATCTCTTTAATAAAGGCCAACGTGGATTGATTATGATGAAAAGTGTAAACGTGCTTTGTAACAAATGCATTGCATGAGGACATTGCAATGGTTAAGTGTAGGGGATTTGATAGGTGTGAAAACACCCATCTTTTTACCACTTAATTACAATAATAACCGAGCCAAAACGTGTATTTTATGTCATTTATGTCGGAATTATGCGTGGTTTGTGTTTTTGTTGTGATTTAGGACGAAAAGGTGAAAAGTGGGGAAAACACGGCATTCACGGGCTTTTATCGAAGAAAAATACGAAAGATGAAGTCGAAAGATCAAGAGTGGAAAAAGAACGGAAGTCCAAGACCAATTCTGAAGATTTATCGAAGAAAAAGTCAAAAGACGGAAGTTTACTAAAAGCCGAAGAACTCGAGTCTTATTTATGAAGAAATGTCGAGACAAGTTCAAAGAAATCCCGAGACAAAGTCATTAAGTCCAAGATTAACAAAAGATTAAGAATAAAAGGACTTAAGTGTGAAATTAAGGAAAAGAGGAAAGAGGGAGGAAGCTTCCTAAGCTCCTCCCTAATCTCCACTATAAATAGCCATTAGTTACTTCATTTTCTTGTTGTTGGTGGCTTGACAAACCACTCTTCCACTATTTTCATTTCTTGTTATTTTCATTTCTTGCACTTTAATTACTTGTTATGCACCTTTAATCATTTAATTTTCAAGTAAGTTTTCATTAATTATTCTTGAATCTTTACTTTTCTTGTTCAATCTCTCATCTTCTTTTCTTGATTCTAGTACTTTTGGTGCGAATTACATATGATCCGTGTTGTTCATCAATGTTTTCGTGCTTAAAAAGTTCATCATTTTATGGTTTGATTTAAAAAGTTTGTTTATTTTAAGTTTGGAAAAGTTGTTATTTATGCTTATTAAGTCTTTTTCACGTTTGATTCGTTTAAGTTTGGTTTTAGCTTATTCCTATAGCTTATAGCCTAGCTTATTGTTTCGAATCCCACACAAATCGGAAAGGCTAAACCCCTTTCCGATCGAGTTATTCCGACCAGCTCCTCACCCTCTTTCCGATCATCCAATCGGAAAAGGGTTTAGTTATTCCGATTGGCTTATTTTAGTGGATTCTGATTGTTATGGTTTCATCACATTCCGATTGGAGCATTTTGCTTAACATTCCGATTTGGTTCTTTTTTAGTATTCTGATCATGTCCCTTCTAAAACATTCCGATCACTTCCCTTCTAACATTCCGATCATGCTCCATTTTATTCATTCCGATTAGGGCCATATTCCGACGGTGGGAGTGTTTACATTCCGATCGACAAATCGGAATATATTCCGATTGGACCTGTCTTTTAAACATTCCGATTGGATGATTGTTTTGTTTTAATATTTTGTTTTAGTTAAAGTGTCAATTTTTCTCGTTTTATTTTTAGTCTATTTTAATCTCGTTTTGCATTTTTATTTAATTGTAAATTTACTTTTCGTTAAGTTTTCATTTTACGTCATTTAAATTCTCGTCATTTAATTTACTTTTCGTTAAGTTCTAATTTTACGCCATTTAATTTCTCGTCATTTACTTTTAAAGTTTAAATATTGCACCATTTACGTTTCTACTAGTTTTAGCTTTAATTTCTCGTCCTTTATTTTATAGTCTTGCACATTTATTTTACCAAAACCAAAAATATTCGTTTTCACCAAGAACAACTGAGTCGCACAATTAACCAGAGATCAATTCGAGAAGATACCGAGAAACGAACTTTCAACTAGTAAAAATTCTAGTATTAATCTTTCATTAATTCCAAATAATATTACATTAATAAAAAGAAATTACATACCTAATCTAATTTTAACATTTTAACACTAAGTAAAAAAAATGGAATGCATTTACATCCTTTTTGGGGGGTTTTTTTAGGCAAACCCCCATGCTTGCTGATGAAGTTTGTTGAGAGGTATCTCTAATCTTGACCCTTGAATTCTTCACACTCTTTTTTATCTTTGATCCAACGATGGAAAGATGATCTCTCATCACACGGATTGCCAAGGTGGCAATCCATGTGTGCTTGTTGTGCTAGTTTCAGGATGACTTGGCATGATATCATTGGAGGATAGAAAGTGAGGTGTTTCCTCCAATCAAAATCAAGGGAAGATGCCACGTAGCCCCTGATGAGTCCATTATCTATCTCCTAAAAAATGGGGGATTTATTATGAGCTCGTGTATTTCACTTCTTAAGTATTTGGAAACCCCCAAAATTGATTTTTTAGATTTAGGGTTTAGGTAGTGATAAAAGAGGTGAAGGTTCGGCTGTGATTTCCATTTCTTGTTTTTAACGATGAGAGAAAAGTGCTAGTGTGAGTTTTGTGTGGTGTAAATTTTGTGTTGACTAAAGTGAATGAATGAAAATAACTTTTCACTTAAAATACTAAACTTAACCGTCTTTGATAAGTAACCCTAATGGGCTTGAGCCTATAATATTTACTTTCATCGTCTTAACTCCTTTTGAAACGAATTTGGGATTTTTGGGCCATGTAGCTTAACTATTACTCCATCCGTTTCTCATGATAATGGTTAATGGGCCTTTAATGGGCTATTGATCAAAGTTAAGTAATACATCCTCTCAAATGGGATTTTGGGCCCATTAAACATAAGTGGGACCCACAAGAGCCCATTAACCGTTATTAAACTTTAATCCTCGAAAACAAACTTGATTTTGGATTCTCGATCTTTTCTTCAAACTCGTGTCATTTTTGCCGGTTTTCTTGAACTTGGTACCTTTACACACACGAAACAAGAAAACATGCATATACAATACAACATCATATATTTTATGCCATTTAAGCTCATTTATTGATATAAATGATATGAGTAATTTCACTCATATCATCCCTCCTACCCAAAACTTATATTAATTAGAGACAGCCCCTCTAATTGCATGACAAGGTCACCCCTCCAAGTATTCATGCACGTTGATATTTCATGACCTATATTGGCTAATGGTAAACATGTTAAACAATTTTTGTAAGATAAACATAAGGCTTTTCAAACTATAAAACCAGTTTTACTAAGTTATACCAAGTTTTTTCCAGGACTTAGTCATTTCCGCTGCTATATGTTGTATATGTTATGTTATTCATTCTATGCTTGTATATCCGTGCACTGAGCGTTATGCTCAGCCGTTTTCCATTCATGTTCCCAAAATGGTAGGTACTCAGGTACGCTCGTAGACTTTAAGCATACGTGCATATGGATTGGAAGCTTTCTAGCCTTCATTACTTTATGCTTATCATCATACTTTTGCTACTTATTTCCATGGACATTATTTAGTCCTTTTTATTTACAGTACATATGTTTGTGTGTGATGAGCTTTACTTTGGGGGTACCGATGTTTGTTTCCGGTATTCCCTTTATGGTCATGTAATGTTTAAGACATTTAACCTTGTATGCTCTGATGACACCCCATAATCATGTGTGACATTCCATTTATCAAAATGAGGTGTTACAATTATGGTATCAGAGCCAAGGCTTCGACCTGTAGGCTCTCAAAACACGACCTGTGATTAGCGGGTAGTCACTATGGTCTACCTAGAACTGAAAGTCGGTTTTCATGCATTCATTGTTTTCATGCATTCATATATATGTCATTGTCGTAGGTTTATGACTCAGTAATGGTTCGTACAGGACTGGCCCTATTTAGTCGCATGTGCTTTTATCGAAACTTTTAACTTTGGGAACGACCCATTAGCGTCCCCTCGCCATGTCATTTGTATTGAGTGAACTGACCATAGGTGTTCACTCTCGCTCATATAAAAGTTTTCATAAAACTGCATCATGCATTCATGTACTAGTTTTCCTAAATAAATTTTTTCTCATGATTTATTGGTATAATTTTTTTTTCATGTATATATTTTATGTTTTGATCAGTTTAATCATGTATTTTATGTTATACTGTCAGATGGTTCTCACACGCGAGCAGGAACAACTCAATGCAGCAGTCAAAGCTGCAATGCAAGCTATGCTTCCTCAGCTGAGGAACGAAATCAGGGCTGAGGTGCAGGCTGCCAACAATCAGCAACAACACCTAGTACCTCCTCCTCCTCCTCCAGCAACATTGGTCACATGGCTGGAGAGATTCAATAAGCTACGCCATCGATCCTTCGAGAAAACAGATAGCCCTAGTGAAGCTGAAAGCTGGTTGGCGCATATTGAGAAGATCTTCGATGCAATGGGTTGTTACCCCGTCTTCAAGTCGAGGTTGGCCTGTTACCGGTTCGAAGGTGATGTGCTATCATGGTGGAAGGCACTAAAGCAGTCTAGGGGAGGTGATAATTGGATGGCTGGTTTGACTTGGGCTCAGTTCAAGGATTTGGTGATGGGACAGTTCTTTCCCAAGGATGAGCAAGACAA
Source organism: Glebionis coronaria (assembly GCA_025667525.1). Classification (NCBI taxonomy): domain Eukaryota; kingdom Viridiplantae; phylum Streptophyta; class Magnoliopsida; order Asterales; family Asteraceae; genus Glebionis; species Glebionis coronaria. The sequence continues at coordinate 291,981 of JANFOE010001618.1, read as the reverse complement.
GTTGAAGAGAGAGTACCATGGAATCAGACATAGAGCTGGAGAGAACAACAACGAGTTCATGCAGCGCTTTCTTTGTTTGGCTGGTTTTCTTGGCGCAGCAGCAGGTACTCCCGAAGAGCAAGCATACCACTTCTGGTGAGATCTTCGTACATCGGTCGCCAACAACTTGGTGTGTGATACGTTCAACACGGTGGCACAAGTGGCCGATGCAGCACGTAAGCTGGAGATGCTGCAAGAAAGAGAAGAGTTCAGGGAAGTAGAGAGACCCGAGAAGAGGTAAACATTCGTTATTCAGTGGTGACCAGACCGTATTCTTTCAGCATATGTCAATATTTACATCTCTTTTAAATTGTATCTTCCAGGCAGAAGACTGGGGACCGGTCTCAGTTGGCTACTCAGTAAAAACCTACTCAACCAAAGAGAAACGGTCAGACTCACGACTGTTCTGCTACGGATAGGCGTGGCGGTAATGATAATTACCGTAAAAACGCTGGAAACTCCAACAGTAGCAGGTCCTTATACTTACTCATTTTCTTATGATTAAATGCAATAGTTCATAATTCTGACACATTAGAGAATATTCTACCAGGAATCATGGTAACGGGAGGCACCATAACCAGAGAGGTTCGCAGCCTAACCGTCCAGCTATCACTAGTATTCCATCTTACATATTTTCCGCATTTTCCTTTGTACCTATTATCATGTCTCATGTATACTGTTCTTATCAGGCTCTCAGCCAGCAAGGATACCTGTTGGAGGATATACTCATCCTCTTTGCTCTACCTGCAACCATAGGCACCCAGGGCTATGTCGCCGCGACAACGACGCATGCTACAAGTGTGGCCTCCCTGGCCATCGCATGAAGGACTGCCGCAAGGGCGAGATGGAGGGCACATCTGGACATGTTGATACCAAGTCGCCTCCTACTAGTGGATGCGTTTACACGACTTCTCGCGATCAGGCCAACTAATCTACAGGTACCATCACTGGAATCTTGTATATGTATGGTCAAGCTGCATGTGTTCTATTTGACACGGGAGCTACTCATTCGGTCATTTCTACTACTGATGCTAATAATGTTAGGATGTCCCCTATGCCATTAGAGAATGTACTGAACATTTCCACGCCTTTAAGAGACTCTGTACGCATAACCCATGTGTACAAGAGCCTTCCCCTAGAGTTCGATGACAAGATTCGTCCTGTTGACGCATTTTCGTTGGACATGAATGATTTTGACATGATATTGGGCATGGACTGGCTATCCAAGCATCATGCTACCATAGACTGCCATTCATATCGAGTCATCTTCGGTGATGTTAATACACCAGAGTACATTCACAACGGGTTCGTACCCGGAAGGTCTGTACAAATCATATCAACCCTGCAAGCACGTGCATTACTTTCACATGGTTGCGAGGGTTATCTAGCTATTGTTCGTGACATGGATGTTGAATCTCCATAAATTTAGAATCAGCTGATAGTGTCACAATTTATAGATGTATTTCTAGAAGAACTTCTGGGTATACCACCTGCACGTGAAGTAGAATTCAATATCGAGCTCATCCCAGGAGCTGAGCCAATTTGCAAGACTCCTTATCGCATGGCTCCCATAGAGCTGAAAGAACTGAAGGATAAATTGAAAGAACTTCTGGAACGAGGCTTCATTTGACCGAGCGCATCTTCATGGGGCGCACCGGTCTTATTCGTAAAGAAGAAGGACGATAGTGTGCGTCTTTGCATAGATTATCGCGAGCTCAACAAGATCACCATCAGGAATAGGTATCCTCTACCACGTATTGATGATCTGTTTGACCAACTCCAAGGGGCCAAACATTTCTCCAAGATTGATCTAAGGTCGGGCTATCATCAGCTACGGGTAAAAGAGCAGTATATCGCCAAGACTGCTTTCCGTACATGCTATGGCAACTAAGAATTTGTAGTCATGCCATTTGGCCTTACCAATGCTCTAGCACTGTTCATGGATTTGATGATAAGAATCTTCCATGAATTTCTGGACAAGTTCGTCATTGTCTTCATTGACGACATCCTGATATTCTCTAAGTCCAAGGAGAAACACGAAGACCATCTTCGTACACTGTTATAGATTCTTCGTCAGAAGCAACTGTATGCTAAATTCTCCAAGTGTGAGTTATGGTTAGACAAGGTGGCATTCTTAGTTCACATTGTATCAGCAGAAGGAATCACTATGGATCGAGCAAAGGTTAAGGCTATTACCAAGTGGCCAAGACCGACATCAGCGACTAAAGTTCGCAGTTTCCTAGGCTTAGCTGGTTACTACCGTCGGTTCGTGGAGAACTTTTCCCGTTTAGCACTACCATTGACCAAGCTGATGCGGAAAGGGGAGAAATTCGTCTGGACTGAAGAAAGAGAGAAGAGCTTTGAAGACCTAAAGCAGAACTTAGTATCTGCACCGATTCTTACTCTCCTATCTGGTACATGTGGATTTCAGATCTATAGTGATGCATCGGGGAAGGGACTTGGTTGTGTTCTCATGCAACATGGGAAAGTGATCGCGTATGCTTCACGGCAGCTTAAGCCTTATGAGGAAAGTTACCCTATGCATGACTTAGAACTTGCAGCAGTCGTGTTTGCATTGAAGATATGGATGCACTACTTGTACGGAGAATCATGTGACATTTTCACGGAACACAAGAGCTTGAAGTACATCTTCACTCAAAGTGAATTGAACATGAGACAAAGGAGATGGTTATAGTTGTTGAAGGATTATGACATTAATCTGCTGTATCATCCCGACAAGGCTAATGTAGTGGCAGATGCACTTAGCAGAAAGTCTGGAATGATAAATGGCATTAAAGTTGAGGATGAAATTATAAGAGACTTGGAGCAACTAGACATTGAGATCATGGTACGTGGACAACACGGTTACCGGGCTAATCTTAGAGTGGAACCCGACTTACTCTCTAGGATCAAGGAAGCTCAGAAGGATGATGGTGAAATCCGGGCGATAATTCAGAATTTGGAGAAGCAGACAGAAATTCGAGTAGACACATACGGTATCTTATGGCAGGGCACAAGACTTTGTGTTCTTGATGATTAAGAACTCCGGGAAGCATTGTGAGCTGAAGCTCATAGCTCCCCGTTCTCTATTCATCCTGGTTCGACCAAGATGTACCATGACATCAAGCAATTCTTTTGGTGGAGTGGTATGAAACAGGATGTTGCGACTTACGTCTCCAAATGTCTTACCTGCCAGTAGTTTAAGATCGAGCATCAGCGATCTGGCGGTCTTCTACAACCATTATATATTCTAGAATGGAAGTGGAACAAGATCACCATGGATTTTGTTACTAGTCTTCCGCAGACAAAGAGGAAGCACGATGCGATTTGGGTTATCGTTGATCGACTTACTAAGTCAGCTCATTTCTTACCAATCTGCAAGGAAGATTCGGTCAGTAAACTCGCCGTTACTTACAAGAAGGAGATCATGAGACTTCATGGTGCTCCATCCAGCATCGTCTCAGATAGAGATCCTCGTTTCACTTCGCGATTTTGGAGGAGTATGCAGAAATCTTGGGGTACAAAACTTAATCTTTGCACGGCTTTTCATCCTCAAACAGACAGACAATCAGATCGAACGATTCAGACATTAGAAGACATGTTGAGGTCATGTGCGTTGGAATAGACGGGAGATTGGGACGATTACATATGTCTGGTAGAGTTTACATACAACAACAGTTGGCATGCAAGTATTAAGTATGCTCCATTTGAGATGTTGTATGGCAGAAAGTGTCGTGCCCTAATCTGCTGGGATCAGGTTGGTGAGCAAACACTTGAAGGACCAGAAATGATAGAGTTGACCAACGAGAAGGTCGTAGTAGCTAAGCAGAAATTGCAAGAAGCACGGTCACGTCAGAAGAGGTATGTTGACAAGCATCGTACGGACTTACATTTTAACGTAGGAGATCACGTCTTCCTTAGGGTATCACCGGCACGGGGTGTTTGACGTTTTGGAATCAAAGGGAAGCTCAGTCCTCGATTCATCGGACCGTTTGACGTCATTGAGCGAGTCAGTGAAGTATCTTATCGTTTAACGTTACCTCTGCAGCTTTCTCATGTTCATGATGTTTTCCATGTGTCCTTACTCAGAGGGTACAAGTATCATCCCCTTCACATGGTTCAGTATCCACTGGAACAGATCCATGAAGATCTTACCTTCATAGAAGAACCCGAACGAGTTCTTGACAGACAAGAACGAGTCATTAGGAGGAAGACGATTCCATTCGTCAAAATCCTTTGGAGGGATCATACCGAGCGGGAAGCCACTTGGGAAACAGAGGAGTCTATCCGGGCTTCTTACCTTCATTTCATATTTTGAATTCGGGTATGTTCTTCTTTTCCAGTTTACGTTATCTATAATTCGGAGACGAATTATTCTTTTTAGGGGGGAAGAGTTGTAAAACCCGCATGCTTTTACCATGAACAGTACATATATAATCGTACGTACATGATTAAAACCTTCCTAATATAACATGTTTACGTTTCACGAATGTTAATTACAAGTATTACGTACGTGTTATTACACGATAAGTATTTAAGCATATTAATACACGATAATTATTATCAACAATAATTATAATCACGAACATGAAATCATGAACGTAAATAATCACGAACCTATTATTATGTATTTACGTAATATTTATTACGATTATGTATAAATATATATTATAACACGAACGAGGAATAAATAAATCACGTAAACACGACCATGAGAACACGTAAATAAATAGAACATGGAAAACAATGGGTTTCCCCTTGTGGGCCCCACCTACCCGCGGCAAAGACAAAGCGAAGGGGCCAAGCCCACTTTTGTTTTTTACTAAATAGAAAAAAGGGAAAACATGTTTTCATTTTACAGAAGATTAGAAAAATCACAAAACCCTAGCCTCTTTGTCTCCTCCTTTTGGCCGCCGGTTTTAAACACACCAAGGGAGGTGTTCGTTGATTTTTGGTGATCTAATTCTAGTGAAATCGTTCGTGTTATCATTCTATTTTGTTCACGCATTGGTAATCCTTAAACCTCTTCTTTTTAATTATTTTATTAGATCAAGAACACATGAAATCATGATAATTAAATAACAAGATTTAAAAACATGTTAATCTAATCATGGGGTAATAAATCATGGTGGTTTAGGGGTGTTTTGGTTCGGCCGACGCAAGGAAACTGAGAGCCGAAGCTCTCGATGGTCTTCGATTCACCACCAGCCGAGACCTCATGGTCTCGGTGTGGTTTGTGTGGCTCGGGCACAAGAGAACAAGGGACCCTGACGCACGTCGGGGTGGCATTGTGGTTTTAGGGGTCTCGGCTGAAAAAAAACAAGCACCACCGGCATAAGCCGGTGGCTAATATGGACAAGCAGGGGGAACACCGCATGGGCAGCGGCTAGCCGAGAGACCAAGGGAACCACCAGCATAAGCCGGTGGCATCTTTGTGAAAGCAGTAGTAACCGGCTAAGCCGGTTCGCCACTGTTAAGGGTGTGTTTGTTTGGTCCGGTTCAAGGGTAAACACGGTCCGGTTCACGACATGTCTAGATTTAAAACACGGGTTCAGTTCACGACTTAATTTTACAAGTTAATTATTTTTACAAGTTTATTTATTTACAAGATTAATTAAATCAATTTAACATGCTATCTAATTAATTTAATTTAGACATGACTTAATTTAATTATTATTATTAATGATACATGATTTTAACCTAAGTATTTTATGATTTAATTTAGACTAAAGTAATTAATTAATTATTAAAACATGACATATAAGTAATTAATTTCCATGACTTAGGTTATATTAATATTAAATATTAATACATGTTTTAACCTAAGTATTCTTTACACTTTAATTTAATTAAATCATGTTATATTTAATTAAATCTTATAACGTATAGTTTATTTAACTTACAAGGAATAATTAATAAACTATACTATTAATCTCATGACTTAGAATATTAATCAGTAAAACTTAAGCTTATATTATTAGCTTAATAATTCAGCTTATTTCTAAATATGGAAACTTTTTATTTTTAGAAACTTATTTATTTTAAGCAGCTAATCTATTTATGGAAACTTTCTATTTTTAGAAACTTTTTTATTTTAAGCAGTTAATCTATTTTTGGGAACTTTCTACTTTTGGAAACTTTCTATTTTTAGAAACATTCTATTTTAGGAAACCTGCTATTTTTAGAAAGTTACTTATTATTAGACAACAAGTATAATATTACAAGAAATACAAGTAATACTTAATCAGAATATCCAGAATACATGATAAACACAACATAACAATAAAATCAGTAAAACAAGACATGAACATATAAAACAAGCTAAAACATGATATAGAACCAGTTACGTACTCAGTAATCAGAATACTTATACACGTATATTATCTATGTAGCATTAGTGAGATCGAAGAAGGACTCTCTTCCGCTCGTCTTCTTCGTTCACTAGACATAAGGTACGGATTCTCCGTCCTTTCAGTATGGACATTCTTCCTTATTAGGATTCCCCGTATGCAGCCAATTGTTTTCCCAGTATATGTTTTATATGTTTTGATTTGCTTATGTTTAATTAAATGCCTAAGCCATATACATGCATGACAAGTTTCACCTAGTTATGGAGGAACCATAACCATAACACTAGAGGCACCAGTGTTATGACTTCACCACGGCGGAGTGATAGCTCGTGGCGTCCCTTTCAGCTTTTGGCCATATTATTATGTTATCATGTGAGGCGTATGGGTGCATCCTAGGTTACATGTTTTGACAGATTATTCAGGTGAATGTGGTGCGTGCCTTGCATCCTTCACAAGGAGTTGATCCCTCCTACCCCAAATTTATATTAATAAGAGGCAGCCCCTCTAATTGCATGACGAGGTCACCCCTCCAAGTATTCATGCACGTTGATATTTCATGACCTATATTGGTTAATGGTAAACATGTTAAACAATTTTTATAAGATAAACATAAGGCTTTTCAAACTATAAAACCAGTTTTACTAAGTTATACCAACTTTTTTCTAGGACTTAGTCATTTCCGCTGCTATATGTTGTATATGTTATGTTATTCATTCTATGCTTGTATATCCGTGCACTGAGCGTTATGCTCAACCATTTTCCTTTCATGTTCCCAAAACGGCAGGTACTCAGGGACGCTCGTAGACTTTAAGCGTACGTGCATATGGATTGGAAGCTTTCTAGCCTTCATTACTTTATGCTTATCATCATACTTTTGCTACTTATTTCCATGGACATTGTTTAGTCCTTTTCATTTACAGTACTTATGTTTGTGTGTGATGAGTTTTACTTTGGGGTACCGATGTTTGTTTCTGGTATTCCCTTTATGGTCATGTAATGTGTGACAATCCGTCAATTTTAGGTCGTTATTTTAATCTCGACTATTACGTATTACATGTTTAATTTAATGAAAGTTTTAAATTATTGACTAACCGAGAAGGTTATGACATGAAACTAGCATAAGAATGTCGATTAGATGAAAATCGGAAAGGAATATGTTAGGTATCGATATTATATTCTCAATTTATCACAAAAATGATTTTTATTATATTTTATCTTTATTTCTCGTGTTTTACGTTTTAACGAATGACGAGAACTATTTGTGATCGCGATACCGACGGATGCCCAAATATTTATGTTTTGTTATCGATTGTCTCGATATTTTATATTTTCGATGTTTTCGATTTAATTACGTTTTAAGTCGTGTCGAAGCTTTATTATTATTTTTATGAAGCGTTTTAACTTTTGAAAAGTATTTTTACGAAACCCGAGCCCCGTAAAGATTTTCAAAATTTACAATTTACATTTTCTACCTTTTAAACTATTTAATTGCATTTTTGGACCAAAACTATGCCTAAATGACAAAATCTACCCTACCCTTGGACTATAAATACATTTTATACTAACTAATTTCATTTAAAATTCATTTTTACAAGAAAACTAACCCACCCTCTCTCTTCCTCCTTGTTTGCCGTCCACCCTCAACACCCAACACCCTAAAAAATCTTGATCATCCCTTTGATTCATCCAATTCTAATCAAAGACCCATTCTAGAAATTCAAAGAGCTTCACATTGGTATAAAAATTTCCCACATGCATACACTTTAATTTTTTTTTTCAAGATTTTGGTGAAGAACATGTGTTTGATCCATTTCTTTGGTTATAATTGTTGTTATTATTATTATATTTGAAGTGGGTTGTTGTTGCATGCAAGGTTTTTATTTATTTGATTTTTGTTAGATTAAATTTGAGGTTCTTAGGAGTTAGTTAGATATGTTATGGTAATATTAGGATGATAATATAAGTATGTAAATTGTTGAAATGGGTCAAAATGGTGTTTTGGTATGATTTTTAGATGACCATTTTAAACCAGTAGGTAAAAGGCCATTTTTGAATTGTTTACTGTAATAAACTTGTTAAACTAATAAGATAGGGTCTTAGAGATTTTCGTTAGCTTCGATTTGATATAAGATAGAGCTTCTAGCTCCAAACGAGCGCGAAGTTACAACACTTTTAGTATTCGTGTACCGGGAGACAGGTATCGGCACAATCCGAAAAATTGTTGTCGATATTTAGATCGAATCTCGGGGACTATAAAATAAGTTTTAAAAATGTTCAAGGACTGTTGTAAGTTGCTAAACCTCAGGTCATGAGTCTATTTTCAAACCCGAGTGTCGGTTTTATTAATGGAGTTGTTTAGATAAGTCAACATGGTTTTACGAGTTGAAGGCGTAAAACTGTCCGGTTTTTATAACACGAAGGTGTGTCGGGCAGAAGGTCTTAAAAGTAATATTTTTGAATGAAACTTAAACTGAGTCTTATTCATATTATATATGAGTTTGTGACCAAGTTTCGTCGAAAACGGAATAGTTTAAGTAAGGCAAATGAGCTCGTACTTTTGGTAAGTACCGGCAGATTTTTATTTGATCATATAGTCTAATAAAGTAACATGTAAAGGAGTATAAAAGTACACTTGTACTACTATTATTTTTGGGATTGTCATGGTTTTGTATTTTTGAGTTTGGTATTGTTTAAGTATTATTTATACTTGAGTCATTTATTAACGAACGCGCCTTATTTGGTAGGTTGCGGTCTTCGTATTTAACGAGCATCACGTATCGTCAGCAATCGTCATATTACTACTATTGTACCAAAGTGAGTCTATAGCCTCGCTTTTATACTATCTTGTAAATATTTTTAAAACCCGCGAGGGGGATAACATGCTTGTTTTAAAATAGAACACAAAGGACCCGATTGTATGCTAGATGAAGTTATTTTCATAAGTTTGCTTCTAGCCTTAAAAGACCCATTGAATCATGAATTGTTAATCGAATGAACGCTAATACTATGGATAGATCTATCGGGGTGACGCCCAGTCTGATCGCGACTAGCTATCGCGTGGTGTTGTGATGCACTAGTAATGAAACATCGGATGCAATTGTATAAGAGAAATATACGCACTTGGCTAGGTGTGTTGGGCTGAAATAATATATGTTAACATTCAATGTCATGAGACTTATGTAATAACAACGATGATTATGTCTGATCCACATGATTGTCAACCATTGAAGGTTTATTCAGAATACTTGTGTTCGTTTATTAAATTTAAACTCTATAGATTCACTCAGCATTTTTTTGACTTTATAGCATGTTTTATCTCAGGTCCATGAAAAAGGCACTCAAAGGAAGGCGGTTTCGTGTAGCTTGCTTGTGAAATGTTTTGGCCCGCTTTTCCTAAACTAAGTCCATTCAAATAAACTTTTTTTGTGTATTATGTTGTGTAAACTTGAAAACAATTTGGGACCGTGTGTGAACTATTTTACCTTTAAATAATGAATGGATGTATGTTTTATTAAAACGACTCATTTTGAGGCGTTTTCTATGATATTGAGATTGAACCATACCAGTAACACCCAATGACTCTTCCGCTGCTATGACACGAAATTGGGGGTGTTCCAGATTGGCATCAGAGCTCAAGTTATAGAGAACGAAAAGATTTTCCAAAAATAAATTTTTGAAATCTTTTAACTATAACATCTGCAAGCAAAACTTCCGAGTTGCCAATGGACGAGAATAAATAAAGTATATATGTTATACATATTTAATTATTATTTATGCTCAAAGCATAATGGATTACATTTATTTATTTATAAATGTTTATTATTTGATTATTATAATACTAATACGTAATTTACAAACGACGTTGATTGTCACAATAGAAATTTCTGTCTTTTGACTCATTCCTCGTGAATCTTCGTTCCTTGCTAAATTCTATTCTTTGTTCTATCATCCTTTCTTGTTTCTCTCCTATTCTATCTATTCTTATTCTGTGTTATTCATGTTTTGTTATTACAAGCGTTGAATGAATACTCATTTTGATGTGAATTGTGTAACAGGATCATGTCGCCAAAACAATTGACTGAGACTCAGTTACGTGCTATAGTAGCTGATCAATTTGAGGTCTCTATGAATGCATTTATGGCAAATATGAATAATGGAGCTGGTGGATCTGGTGGAGCTGGCAATACTGAAGCTGGCAATACTAGAGCTGGCAATACTGGAGCTCACAATACTGGAGCTGGCAATACTGGAGCTGGCAATACTGGAGCTGGCAATACTGGAGCTGGCAATACTGGAGCTGGCAATACTAGAGATGGTAATGCTGGAGCTGACAATGCTGGTGCTGGAACTGGTGATGCTGATAGACCAGTGATTCCTGAAAACAAGAAGTGTACTTACACCTCGTTCATGAAATGTAAACCTCCGACTTTTAAGGGTACTGCAGGTGCTGTTGGTTTAATGCAATGGTTTGAAAGATTAGAATCCGTGTTTCGATTTAGTGGAAGTGAGGAAGGAGACAAGGTGATGTTTGCCTCTGCTACTCTTCAAGGGCGAGCATTGACCTGGTGGAATGGAAGAATGGCGTCTGTGGGAATGAATGATGCTTATGCTACACCTTGGGTTGAAGTGAGAAGATGGATGACCGAGGAATTCTGTCCAAGGAGTGTTATTCAAAGGTTAGAACAGGAACTATATCAGCTGAGACTGACGGGTACTGATATCGATGGATACACGAACAGATTCCATGAACTTGTTCTACTTTGTCCAAAAAAAGTTAACCAATAATATCTGAAGGTGGAGCAGTATATTCGAGGCTTACCTGCCAACATCCGTGGTGATGTGACCTCATCTAAACCTGCCAATATTGATGAAGCCATTCGTATGGCCTACCAACTGATGGGACAGATTATCCAAGATAAGGCTGATGGTGTTGCTGAAGGAAGTAAAAGAAAGGCTGAATTGGAAAGTGATGATCGAGCTGATAACCGTAAATCTCACAATAGGAACCAGAACCGAGGGAGGAGCAATGCTAATGCAATGACTGAAACTACACCTGCTGATAAGGGAACCCGATGTCAACGCTACAAAAGGATTCATACTGGTGAATGTGCTAAGTGTGGAAAGTGTAACAAGCTGGGGCACAAGACTGAAGACTGTTGGGGACCAGGAAGGAAAGGAATGACTTGTTTCAACTGTCAAGGTAAAGGACACATGAAGAATCAATGCGCTGAGTCGCAGAAGAATGTACATGGTGGTGATAATCAAGGATAGGCCTATCAACTAGGAGAAGCTGATGCTAAGCAAAACCCGAAAGTTGTTACCGGTACGTTTTTACTGAATAACCGTTACGCTACAGCTTTATTCGATTCTGGTGCGGACAAAAGCTTTGTGTCTACAAGTTTTAGTACCTTAATTGATATCAAACCGGTCGAATTAGACGCGAGTTGTGAAGTAGAACTAGCTGATGGTAAATTAGTGAGTACCAATCGTGCGCTCTTAGGATGTTCTCTTAATCTTCTAAACCGTATTTTTAAGATAGACTTGATGATCGTCGAATTGGGAAGTTTTGATATTATTATCGGAATTGATTGGTTGTCCAAGTATAATGCGTCTATTCTGTGTGGAGAAAAGAAAGTTAGGATTCCTTTAGATGACAAGACCTTAGTTATCGAAGGTGATAAATGTAACTCCCGACTGAAAATTGTTTCGTGCATTAAAGCTCGTAAGTATATCGAAAGAGGTTGTGAGTTATTCCTAGCTCATGTATTGGAGAAGGAATCGAAGGAGAAACGTATCGAAAATGTTCCAGTCATTCGTGACTTTCCTGAAGTATTTCCGGAAGATTTGCCTGGGCTTCCGCCTCCAAGGGAAGTGGAATTCCAAATTGATCTAATTCCTGGTGCTGCACCCGTGGCTCGTGCGCCCTATCGTTTAGCACCATCCGAGCTGAAGGAGTTGTCTGTGCAATTGCAAGAACTATCCGATAAAGGTTTTATACGACCGAGTTCGTCACCTTGGGGAGCTCCTGTTTTATTCGTTAAGAAGAAAGATGGTTCGTTCCGTATGTGTATCGATTACCGAGAGCTGAATAAGTTGACGATCAAGAATCGTTATCCGCTTCCAAGAATTGATGATCTATTTGATCAACTTCAAGGTTCTCGTGTTTTCTCCAAGATTGATCTTCGTTCTGGTTACCATCAACTTCGTGTACGCGAGGAAGATATTCCTATTACGGCGTTTAGAACTCGTTATGGTCATTATGAGTTCCGAGTTATGCCTTTTGGTTTGACTAATGCACCTGCTATATTCATGGACTTAATGAATCACATTTGTAAGCCGTATCTTGATAAATTCTTGATCGTTTTCATCGATGATATCCTAATCTACTCCAAGAGCAAGGAAGAGCATGCCGAACACTTAAGAATTATCTTGAACTTGTTAAAGGACGAAAAGTTGTACGCTAAATTTTCAAAGTGTGATTTTTGACTTGATTCTGTACAATTTCTTGGACACGTGATCGGTAAAAGTGTGGTACATGTTTATCCTCTGAAGATTGAAGCAATTAAGAATTGGAGTGCTCCAACTACTCCAACTGAAGTGCGACAATTTCTAGGTTTGCCTGGTTACTACCGAAGGTTTATTGAAGGATTCTCTTTGATATCGAAACCATTAACTAAGTTGACTCAGAAGAATAAACCGTTTGTGTGGGGCGATGAAGAAGAAGAAGCTTTCAAAACCCTGAAGATGAAACTCTGTAGTGCGCCGATCTTATCGTTACCTGAAGGAAGTGGAGACTTTGTTGTTTATTGTGATGCATCTCTTCAAGGATACGGTGCTGTTCTAATGCAACATGAAAAGGTGATCGCCTATGCCTCTAGACAATTAAGGAAGAATGAGGAGAACTACACTACCCATGACTTGGAACTAGGCGCTGTGGTTTTTGCTCTGCGACTTTGGAGACATTATCTGTATGGTATGAAGTGTACAGTATTCACTGATCACAAGAGCCTACAATACATATTAGATCAAAAGGAGTTGAATATGAGGCAACGTTGATGGGTTGAACTCTTTAGTGATTACGACTGTGAAATTCATTATCATCCGGGAAAGGCGAATGTGGTAGCTGACGCGTTAAGTCGAAAGGAAAGGGAGAAACCGATTCGAGTGCGTGCTTTGGTGGTGACAATTCATAATAACTTACCTTAGCAGATCCGAAAGGCACAAATCGAAGCGTGTAAGAAGGAAAATATTGCAACCGAAAGATTTAGAGGTGATAGTGAAGCGTTTGAGACGCGATCCGATGGTATCAAATATTTGAGAGGTCGAATCTGGTTACCATTCTTCGGTGGACTGAGAGACTTGATCATGCTAGAATCTCATAAGTCCAAGTATTCTATTCATCCTGGATCGGACAAAATGTACCAAGACTTGAAAAAGTTATATTGGTGGCCGAATATGAAAGCTGATATTGCATCATACGTCGCGAAATGCTTAACATGTGCAAAAGTGAAAGCTGAATATCAAAAGCCGTCCGGATTACTTGTCCAACCTGAAATTCCAATCTAGAAATGGGAGCGAATTACGATGGACTTCATCACAAAACTTCCAAGGATACCGTCTGGGTTCGATGCAATCTGGGTTATTGTCGACCGTTTAACTAAATCCTCTCATTTCATTCCAATCAACGAGAGGTTCGGTTTGGAGAAAGTTGCCGACCTTTATCTAAAGAATATCGTGTGTAAGCATGGTGTTCCTATTTCAATCATTTCTGACAGAGACAGTCGTTTTGCTTCTGGATTTTGGAGATCACTTCAGAAATCTTTAGGAACCAATTTGGATATGAGCACAGCCTATCATCCACAAACTGATGGGCAAAGCGAAAGAACTATTCAAACATTGGAGGATATGCTGCGTGCTTGTGTGATTGACTTTGGAAGTAGCTCGGATAAGCACTTACCTTTGGCCGAGTTCTCGTAGAATAACAGTTATCACGCGAGTATTAAAGTTGCACCTTTTGAAGCACTTTATGGGAGAAAATGTAGATCGCCCGTGAGCTGGAGTGAGGTTGGTGATGCTCAACTCACTGGACCAGAGATGATTAGAGAGACGACGGACATGATTGTGCAAATCAAGAATAGGTTGTTGTCCGTGCGAAGCCGGCACAAGAGTTATGCGGATGTGAGAAGAAAACCATTTGAGTTTAGTGTGGGAGATAAGGTTATGCTAAAGGTTTCACCATGGAAAGGTGTTGTACGATTTGGAAAACGTGGGAAGTTAAGTCCTCGTTATATCAGACCATTCAAGATTATATCTAGAGTAGGACCTGTGGCATACCAACATGAACTACCGCAAGAACTGTGTGGGATTCATGACACTTTTCATGTGTCGAATCTGAAGAAGTGTTTATCCGATGAAGAACTCGTTATACCGTGGGACGAAGTTAAGGTTGATGAAAAGTTGCACTTTATTGAAGAACCAATCGAGATCGTGGATCGCGAGGTCAAGCAACTGAAACAAACCGAAATCCCTATCGTCAAAGTTCGATGGAACTCTCGGAGAGGACCGGAGTATACTTGGGAACGAGAAGACCAAATGTGGAAGAATTACCCTCATATCTTTGATTTCAACAAGCGATCGGACAAGAACGCAAGTTGATCTTCGAGGGCGAAGATCCTAATTTGGTGGGGATAATGTGACAATCCGTCAATTTCAAGTCGTTATTTTAATCTCGACTATTACGTATTACGTGTTTAATTTAATGAGAATTTTAAATTATCGACTAACCGAGAAGGTTATGACATTAAACTAGCATAAGAATGTCGATTAGATGAAAACCGGCAAGGAATATGTTAGGTATCGATATTATATTCTCAATTTATCACAAAAATGATTTTAATTATATTTTATCTTTATTTCTCGTGTTTTACGTTTTAACGAATGACGAGAACTATTAGTGATCGCGATACCGACGGATGCCCAAATATTTATGTTTTATTATCGATTGTCTCGATATTTTATATTTTCGATGTTTTCGATTTAATTAAGTTTTAAGTCGTGTCGAAGCTTTATTATTATTTTTATGAAGCGTTTTAACTTTTGAAAAGTATTTTTACGAAACCCGAGCCCCGTAAAGATTTTTAA
Source organism: Glebionis coronaria (assembly GCA_025667525.1). Lineage (NCBI taxonomy): Eukaryota > Viridiplantae > Streptophyta > Magnoliopsida > Asterales > Asteraceae > Glebionis > Glebionis coronaria. Next base: position 276,451 of record JANFOE010001618.1, on the reverse strand, counting down.
AATTTACAATTTACATTTTCTACCCTGTAAACTATTTAATTGCATTTTTGGACCAAAACTATGCCTAAATGACAACATCTACCCTACCCTTGGACAATAAATACATTTTCCACTAACTAATTTCATTTAAAATTCATTTTTACAAGAAAACTCACCCACCCTCTCTCTTTCTCCTTGTTTGCCGTCCACCCTCAACACCCAACACCCTAAAAAATCTTGATCATCCCTTTGATTCATCCAATTCTAATCAAAGACCTATTCTAGAAATTCAAAGAGCTTCACATTGGTATAAAAATTTCCCACATGCATACACTTTAATTTTTTTTTCAAGATTTTGGTGAAGAACATGTGTTTGATCCATTTCTTTGGTTATAATTGTTGTTATTATTATTATATTTGAAGTGGGTTGTTGTTGCATACAAGGTTTTTATTTATTTGATTTTTGTTAGATTAAATTTGAGGTTCTTAGGAGTTAGTTAGATATGTTATGGTAATATTAGGATGATAATATAAGTATGTAAATTGTTGAAATGGGTCAAAATGGTGTTTTGGTATGATTTTTAGATGACCATTTTAGACCAGTAGGTAAACAGCCATTTTTGAATTATTTACTGTAATAAACTTGTTAAACTAATAAGATAGGGTCTTATAGAATTTCGTTAGCTTCGATTTGATATAAGATAGAGCTTCTAGCTCCAAACGAGCGCGAAGTTACAACACTTTTAGTATTCGTGTACCGGGAGACAGGTATCGGCACAATCCGAAAAATTGTTGTCGGTATTTAGATCGAATCTCGGGGACTATAAAATAAGTTTTAAAAATGTTCAAGGACTGTTGTAAGTTGCTAAACCTCAGGTCATGAGTCAATTTTCAAACCTGAGTGTCGGTTTTATAAATGGAGTTGTTTAGATAAGTCAAAATGGTTTTACGAGTTGAAGGCGTAAAACTGTCCGGTTTTTATAACACGAAGGTGTGTCGGGCAGAAGGTCTTAAAAGTAATATATTTGAATGAAACTTAAACTGAGTCTTATTCATATTATATGTGAGTTGTGGCCAAGTTTCGTCGAAAACGGAATAGTTTAAGTAAGGAAAATGAGCTCGTACATTTGGTAAGTACCGGCAGATTTTTATTTGATCATATAGTGTAATAAATAACATGTAAAGGAGTATAAAAGTACACTTGTACTACTATTATTTTTGGGATTGTCATGGTTTTGTATTTTTGAGTTTGGTATTGTTTAAGTATTATTTATACTTGAGTCATTTATTAACGAACGCACCTTATTTGGTAGGTTGCGGACTTCGTATTTAACGAGCATCACGTATCGTCGGCAATCGTCATATTATTACTATTGTACCAAGGTGAGTCTATAGCCTCGTTTTTATACTATCTTGTAAAGATTTTTAAAACCCGCGAGGGGGATAACATGCTTGTTTTAAAATAGAACACAAAGGACCCGATTGTATGCTAGATGAAGTTATTTTCATAAGTTTGCTTCTAGCCTTAAAAGACCTATTGAATCATGAATTGTTAATCGAATGAACGCTAATACTATGGATAGATCTATCGGGGTGACGCCCAGTCCGGTCGCGACTAGCTATCGCGTGGTGTTGTGATGCACTAGTAATGAAACATCGGATGCAATTGTATAAGAGAAATACACGCACTTGGCTAGGTGTGTTGGGTTGAAATAATATATGTTAACGTTCAATGTCAAGAGACTTATGTAATAACAACGATGATTATGTCTGATCCACATGATTGTCAACCATTGAAGGTTTATTCAGAATACTTGTGTTCGTTTATTAAATTTAAACTCTATAGATTCACTCAGCATTTTTGTTGACTTTATAGCATGTTTTATCTCAGGTCCATGAAGAAGGCACTCAAAGGAAGGCGGTTTCGTGTAGCTTGCTTGTGAAATGTTTTGGCCCGCTTTTCCTAAACTATGTCCATTCAAATAAACTTTTGTTGTGTATTATGTTGTGTAAACTTGAAAACAATTTGGGACCGTGTGTGAACTATTTTACCTTTAAATAATGAATGGATGTATGTTTTATTAAAACGACTCATTTTGAGGCGTTTTCTATGATATTGAGATTGAACCATACCAGTAACACCCAATGACTCTTCCGCTGCTATGACACAAAATTGGGGGTGTTCTATAATGTTTAAGAAATTTTTCCTTGTATGCTTTGATGACACGCCATAATCACGCGTGACATTCCATTTACCAAAATGGGGTGTTACAAATGACGTGACAGTATGTGACAACCATGGTTTTTGGGGTTCGTCACTTAGACTATAGTTTAAGGTGTTTTGTGCAAATATGTGCTTTTATGTGCTTATGTGTTTATTTTTTGTGTTTGGAATGAGGTTTCGATATCGTTTATGGGTATATGGTACTCATAAGTAAATCGAGGAACAGTTATTTCATGTTCATGTGCCCACAAGGTAGTGACTATTAAATGAGATGGTGTTATTTCGTGGCTTTACGTATACGTATATGTATTATAGAAAATCGTATTTTTACGGTTTAGGGTTTTGCATTTAGGGGTCTCGGAAGAGGTATTTAGTCACGGGAGTATTTTTTGGATGGTTTTAAGTCATTTAGGAATTACTTATATAGTTTATTTCATATTCTAATAGTTTTTATAAAACTGTATATTTTTACGTTTTTTACGGTATACGCGTAAAAACTGACTAGTTTTACGGTTTTGAGGTTTCTGAGGCATTAGGAGCTGAAATAAATTAAGGTAAATTAAGGTATTATTAATAATATATTAATAAGTAATAAAAAGAAAAAAAATACATATAATAGTCGGTTTTGGGACGCAAGAAAGAAAAAGAAAAGGGAAAAAAAGGAAAAAGAGGAACCGACCTTTTGTAATGGGCCAAGGACTAGTTAGGAAATTATATAAAAACTTTTTATTAACCAAAAGCATTCATAAAATCCCTGGAGATCAAGCTTAAGTCGAAATCCATGGAGTCTATTTAAGGTTTTCATATTTTCTTGTCTTCCATTTATTCTAAGGTAAAAATCTTCAATCTCTTTTTATTAAATTGTTTTTAATTCTTTCTAATCATTATATGATGGACCTAGGTTAGTGTTTATTAGAAAATATGTAATTTAATGTTATCACAATGATATAGACATGATTAGAATAATGAGGTTTAATGATTAAACATGATGAGGGTAATTAATTTGGTTAATTATGTTAAATTCGTTTTTAAAAACTGGGCAGAATTTTTGGGTCTTTGTTTTGATCATATCTAGAGTTTTACAAAGTTTTAATTTTCGAATATTACGTCCCTGGAAAGTTAATTGAGTTGGCTTTCAAATTCAAGAAACGAGAACTAAATTGGAGGTCTGTAAGTTGGTCAAAAACAGGTTACATCAGTCGGGTGTCAAAACAGTTTTTGGATCACCCTGTTTTCTTTTTATGTTCGAATTGTTTGTGGTACTTAGGGTTATATTGGAACCTTCAAACGAACATGAGACTTAGATTATATATTAAATAAAAGATCTGTCGGAGGTCTAAACAAATGGGTTAGGGTAAAACCCTCTGATCATAACAAACCTTTCATATGTTCAAAATCAGTAAATTCTGGATAGGTAAAAGTATATATATAGATATATATATATATACATATATATATATATATATATATATATATATATATATATATATATATATATATATATATATATATATATATATATATATATATATATATATATATATATATATATATATATATATATATATATATATATATATATATATATATATATATATATATATATATGGAGGCCTTAACAGTGTCTTCAAGGTTGCGGCCAAAGGGTAGAGTTAGCTAACACATGTAAGGGCATAGGGTTTCTTTTACAGAGGAAGTTTATTTGGTTAAGTGGGTGTTCGACCCATAGTTTTAGGTATGAAAAAGGGGACTGTTTTGTGTTAAATGTTAACGGGGCGAGTTATGAGCTAAACTAAGTTAAGGGCTTTATAGAGGGGTGTCATGAGATGCATATGGCATATAAATGGGGTTAAGTTGTAGGACAAGGTTAGATATCCATCATAGATTGATGAGCCATTTTGGTATGTGGTTCATGTCTTGATTGTATACGTTTGTGTGTTTAGATTTTGCTAGAGTGCGGGAACTTGGAGAAGCTTGTTCAGGTGAGTTTCATAGTCCCATGTTTCTATGATTTATAAATGTTTTGAATTTCAGATGGGATGGAAGAGACACTGTGTGGTTTTATAACTAGTGTTGTGAATGTTTTTATGGTTTGTGATGGACTTGTGTGTACATTTATGTGATTCACCGCTATGTGATTCTTGATTGTTATTGTGGTTTAACTTGGTACCAAGGGGATGTTGACAAGGTGGGGCCTTAGGATTGGTTCATAGGTGTATGGGCGCCTATGGGACCATGGTTATTGGTAAGGCTGGGAGCTTTGGAAATTGTGGTTATTGGTAAGGCTTGGTACCTTGGAATTGTGATTATATGGTTAATCTTGAATGGTAGTTGTTAATGCATAATTGTAACACATTGTCCATATGTTATTTTATTGATGGTTGTTATTCACATCTTATAACTATTTTAGGGTTGGAGTGTAAACCTATGACTCTCACTAACTTTATGTTGACGTGTTTTAGTGTCTCTTTCAGGTGAGAATGTGGTTAAGCATGAGAATAGGAGTGGCTAGCTGGGAGGCTTAGGATTGCATTTGGAGGAACCCCCATTCCTCTTAGTCTTTATTTATGTTTGAATAAGTGATACTTTGTGGATACCTATATGTTTCTTATTTGTTGATTGTATGTCTTTGGTAAGAGGTGGGCCTGTTACCTACTTACCTATACGCCTGCATTGTTTGAGATATCTTCATGACATTGTGTCACTATTTATGATATTTCCATTTCATTTAGTTATCTCAATAGACACGCTATTGTTGTGATGATATCCATACGCCGCGCCCCATATTCCGCTATGGTGGGGTGTGACAGAATGGTATCAGAAACAGGTTATAGAGAATTAGGTTGCCTAGTCTAGTAGCCTAGTCTATAGCTTAAGGGTCCATGCATGTAGGTGTCGTAGGGGTATGTGTGCATTATAGTATATGGAGTGCTTAAGTGTTATTTTCGTTTTGGATATTTATTTAGTTTCATATTTACTTATTGAGATAAAATATATGTAAGTACATTCATTTATTTTCTATTGATGCGACGTATGAACCGGAAGTGTAGGAACCTTTTTAGTGTTACCCATGTCGCGTAGAAGAAGAGGTGCGCTAGGTAATAATAGGATAGTACCGATGTTGAGTCTGCGATTAGTAGTAGATTCAAATTTCCGCTTAAATGGTTATGATCATTTTTTTAATGTTGGATATTTTGTTGTTATTGATTTGTTTTGGCGTTTGAGCCTCGAGTTATGAATGAAGTTAGGGTTGAGGTATGAGATGTTCTTATTTTACCTATACGGTATATATATATAGTGTATTTTATGTGGTATATATGTGGTAGACTTATGTGTTCCGTGTAGTACTAATTTCTTATAAGTGTCGTCATAGGAGGAAGTACATGGGTGAAAGGGGACATCTATAGTTATGGAGCCTACGTAATTATATATGTGCCACAACACAAATGGATTTCCAAGTATGGTTGCATGAAAAAAGGGTTAGTACATGCTTGTATATGATGAGATATGTATTTTGGGTATTTGTAAACAATAGGGGTTTATGTAATGGTTGCCTATGATATGGCTATGGTTTTTTTTTTGTGTTATATGTTTTGGGTTGTAGTCGTGTTGTGTGATTATGGGGTCACATGATATGGTTTGGTTTTGGTGATGGGTTTTACGCCTTGTTGTGGCATGGTGAGATGGTGATTACTCGAATGGAAAAACGAGTGTATGACGTGATCGATTGACTTGACATGTATGATAACGAGTATGTTTTGGGAGATTTAATAGGTATATATATATGCGGAGGTATATATACTAGTAGATGTTATGTTATGATATACGGTCGTTTAATAGTTATTAAAACTTGAACGTACCTAGTGTTCTCTCGTGTTTAAACAGTTCATTAGTGCTGGAGTTTGATGGAGTTCCAACGACGTTTTAAGTCTTTTTGATGTGTGTCTACATTCGGGTATGTATTTTAATTAATGAGAACTACTAAATTTTCTTGCAAATAAGTTTGGCTAATTATAGGAAAACGATCTTGAAAATAATTTGTAAGTGTATGGTAAGATATCTTGACTTACATATCTCTTTATTAAGTTTGTGGTAGTAAGTTAAAAAAATATATTGACAATGAATGGATTAGTTTTTTAGGTAACATGTGATAGTACATATAAAGGGTAAAGAAATTTTACGATAATTTTGTGACAATCCGTCAATTTATGGTTGATATTTTATTCTCAAGTATTATTTAAAAAAAAATATTATTTTAATATTATATTATGAACTCAATCTTTTTTGGGAAGAAATTTGGGTTTACGTCTTGAAGTAGCATCGACTACGTTTAAACCGGAGAATTCTACGTTACGTGCTTACGTTTACATACACCGTTTTGGTGACAGTCCGCCATTTCAGGAAATAAATTTATCCTTGAATATTATTTTGGAATTTTAAATTTGTGTTGGTTAATAAACTCACAAATTTACGAGAAGAGATTATGACTTACGTGCATAATGTAACGTCCTTTACGACTAAACCGGAAACCCTAGGTTTACGTATTTACGTTTTTGAACTCCGTTTTTGATGAGACAATTTTATTAGATTCGTTTTGTGCCGTTGATTCATAATTTATAAAAACGTTTTTCGTAAACGACCCGAGGGCACGTAAATCGAGGAAACTAGAATCGAGGAGTACCCGTAAATTAGTGGAGATGAGACAAGTTTACACTTGCCTCACCCCCACTATGGGTGGCCAAGACTTAGACAACACACCAAGTGTGGTGTCAAGTTTACATACACACTAAGGACATATGTCCTTAGTGCTATGCAAAACCACTTAACCACAAAACAAGCTAACCTTTCTCACACATGCAAACCAAGAAACTCTCTCAACTCTTACTCTCTCCCCTTGAACATCCAACACCACCATTATATCACCATCATCATCAAATTTTGACCATAAACAAAAGATATAATCAACATATGTTTATAACTACACAAAAAGATGAAGATTGTAGGTGATTTTAACATATAAAAAGGAGTTTTCATGGAGGTCTTTGAGCTGATTTTCAAGAAGGAGTTTAGGGCTGATTTGTTGAAGGTGTCTTCATATCCTTGGTAATCTTGAAGGTGGTCTTGATATTTCATAAGATTGGTTACCAAAACCAAGCCTTGTTCATCCAAAATCTCACCCTTTTCATCACTTTGGTGGTATAGAGATTGTTTCTTCCTATCCTCTTGTTATTTTGATTATGTAATCTTGTATTTTCTTTATTTATGTATATGTATATGATGATGAATGATGATTAAAAATATTATGTGGGGATTTGGTGTTGATAAACATGGGTAAAAAGATGGAAAACCACATGTAAAATGGTTAAATCATGCTTAAAATAATTGGCTGTATAAAAACAGTAAGAAACCAAATGATAAACTGATAAAAATGGCATAGTGGAATCAATATACAGTAAGTATTAAGTCTTGTACACATGTGAGAGTTGGTCATGCAATGGAATCATTATAATGAGTGACATATGATCAAACCAAAAATGATGTATCAATCTGAATAGTCTGTTTTGTGAGGACTGTTAGAGATACTTAGACTTGGATTGAGCAGTAGCTAAAACTAAGTTATTTGTAACACATAAAATGAAGTTTATGTCATCCAAAAATTTGCTTCTATCTCCTTGTAGAAATCAAGATATGATAAAAATGGTGAAAGTGAAACTAAAAATCAGATTTTGTGAAATTAAAGTTTAATAGTATTATATAAGCACTCAAATAAATATAGTATAAAAAAGTGAATTAAAACCCACAAATTTATATATTACATTTATATAAATATGCACAAGGATAAATAAATGGAAATTTTATAAAAATGGTAGTTTGGTAAGTTTTATATGTTATAAAACTATATACTAAGTTTTACGTCTTTTCGGCTAAAATCGAAAGATTAACGTTTTTGTCAAATAAAACTTAGACGGTCGGACCCGTCTAATATAAACTTTTATAAACTCACATACTGGTATATGAACTTATATAACAAGTAAAAACCGATAAAACCCAAGCTTTACAACATATAGACATTAACGGGCCAAAGTAGCCTTATTGGACTATAAACCCGACTAGTTAGTAAAACACTTATAAACTTATATACTAAGTTTTACGTCTTTTCGGCTAAAACCGAAAGATTAACGTTTTTGTCAAATAAAACTTGGACGATCGGACCCGTCTAATATAAACTTTTATAAACTCACATACTGATATATGAACTTATATAACAAGTAAAAACCGATAAAACCCGAGCTTTACAACATATAGACATTAACGGGCCAAAGTAGCCTTATTGGACTATAAACCCGACTAGTTAGTAAAACACTTATAAACTTACTTATTAGGATTAACCCATTTGGGCCCAACATGTAAAGTATAATACTGATAATAAAAGTATAATTGGGCTAATATAATATATTGGGCTTTTAATGGGCCCATTGGGCCTCAAAATGTAAACAAGTTGAACTAGTGTAACTAGTCTTGAAAATTTCCAACACATAACATTATAATGTGGAATAAAGATGTACTATCCCACTTGATCATCATCATATTTATAAAATCATCATATATATACATAGTTATGATTTTTATAAAGTCATTGGACAAGAGTCCAAGACAAGTATTATTTGTCTAGGTTTCCGTGATTGAAGCACGTATCGTACATCCGAATTGCCGATAACCCGCTTTCCCACATCAACGTGAGTTCATAGCCTCGCACTCTTTTAAATGTTTTTGTGAAATGTTTTAAAAACCCGTGAGGGAGATAACATGTTAGTTTTGGTAAAATAGGACACCATTTGTCCCGATTGTTTGATTATTGATTTGGACCCGAATGATTGTATGACCCGATGAATGATTATATGACCCGATGTGTGAAATAAAATGGATTATTAAAGTTAGGTTATGTCACTAAAAGTCCCATTAGCATGAATTGTGAACTACCGGGATTTGGCAGACGCTTGTGCATATAATAGTACTATTTGGGGCCGATCACCCCAGTTCGCGCCTTGACGGCTGATCCCCGTCGTACCACATTGATTGGTAAGCGAATTTATGTATGAGAAGATTTCCATAGCGTGATTTTTGTGACGACACGCTAACTTAGATGGGCAAATTGAGTTTCGGGTTAGATACCCGTTGTTTGTTGTAGTAAGGTAACAATGTCATGTGGATTATAATAATCCAAATAACGAAATACTGCTATTCGCACTGAATTACGATATATTGCCTGACTAGCAATACGGGGTCTTATTATTGATATTATGTTCGTGTTTTGGTTTTACATAACCTTATTTATATAACGGTTTTTTTTTAACTCTATACAACGTTATAAAACGTATTGTATGATGTTTTTACGACAATGGTTCGTATAATGATTTTAAAGGCAAAAGCTTATATCATGATTTTTGATAAGGATTTGTATAAAATGACTTTGGCTATTTTATGGCCTAATATAAAGATTTGTACAAAATGATTTTCGGCAATAATTATATACCGATGATATATTAATGGTTTTATTAAACTCTATGAATTCACTCGGCGTTTTCGCTGACCTTTTCTTTTAACATGTTTTATCTCAGGTACTTGAAGGTAAATCTCGAGAAGACAACAAGAATTCATGGCCCGCACTTAAATAATAATTTCCATTCAAATGCTTTGTAAAACTTGTATGAAATACAATGACTTGGGACCTATGTAAAATTTGATATTTATGAATGGAAATGCTTTATTATTAAACGACGCGATTTTTAAGCGTTGTCTATGATTAGAGTAATGTGCTATCCCGTAACACCAACGAGTCTTCCGCTGTATTGAATTTTGAAAATTTGGGGGTGTTACAATTTGGTACCAGAGCTCTGATTATAGAGAACGAAAGATTTTTAAAACTAAGGTTTTGATTAAAACATTTCAAAATCTTTTAACTATAAACATTTTTCTAAAAATGTCTAAAAATCTTTTGACTATAACGGTGCAAAAGAATTCCCGAGTTACCGACAAGACCAGACTGAGTAGTGTTATTTTAATATATATATATATATATATATATATATATATATATATATATATATATATATATATATATATATATATATATATATATATATATATATATATATATATATATATATATATATATATATATATATATATATATATATGTTGTAATTTGATTACGTGATTGTTTGATGATTGTTTTAATACTTATACCAGGTATTTATACGACGTAGATTGTCACAAGGAACCCTAACTCCACTAGCAAATTAATCGAAGCTATTCCTGTAGGAAGTCTAGCTATTCTAGATCTAAACCAAGTTGTGGATATTTATGATCCCAACAAAATGGTTGATATCCGTAGAAATGTTGTATTAGTTGATTAAGATATTAAAGAAGAATTGGCGAGATTAAATCTGATATCGATGTCATGACGATCTTTCCTTATAGAGTGGAGTTTGACAAAACGTTATCACCTGAAAAGGTGTCATCTGATTCGGTGTCATCCAATTCTTAAATTTGAAATCGAAAGGGTAAATGTTGCACTTGAGGCTGTCATTGGAACCATTACCCAAAAGCCTCATGCCACTAGTACCTTTCCGAGAAGTCTAATTGAATGTGTGAGTCATTAATACTAGTGACTCATTTGATTATTGTTGTTGTAAGAGCTATAGGATTGGAAATTAAGTGTTGATCATATCGAGCTTTTTTTCCCCTTTTAAGGTTTATGAATAAGGTTGAAAGTACTGGAGAATGAGGTAGGATATCGAATTGAGTATAAGTTGGTTGAAACTTGAATGAAGTAAAATTTAACTTGTATGAAATAAGAAATTGTTAAGAGGAAGTCGTTAAGTCCTGTGATTGAATTATAAGGTTTTAATTGATTGTTGATTCGTGTTAAGGGTTGTTCCTAGGCCATTGTCCACTAACGAGGATGCCCAGTGTCCAAGAAATAAATTGAAGAAATCTTCTTCTGAACTGAGAACGATGGATCTTCTAGGACATGTGCAACACCTAATGACTCTTGTAGATTAGTATTCATTGTGGTATCTAATACAAGGCTTTTGACACCCTATATGAAAGTTCGTTATAGTTCCGAATCTTTTCGAATTGAAAACCGGTCTTAAGTGCGACTCAATCGTCTTTTGGTGAATCAAGAAAATGGTTTGGTTTGTTTTAAACTACTAGCAAGTAATTAAAGTGTCGTTGAGTAAAATGGAAATTAAAAGATTAATTTGAATGCATATAAACTTAAAGGTAAAATGGAAAAGAATTAACTCACTAAATAAAACTAACACTTGGAAAATTTTCAGAAAATAAAAAGTACTATAAGAAAGTGATATCGAAAGAAACTAAAACAAGCCAAAAAGGCCCTGATCGGAATGTTTTCCGATCAGTCGATCGGAATACGGGAAAAGTGACACGATCGGAATATAGGGACAAAAGCACACAATCGGAATGATTGCTAAAGGGGTACCAATCGGAACATGGGGCGAACCCAAATCGGAAAATGAAACTTGAGGCTCAACCGGAATATGAAGCTAGTTATCAATCGGAATACGTACAAATACTCCCAATCGGAATACAAATAAGTGGAGCCAATCGGAATGCCAGTGTGTACCAATCGGAAAATCAAAGACCTAATCCGATTGGATCAATCGGAATATGGAGAAGGGGTGCCGTCGGAATAAAGGTCCAATCGGAAAGGGAAGTTAACAACATTTCCTAAATTTGTGGGAAACGGTTATGGTGGTACACCGGTCGGAAAGCCAATCGGAAAAGGGAGTTTAAACCCTTTCCGAAATCTAAGGAAAAAGGGTAAGCTAGGTAATAAGCTAACTTTAATAAGCTAATACCAAATTCAACCCGAATCTATGACAAATCCGAATCAAATAAGCACTTTGATCAACTTATTCAACTCGAAATTAATCAACTTTTTAGATCAAACCATAAGAACATAAACTTTTTAATAAAACTTTTTAATGATAAAAATAAGCTAATCATAAAAGTAAGCCAATAAGCACAAAAGTCTTAAAGCTTAATCAAATGAAAACTTATAAAATGATCAAAAGATTAACTTTTTAGCATGAAATCAATTAGAACAACACGGATCACATGATAATCACACCAAAATCAATCTTAAATCAAAGAAAAGTAGAATGAGATTAAGAGATAAAAGCTTGAAATGGAACTTGATTAATAAAAATAAGCAATACAAAGAGTTAATCTTGAAAGATTAAAAGAAAAAGATGAACTAGTGAGAGAAAGTTTTAGACTTTCTCTCTCTAAAAACTAAAAAGTGAAAAATTAACTAAAAACTCTAACTCCCCTCCTAATGACTATTAGGAGGGTATTTATAGGGAAGGTGGAAGGAGTGCATGTGTTGCATCTTCTTTCTTACTTTCTTCACGTTTTCTCGACTCGACTTTAATTCTTCGTCTTTGTCGTCTTGGGATTTGAACTTGTCTTGTAATTTTCTTCTTCTATTAGACTTAAGTTCTTCGACTTCGTTAAACTTCCGTCTTTTGACTTTTTCTTCGATAAATCTTCAGAATAGGCCTTGGACTTCCGTTCTTTTTGCACTCTTGATCTTTTGACTTCGTCTTTTTCACGTTTTCTTCAGTAAAAGCCCGTGAAAGCCCGTGTTTTCTTCCTTTTTCATATTTAGGTCCTAAAACACAATAAAAACACAAACCACGCATAATTCCGACTTTTACGACATAAATCACACGTTTTGGTCTTGTTATTATTGGAAATAAGTGGTAAAAGGATAAGTGTTTTCACACTTATTAAATCCCCTACACTTGACCATTGCAATGCCCTCATGCAATGCATTAGTTTTAAAGCATGGTTTACATTCTCCATCATAAATAACCCACCTTGGCCTTTATTAAATACTAAACATAAAAGATTGAAATAAATAAAGAAATTAAAAACTTACATTGGGTTTTGGCGGCCATGAACGTTTATCATCCTCAAGTTTCACTTTCCCCATACCAAGCTTAAAAACGAGATCATTGTTATTATAAGTTAGCAAACTATCACGAACTCATGTGGGCCAATTATTCACTTAGACTCCCTTATTCCTAGGTGTATCTCTTATATTTTATTTTTGTCTTGAATGATCACGAGGATGCATTGTTTGACTTATTTTGATAGTTATTTAGTCCGAAAATAAGGTGAACGATTTAATCAATAGTTAGCTAAAGGACCAAATCTTTTAAAACTGCTTCTCGGGATATCAGAAAGTTCATATCTTGGCATAACTTGGTTCGCGATTTGAGACCTTTCTCGAGCCGATATTTGGCAGCGACTTCATACTTCGAATCTTCGAGAGACGTTCTTGAAATTATGGTCTTCTCTTCATAATAGGAATTTCTTCACTTGAAGTTTTTTTTTAGAGATGCTTCATCTTTGGACCACGACTTCTTCATTTTTCTCCAATCTTTATTTTGGACTTTGATATACAACGATCCGCCTCCTTTTAGGACTTGGATCTATTTATCCTCATACCTGGTTAGGGTCTTTTTGGATAGACTTCTCCATGATCTTTTGGGGAGTTCTTGCTTTTCGTCGTGTGTCTCGATCCTTCATATTGATTTTCGATAAATGATTCTTCACATCACTTTTGGATCTTTAGCAACAAAATGTAGCCCTCATGCCTTGTTAGGGCCTTTTTGGACTCGCCAATCTTCGCGCCCCGCTTCATAAGTTATGCCTTGGCTATGAACTCTCGTCATTACCGAGCAACTTTTAAACGATCTGGGGCTAGAAGCTAAGTAACCTTTTAAATCGTACAACCTTATTTATTAGCAGATTAATTTATTAACAAGCGGAGGGAGAATAGGCTCATAATTAACTCACATAAATTCACGAAGGAATACCGAACTTATAATTGACTCTATCATCTCTCGTTCTCCACAGTTTAAAATCTCAAGGAATGAGACTCGTGGATGCTTAGCCTATTAAATCAAAGTTTTGGGTTTTCGAGTCGCCTATAGGATCTTGCAAATTCTTAGTCTTTTTCAAGTTTAGAAATCGCGTTTTAAAGTTCCCTTGATAAACGGCTCTCTAGGATCAATTATAGGAACTTGCGAAAAGTTCTTGTTCTTAACCCGTAAGAGTCAAGACTTTCGCGTTTTATAGCTCCCTATATAAAAGCCTAGCAAAACTTGACTTAAACACGTTAAGGATACTAGCTAGAGTAAACTTAGGCAAGTAAACTCGGGTTGAGTCAAAATGTTCACGACTAAGAAAAATCTAAAACCACTTTATTAAAAATTTATTCTAGCAAAGGAAACATAACAAAGGCAAATACACTATACAACTAGGCCAAAATAGATTAAAAATTTTGAAAAATGTCGAAAAATCAAATTTTCCGGTTAAAATGAGGGCAAATTAATGGAAAAGACCACTTACTTCGATAGAAGTCCCCCCTACACTTGAGATAAACATTGTCCTCAATGTTTAAGTATGTGGGAGTAAACTCCCCTACACTTAGGACATTGTGCACTTTGTTTAAATCTTGCTAAGGGGAGGAGAACTAAAGTGAATTCAATGTGAACATATAGAATATGAAATATTGAATCACAAGAGTTTAGGATAGAACCGGGAAGATGGAAAACACGGTATCACGGTTCGTCAAAAGTCATCAAGATGCTCTCTGAAGCTTTAATCCCTGCACAGCACAAGAAACAAGACAACAAACATATGCGGGGCTCCCCCTACACTTATTGTGAAAGCAGTAAAGGATAGAACACGGGTTGCCTCCCGAGAAGCGCTTGTTTTTGTTCACCGAGTCATGAGCCTGACTCGACCCAAGTTTAGTTCATGGGGAACGTGGTGAGGGATGGAATCATCTCCTGAGAGATGTCCTCACCAAAGTACAGCTTCAACCGCTGGCCATTCACCTTGAAATTGGGCCCATTCGGCTGAGAAAGCTCAATGGTCCCATATGGAAAGACTTTGGCGATGGTGAATGGACCAGTCCAGCGGCTCTTCAACTTGCCAGAGAAGATCTTCAACCAAGAGTTAAAGAGTAGAACTTGATCTCCAACGTGGAACTCTCGGTTCTTGATTTTAGCATCGTGGATCATCTTCGTCTTCTCCTTATAGGTCAGCGAGTTCTCATAAGCTTCATTCCTCAGTTCATGTAGCTTGTTGAGTTGAACCTTGCGATGATCACCGGCTTTAATGATGTCGAAGTTCGCCCACTTCAAGGCCCAGTGCGCCTTGTGTTCCAGCTCGATGGGTAGGTGGCAGGCTTTCCCGTACACAAGACGATAAGGTGTAAAACTGATCGGGGTCTTGTAAGCAGTACGGAAAGCCCACAGAGCATCATCTAACTTATCGGCCCACGCGGCACGATGCTCTCCCACAGTACGCTCCAAAATTCTCTTCAAGCCACGATTGGAAATTTCGGCTTGCCCATTGGTTTGGGGATGATAGGCGGCGGAAAGACGGTGATTGACACCATACTTTGCCATGACTCGTGCAAATTGATCGTTGCAAAAATGAGTCCCGCGGTCACTGATGATAGCACGAGGAACGCCAAATCGAGCGAAAAGCTGCTTCAAAAAGTTCACAACCACCCTCGCATCATTCGTAGGAAGAGCCTTAGCTTCAACCCATTTAGAGACGTAGTCGACGGCGACGAGGATGTACTTGTTCCCTTTGGATGATGGAAATGGCCCCATAAAGTCGATGCCCCATACATCAAAGATTTCACATTCCTGTATGAAATTTTGAGGCATCTCATCCTTATGTGTGATCTTGCCTTGACGTTGGCAAGCATCACAATGCTTAACCATTTCGTGAGCGTCACGATAAATGGTGGGCCAGTAGAATCCAGAATCAAACACTTTCTTAGCGGTGTAGTTGGGACCAAAGTGACCACCGGTGGGTCCTTTGTGGCAAGCTTGGAGGATGTCAAAAGCTGCCGGTCCATCAACACATCGACGAATAATCAGATCAGCACACTGTTTGAATAGATAAGGGTCATCCCAAAAGTAAGTCTTAACATCGTTCAAGAACTTCTTCTTTTGTTGGGATGTTAACCCTTGGATGAGAATACCACCCGCTAAGTAGTTTGCAATGTCTGCAAACCACGGGGTGCCATCAAGATTGAGATTTATAGACATTAGAGTCTCCAGGGGGAAAGAGTCATTGATCTCTTTATTCGGATGATCCCCCTGATATGGATCCTCAAGTCGACTCAGATGATCCGCGGCCAGGTTTTCGGCTCCCTTCTTGTCACGAATTTCAATGTTGAATTCTTGAAGGAGCAAAACCCAGCGAAGAAGTCTTGGCTTAGAATCGTTCTTTTGTCATCAAGTACTTCAACGCGGAATGGTCCGTGTATACGATGGTGGTGGATAAAACAAGATAGGGGCGAAATTTCTCAAAAGCATAGACAACAGCTAAAAGTTCTTTTTCGGTTGTCGTATAATGCAATTGAGCCCCCGTCATTGTTTTGCTAGCGTAGTGGATTGGTTGGAAGTGTTTATTCACACGTTGGCCCAAAACCGCACCAATAGCAAAGTCGCTAGCATCGCACATCAATTCAAAAGGCAGCTCCCAATTAGGGGTAACCAAGACCGGTGCCTTAGTGAGCTTATCCTTGAGAAGATTGAAGGCTTCGAGACACTCTTTAGAAAAGATAAAAGGAGTATCTTTTTCTAAGAGGTGGGTCATCGGGCGAGCGATTTTAGAGAAATCCTGAATGAATCTACGATAGAAGCCCGCATGACCCAAAAAACTTCTCACATCCTTCACGGTTGAAGGTGGAGGTAATTCGGCTATGACATCTACTTTAGCACGGTCAACTTCAAGAGCGGCTTTAGAGATTTTGTGTCCTAGCACAATGCCTTCTTTGACCATAAAATGGCATTTTTCCCAATTTAGAACAAGGCGAGTGTCTTCGCACCGCTTAAGCATACGTTCCAAATTGGCAAGGCAAGCAGAGAAGGAATCCCCGAAGACCGAGAAATCATCCATGAAGACTTCCATGGTTTGCTCAACCATGTCATGGAAGATAGCTAACATGCACCTTTGGAAAGTCCCGGGGGCATTGCATAAGCCAAAAGGCATTCGTTTGTAAGCAAAGGTGCCATAGGGACAAGTGAATGTTGTCTTCTCTTGATCTTGGGGATCGATGGGTATTTGAAAATATCCCGAGAAACCATCCAGAAAGCAGTAATATTCATTACCAGCTAGACGTTCAAGCATTTGGTCCATAAAAGGTAGGGGGAAATGATCCTTTCTCGTGGCATCATTGAGTTTGCGGTAGTCTATACAAACTCTCCACCCAGTAACGAGACGGGTAGGAATTAACTCGTTGTTAGCATTTGGCACAACGGTGATTCCGCCTTTCTTAGGCACACAATGGACTGGACTAACCCATGGTGAATCCGAAATAGGGTAAATCATACCCGCATCAAGAAGTTTGATAACCTCTTTTTTGATGACGTCATGGATTTTAGGATTCACCCTTCTTTGGCTTTGAATAGTGGGCTTAAAGTCGTCCTCCATGAGAATTTTATGTGTGCAGAAATGAGGATCAATTCCACGGATGTCCGAGATTTTCCAAGCGATAGCGCGTTTATGCTTCTTCAACACAGTGACAAGTCGGGCTTTTTCGTCTTCTGTCAGATCCTTTGCGATGATGACCGGTAGCTTCTCGTCGTCTTCCAGAAAAACGTACTCAAGATGAGGAGGTAGGTCCTTAAGCTCAAGAGTAGGAGGATTCTCAATAGATGGTGAAACTAACGATGGATCATCATTAGTCACCTCTTTAGGAGCAGGAGGAGACAACGGGTCCTCATTGAGAAGTCTCTCAATAGTACGAATATCTTCATCCCAATTGGTGGACAAATTATCATACTTAATATCGAGAGGACCCAAGCTAGCTTCGAAGTCATCCAAGTCACTTTCTCCGAAAGGAGTCAATGCTGGAGCAATTGAGGCAACGGTCTCAACATTGGGTAGGGAAGAAAGAGTACTTTTGCAAGCATCATGAAAATGTTCTTCACAAGCATCATCGAGAACATCAATAGCATTAACACTCTCATAAGAATAAGGTTGCTGAGAAATCTTACCCATGTTGAAGACAATTTTGTCGTCACCAACTCTCATTATTATTTCGCCTGCGGCTACATCAATAAGAGTGCGACCGGTCCTCAGAAATGGACGTCCAACGATTAATGGAACACGGGGATCCATTTCGTAGTCAACGACAACAAAATCCGCCGGGAAGGTGAATTTGTCAACGCCAACAAAGACATCTTCGGCTATCCCCACTGGATAAGCAACCGTACGGTTGGCTAATTCCAAAGTCATTTTAGTGGGGACTAGCTCAGGGAGAGATAATTGCTTCCAAACGCTTAAGGGCATTAAGTTTATACTGGCACCTAGATCGGCTAGGGCCATGCAATTCTCTACTCCCGGGAAGTTGCAAGGAATCAAGAAGCGACCCGGATCACCAAGTTTGGTGGGCAATTGCCTTAAGAGCACTGCGGAGCAATTCTCATTAAGGTGGGTCTGAGCAATGTCAAGAAGCTTTTCTTTATCACTTAGAAGATCTTTAAACATCTTAGCGTATTTGGGCATGTGAGCGAGAGCCTCGGCAAAGGAGATGTTAAAATTCAATTGTTTGAACATTTTAAGGAAGTTCGAAACCTGAATATCATCCTTGCTCTTTTGCTTCTCTTTCCTCAACCTTGAGGGATAAGGTATATTGGATGAAGAAGAAGGCTTTAAAGGAATAGGATCACTCACAACCACGGGTGGTGGGGAAATGGGGATAGAAGGTGATTGAGGTGAAGAAAGTTGCTCTTTTTCCTTGTTCACAATCACCGGTGGAGGTGTAGGAAGCTCAGGTTCCATATAACCTTTTCCACTACGAGTGGTGATTGCTTTCATCTCCCCTCTTGGATTCGCAACGGTATTACTTGGAAGAGTACCCGAAGAAGAGGGTTGATTACCTTGGATGAGCGAACCAATCATATCACGAAGGTGAAGAGCTTGATTGTTAAAAGAGTTTTGCATGTTGGCATTAATATCATTGCTGTGTTTGGCCATATCATTCCTTAGCTCGGCTCGAATATCGCTCCCTTGTTTCACCATGTCATTCTTCAAGTTGACAAATTGACTCTGAAGATTCGTCACCATCTCACGATTAGTCTTCATGAACGTCTCGACGTCTTGGTTAACGGCCATCGGTTGATTGAGAGGTGGAGCTTGGTAAGCTTGAGAATTTCCTTGAGTTGGGTATGGGTTTCTTTGGGATGGATATTGATTTTGAGCACGAGGTTGGGATTGGTTGTTTCGGTTGTAGCTTTGTTGTTGGTTCTGGTTTGCAGGAGGGAAACCAGGGGGAGCAAGATAATTGTTGGATCGATAACCTAGCAAGTTACGGTCTCCTTGAGGGCGGGCTTGATAGCCTCCCGTAGGATAAGTACCATATGATGCGTTAACGTCTTCAGAATAATTGCCGTGAGTAGAAGGACACTCATTGTAGGAATGAGGACCACCACATGTGTCGCAAGAGATAACAACGGCTTTAGCTTGTTGAGTTTGGTTAGAAGTCAAAATTTGGAGTCTTTTGTTAATATCGAGAATAGCACGTTCCAAAATAGACGGGTTGGTGGTGGAAGAAGTAGATGAAACATTGACTCTCTGATTAGATCTTGAGGATGCAGAAGAATCCCAATTCTTGTGGTGAGTAGTCATGTTTTCAATCAACTCTCGACACTCCTCCGGTCTCCTTTTCATAAAAGTACCACCGGCGGCGGCATTGATCGTGTCACGATCACGAAAGGTGGGACCATTGTAGAAGGTGTCAATGAGAGTGACGGGGAGCATATTGTGATTAGGACAGCGGTCGATCAAATCATTGTAACGTTCCCAAGCATCGAAAAGCGATTCATCATTCTCTTGCATAAATCCACTAATTTGGTTACGAAGGCTAGTGACCATGGATGGGGGAAAGTAGCGCGATAAAAAGCGTTGAGTCATGTCATTCTACGTATGAATAGAATTCTTAGGAAGACGGTCAAACCATTTTTCGGCATGGTGAGAAAGCGAGTGTGGAAAAAGTTGAAGGCGAAGGTCATCCATAGAAACACCGGGGCATTTCATGCTTTGGGTAATGGTAATGAATTTGTCGAGGTGTTTGTTGGCATCATCATCCGGAATTCCACGAAACGGGTTCATTTGCACTTGCTGTATCATGTGATGCTTCAACGAAAACTCCTGAGCCGTGACGTGCATTGGCGCAATCGGGCCTCCGCGTCCGTTCATGGTGGGTTGGCACAATTCCTCCATGGTTCGTAAATCAGGTAGAAGGACATTGTTGTTGTTGTTATTGTTGTGGTTGTTATTCAAATTATTTTGAGGTGGGTGATTATTGTTGTTGTTAACACCAGCCATATCTAAATCTTCACGATTCTCGGGCTCAGAATAGTTTGTAGATCTAGTACGCATGCACCTGCAGAAGAAAAATATACACAAGGAATATCTAAATAATCTTTTGGGTTTTTATAGGTTTTTTAATGTTTTTGTATTTTTGAAGAGTTTTATATTTTTTAGGATTTTTTTTTTTTTTTTTTTTTTTTTTTTAGCAATGAAAATAACGTTCAAAGAACGGATCCCAAAATTCAATGCGTCTCTCACTAAAAACCGTTTATCTTAACGAAAAGAGCCGGCAGCGGCGCCATTTAATACAAGGCTTTTGACACCCTATATGAAAGTTCGTTATAGTTCCGAATCTTTTCGAATTGAAAACCGGTCTTAAGTGCGACTCAATCGTCTTTTGGTGAATCAAGAGAATGGTTTGGTTTGTTTTAAACTACTAGCAAGTAATTAAAGTGTCGTTGAGTAAAATGGAAATTAAAAGATTAATTTGAATGCATATAAACTTAAAGGTAAAATGGAAAAGAATTAACTCACTAAATAAAACTAACACTTGGAAAATTTTCAGAAAATAAAAACTACTATAAGAAAGTGATATCGAAAGAAACTAAAACAAGCCAAAAAGGCCCTGATCGGAATGTTTTCCGATCAGTCGATCGGAATACGGGAAAAGTGACACGATCGGAATATAGGGACAAAAGCACACAATCGGAATGATTGCTAAAGGGGTACCAATCGGAACATGGGGCGAACCCAAATCGGAAAATGAAACTTGGGGCTCAACCGGAATATGAAGCTAGTTATCAATCGGAATACGTGCAAATACTCCCAATCGGAATACAAATAAGTGGAGCCAATCGGAATGCCAGTGTGTACCAATAGGAAAATCAAAGACCTAATCCGATTGGATCAATCGGAATATGGAGAAGGGGTGCCGTCGGAATAAAGGTCTAATCGGAAAGGGAAGTTAACAACATTTCCTAAATTTGTGGGAAACGGTTATGGTGGTACACCGGTCGGAAAGCCAATCGGAAAAGGGAGTTTAAACCCTTTCCGAAATCTAAGGAAAAAGGGTAAGCTAGGTAATAAGCTAACTTTAATAAGCTAATACCAAATTCAACCCGAATCTATGACAAATCCGAATCAAATAAGCACTTTGATCAACTTATTCAACTCGAAATTAATCAACTTTTTAGATCAAACCATAAGAACATAAACTTTTTAATAAAACTTTTTAATGATAAAAATAAGCTAATCATAAAAGTAAGCCAATAAGCACAAAAGTCTTAAAGCTTAATCAAATGAAAACTTATAAAATGATCAAAAGATTAACTTTTTAGCATGAAATCAATTAGAACAACACGGATCACATGATAATCACACCAAAATCAATCTTAAATCAAAGAAAAGTAGAATGAGATTAAGAGATAAAAGCTTAAAATGGAACTTGATTAATAAAAATAAGCAATACAAAGAGTTAATCTTGAAAGATTAAAAGAAAAAGATGAACTAGTGAGAGAAAGTTTAAGACTTTCTCTCTCTAAAAACTAAAAAGTGAAATATTAACTAAAAACTCTAACTCCCCTCCTAATGACTATTAGGAGGGTATTTATAGGGAAGGTGGAAGGAGTGCATGTGTTGCATCTTCTTTCTTGCTTTCTTCACGTTTTCTCGACTCGACTTTAATTCTTCGTCTTTGTCGTCTTGGGATTTGAACTTGTCTTGTAATTTTCTTCTTTTATTAGACTTAAGTTCTTCGACTTCGTTAAACTTCCGTCTTTTGACTTTTTCTTCGATAAATCTTCAGAATAGGCCTTGGACTTCCGTTCTTTTTGCACTCTTGATCTTTTGACTTCGTCTTTTTCCCGTTTTCTTCAGTAAAAGCCCGTGAAAGCCCGTGTTTTCTTCCTTTTTCATATTTAGGTCCTAAAACACAATAAAAACACAAACCACACATAATTCCGACTTTTACGACATAAATCACACGTTTTGGTCTTGTTATTATTGGAAATAAGTGGTAAAAGGATAAGTGTTTTCACACTTATTAGTATCTTTTAAAAATCCCTAACTTAACTGAGACATCAGTTGGTAGGATGAGTTCTTGGAATTGTATGACATAGTGACACGTAATGTGTTACGGTACAATTTTTACTTGTTTGTGATTAATGAAAAGACTACCTTTGATTACTAAATCCTACATGTATCGATGTATCTATCTTTTATTGCTTCTTTCTAATGATCGCATTAGTGATGCAACCATTGAACAAGTACTCATCTCGATTTGAGTTACGTTGTGGGTTATTATTATTGAGCGCCATCGAGATCATGAACCTCATGATTAATTGGCTAAGTTCATTTCACATTATATTGTAGTTAGGTCTTGGTGAACAGCTTATCATCACTCTTTTGCAGATCCCTCATTGTTTTTATAAAGTTAAAACAATATCCCTTGATAAAGATTGAATTTTCATCACCATATGGATTATTTAAAGTAAGACTTATAAATAATGATTATCGAAATAAAGTCGTTTATGAAACACCTTAGAAAACTTAATTGTTTTCATAACAAAGAACATCTCTGTAAATTCATTTGATTTTTATTTCATGATTAAGCATTAATATATATTTTAAACCTGATGACAAAGTTTTGACGAACTGAGTATTGCATCGTTAATCTTAAAATTGTATATAGTTGCGCGCCTACATACAATTTGGAAGTGACCATGCAAGGCTGATTAGTAGTCACCATGAAATTATTAATAAACACTAAATTTTCTTTGAAGATTGTGAAAGATTAAATTTTATGAGATCTGCAAAGAAGTGAAAAATAGGGACATATTGATAGGGACAACTACATATGTGTCCGTACCATTTATTCTTCTGAGTCGAATTTACTCATCTGTGGAAATTGTCTTATTTAACAATTGACCTTCCCTTCTTGTTCAATTTTCTCGTGGTGAGATTCTTTGGAAAAGTATCTAATTATCGAGTGTTGATACCCGACTGGGCGCATCGATGTTTCTATCATTTCTTTTGATTTGATTTCATTTGAATGACCTCGGTAACGATCCGAGGAGCTTTCGAATGCGTACTCAATTCATGAAAACATTGGATATATTCATATTCGTTAGTGCTTTCGTCTGTATCTGATTTACAATTCTCTCGCGTAGATTATGCGTAGACCTTACTCTTTTAATGATAGTTATGTCTCCAGATATCCTTGAATTTGTGAAGGATTATGAGTTATTATTAGTCGTGTGAGAAGTTCACATCTTATCAACGGTGACAAAACATGAAAGTTGATAGTGCCAGTGGAATGGATTGATTGATTATGACATGACGACATTGTCTTAATTGATGGGAACTCGAGTAGAATTCCCCTAAATGATAAGATGTTTATTATCAAAAGTGATCTAAATAATTCTTGATGGATGACGATATCCTGCATTTAGACTTGAAATTACACCGTGAATGGTTGTGAATTAGTCATATATATTATAATTTAGAAAGAACTTAAAGAAAATTTATTAAAAGATGTTTCCGTTATCTGAAACTTTAAGAGGTATTTGCTAGTGAATTACCTAGACTTTCGCCATTAAGGCAAGTTTAATTTGGTATTGATTATATTCCTGGTGCTGCACCTGTGGCATGTCCACTATACTTCAGCACCATCTGAATTAAAAGAATTATCGTACAACTGAGAGAGTTTTCGGAGAAAGTGTTTATTCTACCAAGCTCTTCCTCATGAAGAGCTATGGTGTTATCATTCCTTATATTTATGGATTACCGTGAACTAGTTAAATTGACGATCAAAATCTATATCCACTACCCAAGATGATAGATTTGTTCGATCATTTACAAGGTTCTAGCGTATATTCAAGATTTGATCCACGACATGGTTATCATCAACTTCGCGTCCGCGCAAAAGATTATCTATTCCAATCACTACATTCAGAACTTGTAATGAACATTATGAGTTTCATGTTATGCCGTTTGGATTGACTAATGCACATGTGGTATCCATAAATTGGGTGAATCACGTGTGTAGGCTGTAAATTGATAAATTCATGCTTGTGATCATTAAGGACCATCTATTTGTTTCTAAGAATAAAAGGAGTTAATAATCATTTATAGACAAACCTGAATTGGCTGAGTAATGAAAACCTTTACCTTGAATATTTAACATGTGATTTAAGGCTTAATCCTTTACATTATTTGACCGTGTGATTAATAAGATAATGGGATCTATATTGACTTTTCAAAGATTAGAGCCATTTAAGACTTTGAGTTATACTAATAAGTAAGTGCAAAAATGTTTTAACAAATGTGTTATCCAAGGAAATTTTAAGAAATCATTCCCTTATACCCAAATCATTTAACTAAACTCTTGTTTAGGGGTAAATGTTTGTGTATACCTCAAGACAACCTAAGAGGGATTGAGGAAACCATTTAAACCATGACTTGAAATTTGAAACGACAATTTTTGCTTTTCAACTAAGAAAATTTTGACCAAAATATAAACAAAGATTTTTCAAACATTTACGGATCTTATTAATTATTTTAATTATTTTCGATAAATCAATAAAAATCTTGTTAATTAAATTCAAATTTATTTTAAATATTTTTCTATAATTAGGCGAACTGAGAAATTTAAAAATTTTCACGTTTATGTTTCATAAAAATTAAATATCTATTATTTAATTACTTGTAATGATTATCGACGCTTTAGACGTCGGATTGAGCAAAACTGATAAAAAGTAATATTTGAAACAAAACTAAAACTTAGAAAATATGAAGAAAGAATTTATGAGTGAATTGTGAACATGATAATTATTTCATCAATAAAGGTGAATGTAGATACTGACACATTATGTAGAAAAAGATAAAGAATCAATTAGGATTTGTTCCTTAATAATGACTGTGCAAAGTAAATTGCCGAACATATTAGAAATAACTGATGCTTGTAAAAGGATAATATAGATAATAAAAGGGGTTCGTGACTAATGTGAACCATTAGAGTTGAGAAGCCAATGGCGTTAAATGTTTTAAAGGCCGCTTGTGGTTGCCTAAATATGGACATTTAGAGATTTAGTCATGTTGAAATCTCATAAGATTAAGTATTCTATTCATGCTATTTCTGATTTAGAGTATTTTTATCTGAAGAAGTTGTAATAATGGAAAATTATGAAGACAGACAGCGCCTCATACATTAGTAAACATCTAACTATTGAAAAGGTCATCATCTGAATTTGATTCGATTTGGGTCATCGTCGACAGACTGACCAAATCTGCTAATATCATTCCTATTAATGATAGATTCTTGATGAAGAAATTGACTCTTTCGTATTTAAAGGAGTTGTGTAAACATGGTGTGCCTGTATCGATCATCTCTATCAAGATCCTCGCTTCGCATCGAATTTCTAGAGATTTGCTCAGAAGTCATTGATAACGAATCTTGATGAGAGTATTGTTTACCACCCCAATCGAAGGGACGAGGTAAAGTAACGATACAAAATACTATAAGTGCTGTTTTATGCTTGAATGATTGACCTTTGGTAATGAACCGTATAATAGTTTTTCTTTGGAGAGATTATCATTGATAATTATCGTATTAGGATCGAGATTGAATCTTGTGAGGGTCTAAATGTGAGAGCCTCTGTAAGCAGGAGTTGGGATGAAGACACCCGACATACACCCATTGTGTGTTGCACATGTCTTGTAGGTTTAAGGTTGCCTATGATGACAAACCTAACCTTACAAAAATACCCGACCCGTGAAACCTGATGATTGTTGAAAAGTAGGCTATGATTATTGACTGCCAGTAGTGGGCAGGAGGTTATGTGAATATGAAGTGTAGATCTTGAAGTGCCGGATGGGTAACGAAGTTATGCCAAAAAAATTTCACCTTGGAAAAATGAATTGATGATCTGAAAGATCATGGGAAATAAGTCCCTGTTGTATGGGACCATTGAGATGATGAAAAAGTTGGTTTGAAAGGTAGTATGTGTGTTTAATGCTTTCGGTTTGTAATGTAATGTTTAATTAATGGAATCCTGCTTATGTATGAATTTTTCTGTATATTTTTGTGCAATAAACCAACTATTCAAAATAGTAAACATATTGCCTTGAAGAGAGGAATAGATGAAACTGGAAGAATTGTCAAATGAATAGTCCAGAAAAATCTTAGTTCACAGAGAAGAGAAAAAACAACGATCAAATTCATTTTCATAAGAAGCTCTTGGAACAGTTCTTACAAACATTGATTTAATATTGTAGTAGAGATCTAGCAACGCATTCTAAGCACAGATCATTGGTATTGGATGTATCGTTAGGTTGTGTCGAGTCAAATCTGCTCCGGTTTTTTTTTCCGTTGCAGAAAAAAGATCCCTTCCCCCCGCTTTCAAAAATGATGAATATGAAGTCCGGGAGGCTGCAGGTACTATGGATCCTCTGACTCCCAATCGGGTTGCCTTCCTAGGTCTCGCCGGTGTTGCCTGTAGGTCGTGATGTGCCTTGAGATGGCAGAATCTTTTCGGTTATTCGTTCGAGAACTACGATCTTTAGCTCTGGAACTGAATCATTTTCTTGTATCTGAGAAGACTTTCCAGCTTAATAGGAAGGAAGCTTAATCGAAATGAAGCAGAAGTTTTCTTCTATGATCGATCGATATACACATCAACAACTCCGAATTGGATTAGTTTCTCCTCAACAAATAAGTGCTTGGTCCAAAAAAATCCTGCCTAATGGCGAGATCGTTGGAGAGGTGACAAAACCTTAAGCTGGATCTACCCTAGGACATCAAGGGCTGCGTGAATTATGTTTAGTATATCAAACTTGATAAAATGTCTATCAAGTGAAAATCTGATTGTTTCTTAGTAAAGTTTAGATCGGCGAAAAGTTGCATTCATCAAAAACCCGTGAACATCATGGATAGAGAAAGTAAGTCAACATTAAGCCTGGTCGTATTCCTGTAGTCATGTTTGATGAAACTCGCGTATTGTGATGAATTACACTTGTGAGAAAAGATCGGATGTGGAGGAAACACCCACATGGCTTTAACTCTATAAGAAGCGAGTAGTAAGATAAATTGATCTTTGAGGACAAAGATCCTGTTTAGGGGTAAATACTGTGACAATCCGTCAATTTATGGTTGATATTTTATTCTCAAGTATTATTTAAAAAAATATTATTTTAATATTATATTATGAACTAACTCATTTTTGGGAAGAAATTTGGGTTTACGTCTTGAAGTATCATCGACTACGTTTAAACCGGAGAATTCTACGTTACGTGCTTACGTTTACATACACCGTTTTGGTGACAGTCCGACATTTCAGGAAATAAATTTATCCTTGAATATTATTTTGGAATTTTAAATTTGTGTTGGTTAATAAACTCACAAATATACGAGAAGAGATTATGACTTACGTGCATAATTTAACGTCCTTTACGACTAAACCGGAAACCCTAGGTTTACGTATTTACGTTTTTGAACTCCCTGTTTTAGGAGACAATTTTTATTAGATTCGTTTTGTGTCGTTGATTCATAATTTATAAAAACGTTTTTCGTAAAAAGACCCGAGGGCACGTAAATCGAGGAAACTAGAATCGAGGAGTACCCGTAAATTAGTGGAGATGAGACAAGTTTACACTTGCCTCACCCCCACTATGGGTGGCCAAGACTTAGACAACACACCAAGTGTGGTGTCAAGTTTACATACACACTAAGGACACATGTCCTTAGTGCTATGCAAAACCACTTAACCACAAAACAAGCTAACCATAAACCATTTCTCACACATGCAAACCAAGAAACTCTCTCAACTCTTCCTCTCTCCCCTTGAACGTCCAACACCACCATTATATCACCATCATCATCAAATTTTGACCATAAACAAAAGATATAATCAACATATGTTGATAACTACACAAAAAGATGAAGATTGGAGGTGATTTTAACATATAAAAAGGAGTTTTCATGGAGGTCTTTGGGCTGATTTTCAAGAAGGAGTTTAGGGCTGATTTGTTGAAGGTGTCTTCATATCCTTGGTAATATTGAAGGTGGTCTTGATATTTCATAAGATTGGTACCCAAAACCAAGCCTTGTTCATCCAAAATCTCAACCTTTTCATCACTTTGGTGGTATAGAGATTGTTTCTTCTTATCCTCTTGTTATTTTGATTACGTAATCTTGTATTTTCTTTATTTATGTATATGTATATGATGATGAATAATGATTAAAAATATTATGTGGGGATGTGTTGTTGATAAACATGGGTAGAAAGATGGAAAACCACATGTAAAATGGTTAAATCATGCTTAAAATAATTGGCTGTATAAAAACAGTAAGAAACCATATGATAAACTGATAAAATGGCATAGTGGAATCAATATACAGTAAGTATTAAGTCTTGTACACATGTGAGAGTTGGCCATGCAATGAAATCATTATAATGAGTGAGATATGATCAAAACAAAATTGACGTATCAATCTGAATAGTCTGTTTTGTGAGGACTGTTAGGAATACTTAGACTTGGATTATGCAGTAGCTAATACTACGTTATTTGTAACACATAATATGAAGTCTTTGTCATCCAAAAATGAGCTTATATCTCCTTGTAGAACTCAAGATATGATAAAAATGGTGAAAGTGAAACTAAAAATCAGATTTTGTGATATTAAAGTTTAATAGTATTATATAAGCACTCAAATAAATATAGTATAAAAATGTGAATTAAAACCCACTAACTTATATATTACATTTATATAAATATGCACAAGGATAAATAAATGGACATTTTATAAAAATGGTAGTTTGGTAAGTTTTATAAGTTATAAAACTATATACTAAGTTTTACGTCTTTTCGGCTAAAACCGAAAGATTAACGTTTTTGTCAAATAAAACTTAGACGGTCGGACCCGTCTAATATAAACTTTTATAAACTCACATACTGATATATGAACTTATATAACAAGTAAAAACCGATAAAACCAGAGCTTTACAACATATAGACATTAACGGGCCAAAGTAGCCTTATTGGACAATAAACCCGACTAGTTAGTAAAACACTTATAAACTTACTTATTGGGCTTAACCCATTTGGGCCCAACATGTAAAGTATAATACTGATAATAAAAGTATAATTGGGCTAATATAATATATTGGGCTTGTAATGGGCCCATTGGGCCTCAAAATGTAAACAAGTTGAACTAGTGTAACTAGTCTTGAAAATTTCCAACACATAACATTATAATATGGAATAAAGATGTACAATCCCACTTGATCATTATCATATTTATAAAATCATCATATATATACATAGTTATAATTTTTATAAAGTCATTGGACAAGAGTCTAAGACAAGTATTATTTGTCTAGGTTTACGTGATTGAAGCACGTACCGTACATCCGAATTACCGATAACCCGCTTTCCCACATCAACGTGAGTTCATAGCCTCGCACTCTTTTAAATGTTTTTATGAAATGTTTTATAAACCCGCGAGGGAGATAACATGTTAGTTTTGATAAAATAGGACACCATTAGTCCCGATTGTTTGATCATTGATTTGGACCCGAATGATTGTATGACCCGATGAATGATTATATGACCCGATGTGTGAAATAAAATGGATTATTAAAGTTAGGTTATGTCACTAAAAGTCCCATTAGTATGAATTGTGAACTACCGGGATTTGGCAGACGCTTGTGCATATAATAGTACTATTTGGGGACGATCACCCCAGTTCGCGCCTTGACGGTTGATCCCCGTCGTGCCACATTATTTGGTAAGCGAATTTATGTATGAGAAGATTTCCATAGCTTGATTTTTGTGACGACACGCTAACTTAGATGGGCAAATTGAGTTTCGGGTTAGCTACCCGTTGTTTGTTGTAGTAAGGTAACAATGTCATGCGGCTTATAATAATCCAAATAACGAAATACTGCTATACGCACTGAATTACGATATATTGCCTGACTAGCAATACAGGGACTTATTATTGATATTATGTTCGTGTTTTGGTTTAACATAATCTTATTTATATAACGGTTTTTATTTAACTCTATACAACGTTATAAAACGTATTGTATGATGTTTTTACGACAATGGTTCGTATAATGATTTTAAAGGCAAAAGCTTATATCATGATTTTTGATAAGGATTTGTATAAAATGACTTTGGCTATTTTATGGCCTAATATAAAGATTTGTACAAAATGATTTTCGGCAATAATTATATACCGATGATATATTAATGGTTTTATTAAACTCTATGAATTCACTCGGCGTTTTCGCTGACCTTTTCTTTTAACATGTTTTATCTCAGGTACTTGAAGGTAAATCTCGGGAAGACAACAAGAATTCATGGCCCACACTTAAATAATAATTTCCATTCAAATGCTTTGTAAAACTTGTATGAAATACAATGACTTGGGACATATGTAAAATTTGATATTTATGAATGGAAATGCTTTATTATTAAACGACGCGATTTTTTAGCGTTGTCTATGATGTGAGTAATGTGCTATCCCGTAACACCAACGAGTCTTCCGCTGTATTGAATTTTGAAAATTTGGGGGTGTTACAAATTTTCTTAAAAGTGGAGTTAAAATTTTAGAAGTATTTAAATAGACGGAAATAGTAAAAAGGAAGATTTTATTATAATAATGATAATAATAACACCACACCTTGTAAACGTGTAATAGTTAGTTATAACAAGCCTAAATGGATTATATAAAATAATTATAATATAGAATAAAATGAATAAAAACACCATATTTTATAAACACGTATTGGTTTCATAATAACAAGTGAAATGAGTTTAATGTGAGTAAACAAGATTATGGTTAGAATAACATTATACTATACTAACTAGTGAATACCTTTGATAAAATAATGAAGATAAAAGATGAGTTTATTGTTAAATGAGATGATGGATAAGGTGAGTTTTAGTACACTAACTGAGTTGTGCCCTTTGATAGTAACAGAGATGGTAAAATATGACTATGATTTCATTTATTGGCATTAAAATATGGTCCTAATGTGAAACAACTAATTGAGATGAAAATTTAAAATTTTCTAAGATATTGAAATTTGGTAATACAAATCGTCATGAGTCTATCTTTGTTGTTGGCACACTCCATTGATCTTTCGGATTACATTTTTTTGTTTTCAGTTGTTTTGGCTAGGGTTCGTTTTACCCTATATTTTAATTTGTGACACGATTGTTTGGAATTCTTTTGGTACAAGTCATGGTTGATTTAGTTATGCGGTTGTGGGAACGTTAGGGTGAGAGGATAGAGTTGGGTAGTATTACTTATGGTTAGATATTAGAATGGACAGATGTATTTTGGTTTAAAGGTTGTGTTGAAGGAATGATTAAGATTTGTGGAGTTTTGAAACTTAGATTGGCTACGGGAATAAGGGAGTAAGTAAAGTTAGTTGACTAGTCATGGGAACGAGATGTCATGCTATGAGAAGTTGGTTGAAGTACCATTAGGAGATTGATGAAATTACTAGCGGATGTGAGGGTAGAGTAGAAAGTTTCTACTAATGGAAATATGGGGAAAATAACACGCAAGGGAATTGGTATAGTTATGGAGGCAAGGTATTAGTAGACACGTGAAGGAAAACATGGATGTTAAAGAATGACTGGTAGGAGGCTGATTAATGGTAAAGTACAACAAGTAAGGAAGAGTGAGCCATTGAGGGGTTGAAGTACCTTTAGAAATATTGTGGTAGATGAGTTGAAGTTAGAAGCTACTGGCTAGTGTGAAGTTCCTAGGTAACATCATAGAGACGAGAAGGAGTGCATGAAGAGCTACATCGTGAAGCAAGGAGCCGAAAGGACTACGTGCCGGCTGCTAGAAGGATGCAAGAGATTTTGAAGGAGTCACAGAAGTTGAGGGAATGGAAAGGTGACAAGCACTATGATGGGAATCTACGTATGGTTCGTGACGAAGAAGGACAGATCGAGTACCGGAGTGGAGCTACAAAGAGCTGAACCAATGGATCGTGATCGAGTGACTACATAACATGGGAGATTAAGAACTCGTGGAAGTAACAAGGGGAGTCGAGTGAATACGCATATAGAATTTTGTGGCAATCAATATTGAGGGATGAGTAGTGAAGCTGAGCTGAATAAATTCGTGGAGAAGTGATTAGAGAGTCGGTTTTGTGAAGATGTTATGAAAGATCTTTGGAAGAGACAATTATGCATTATCCAATTCACTAACTATTTCCATAGATTTGATGAATGAAATATGGAATTTCGGTTGGATGGGATAGTGTAGGAATTAGGTAGAACCATGAAAGGAGAGGACCAAGTATTCCTAGAAGATAATGACTGAAAGTACCTCATGTTGGGTGCAATCAAAATAGAAGTATGAGATTTGAATAAGAATTTAAAATATGGCTTATTTTAGACAAATGGAAACTAATATGGGGATAGGATGAGAGTGTCATCCGCATAGGATCACATAAAACTCTAGTCTGTCCCTATTAGGATGGAGTATGAGAACTGGTCGTGAAACAAGTGAAGCTACTTGGATAATTTTGACGTATAGATGACTTGAAAGACGAGAAGCATAGCATCGTGATGTATGCCATGAGCTGAGGAAAAATAAGGAAGTCTGGATAGATGCGGATCATAAATGAAATAGGTCGAGATAGGAATCGAAGGTAAAACTTTGGTATAGCCTAATGAGTAGACTAAAGCACAAAGCATGTTAATATTGTTGTAGTGTGGAAAAGAAAATGGCACTGACCTATATTGTTTGATTGGAAGGCTTAGTATCGATAATCGAGTGGATGAGGAGTTATAGATGTGACGTGTCATGAGAGACGAAGGGTTTGGTCTAACTAAGACAAGATGAGGAGCACTATGAACTTGGAGGTAAGACATTGTGTAAGTATAAAGAAAGTGTTGAGTATAAAAAAATCTTTCATGGAGAAAAGTGAGAAGGAAGTGTATAGGTGCTACTAATGAGCTATCCAAATTTAATGGAAGTAGTTGTAGCATGGATTTGGATCGCAGTTGATAGACTAACTGAGATAACTGTCCTTTTGGTCATATGTATAGATCATAAGCTGATTTGGATTGGAAGAGTCTTGTTATGATGAACTAATGAATATGTGAAACACCGTCATAGGTCACTTGTGTAAGGAAATTGGAATTTTTAAGTAGTTTGTGGTATGGACTAAAGGGAGTTGATGAACATGAATGGATATGAGTATATCCAGCCACTTGGAAAAGGATGGACGAAGTGAGAAATTGCTATAAGTATAGGAGTCGTGTTGAGAGCTTGGGTGACTGATTTAGAGGGATGTGGGAAACTCGTTAGCGATGTCTGAGTTTTCATATAATGATAGTTATCATACTAGAAGTCGACGAATGCCATTTGAGGCACTATATGGAAGGATAGGGTGAGTTTTCCTTATGGTGGACTAAACTCCGTGAAA
Organism: Glebionis coronaria; assembly: GCA_025667525.1. Taxonomy (NCBI): domain Eukaryota; kingdom Viridiplantae; phylum Streptophyta; class Magnoliopsida; order Asterales; family Asteraceae; genus Glebionis; species Glebionis coronaria. The sequence continues at coordinate 242,347 of JANFOE010001618.1, read as the reverse complement.
GAGACTACTAATGTGGAAATGGTGTTTGTGGGAAAGGATGAGAGCAACAAGATATGCTATGTTGAAAAGGATGAAACCACTAAAGTTTAGTGACAAAGTTATGTAGGAAGTTTCACCCATAGTAACGGGTGGTATGTTTTGGTAGAATGGAAAAGTTGATGTAGAGTTTTGTAGGTCCATTTATGATCTTTCGAAAGCTCGGACCAGTAGCTTATGAGTATGTAATTACCTGGGAGAATTGAGTAGTATACATGATATATTTCATGTATTAAGATTGGTAAATGTTGTTTGAGAATGCATATTTTCATGTTCGGTTATTCGGGATTTGTGTTTATAAGAGTCTTGTTTTATCAAAGGGTAATTTACGAGATTTATTGGCTGTGAGGTCAAGAGTTTAGGAATGAATTAAAATATTGTTGGTTTGTATATGTGGTATTTTGAGACTTGAACTAAAGTACACATGGAAATGAGAGGAGTTCATTTAGAACAAGTATCCTCATGTGATTTGTTGTTTGTGTGTTTTATCCTAAGGATTAAATCTCGGGACGAGATTTCTATTAGGAGGGAGTGATGTGACAACCATGGTTTTTGAGGTTCGTCACTTAGACTATAGTTTAAAGTGTTTTGTGCAAATATGTGCTTTTATGTGCTTATGTGCTTGTGTGTTTGGAGTGAGGTTTGGATATCGTTTATTGGTATATGGTACTCATAAGTAAATCGAGGAACGGTTATTTCATGTTCATGAGCGCACAAGGTAGTGACTATGAAATGAGATGGTGTTATTTCGTGGCTTTACGTATACGTATATGTATTATAGAAAATCGTATTTTTACGGTTTAGGGTTTTGCATTTAGGGGTCTCGGAAGAGGTATTTAGTCACGGGAGTATTTTTTTGGATGGTTTTAAGTCATTTAGGACTTAGTTATATAGTTTATTTCATATTCTAATAGTTTTTATAAAACTGTATATTTTTACGTTTTTTACCGTATACGCGTAAAAACTGACTAGTTTTACGGTTTTGAGGTTTCCGAGGCTTTAGGAGCTGAAATAAATTAAGGTAAATTAAGGTATTATTAACAATATATTAATAAGTAATAAAAATAAAAATAAATAAAAATACAAATAATAGTCGGTTTTGGGACGCAAGAAAGAAAAACAAAAGGGAAAAAAGGGAAAAGAGGAACCGGGCTTTTGTAATGGGCCAAGGACTTGTTAGGAAATTATATAAAAACTTTTTATTAAAAAAAAACATTCATAAAATGCTTCAAGATCAAGCTTAAGTCGAAATCCATGGAGTCTATTTAGGGTTTTCATATTTTTCTTGTCTTCCATTAATTCTAAGGTAAAAATCTTCAATCTCTTTTTAATTAAATTGTTTTTAATTCTTTCTTAATCATTATATGATGGATCTAGGTTAGTGTTTATTAGAAAACATGTAATTTAATGTTATCACAATGATATAGACATGATTAGAATATTAGGGTTAATGATTAAACATGATGAGGGTAATTAATTTGGTTAATTATGTTAAATTCGTTTTCAATATCTGGGCATAATTTTTGGTCATTGTTTTGATCATATCTAGAGTTTTACAAAGTTTTAATTTTCGAATCTTATGTCCCTAGAAAGGTAATTGAGTTGGCTTTCAAATGCAAGAAAAGATAACTAAATTGGAGGTCTGAAAGTTGGTCAATAATAGGCTACATCAGTCGGGTGTCAAAACAGTTTTTGGATCACCATGTTTTCTTTTTATGTTTTGAATTGTTTGGGGTACTTAGGATTATATTGGAACCTTCAAACGAACATGAGACTTAGATTATATATTAAATAAAAGAACTGGATGAGGTCTAAACAAATGGGTTAGGGTAAGACCCTCTGATCATAACAAACTTTTCATATGTTCAAAATCAGTAAATTCTAGATAGGTAAAAGTATATATATATATATATATATATATATATATATATATATATATATATATATATATATATATATATATATATACGGAGGCCTTAATAGTTTCTTCAAGGTTGCGGCCAAAGGGTAGAGTTAGCTAACACATGTAAGGGAATAGGGTTTCTTTTACAAAGGAATTTTATTTGGTTAAGTGGGTGTTCGACCCATAGTTTTAGTTATGAAAAACGGGACTGTTTTCGGTTAAATGTTAACGGGGCGAGTTATGAACTAAACTAAGTTAAGGGCTTTATAGAGGGGTGTCATGAGATTCATATGGCATATAAATGGGGTTAAGTTATAGGACAAGGTTAGATATCCATCATAGATTGATGAGCCATTTTGGTATGTGGTTCATGTCTTGATTGTATACGTTTGTGTGTTTAGATTTTGCTAGAGTGCGGGTACTTGGAGAAGCTTGTTCAGGTAAGTTTCATACTCCCATGTTTCTATGATTTATAAATGTTTTGAATCCCAGATGGGATGGAAGAGACACTGTGTTGTTTTGTAACTAGTGTTGTGAATGTTTTTATGGTTTGTGATGGACTTGTGTGTACATTTATGTGATTAACCGCTATGTGATTCTTGATTGTTATTTTTGTTTGACTTGGTACCAAGGGGATGTTGACAAGGCGGGGCCTTGGGATTGGTTCATAGGTGTATGGGCGCCTATGGGACCAAGGTTATTGGTATGGCTGGGAGCCTTGGAAATTGTGGTTATTGGTAAGGCTTCGTGCCTTGGAATTGTGATTGTATGGTTAATCTTGAATGGTAGTTGTTAATGCATAATTGTAACAAATTGTCCATATGTTCTTTTATTGATGGTTGTTATTCACAGCTTATAACTATTTTAGGGTTGGAGTCTAAACCTATGACTCTCACCAACTTTATGTTGACGTGTTTTAGTGTCTCTTTCAGGTGAGAATGTGGTTAAGCGTGAGAATAGGAGTGGCTAGCTGGGAGGCTTAGGATTGCATTTGGAGGAACCCCCTTTCCTCTTAGTCTTTATTTATGTTTGAATAAGTGATACTTTGTGGATACCTATATGTTTGTTATTTGTTAATTGTATGTCTTTGGTAAGAGGTAGGCCTGTTACCTACTTACCTAGACGCCTGCATTGTTTGAGATATCTTCATGATATTGTGTCACCATTTATGATATTTCCATTTCATTTAGTTATCTCTATAGACACGCTATTGTTGTGATAATATCCATACGCTGCGCCCAATATTCCGCCATGGTGGGGTGTGACACAGTATCTGTGACGGTGTGATTGGACCACGACGTTCCCTTTTATGTGCACATTTATTATGCTATTATGTGTGTGTGTGCGCTAGTTATCGAGCTAGTGTACACATATGACTTTGTTTTATAAGGGGCGTATGGGTGCATCCTAGATACTTCGTTTTGTTTTGTTAGGTGAATGGTGAGTGTGCATTACACCCTATTATCACATTTGGTACATCAGGAGTTGCAATCCTATGTATATTTGGGAGAACCATGTAAATACATGTGATATACTTGTTAGGGCTATTCATGTATCATGTTTAGCTATTATGTGTGCTCATGGGCATTTTCTTTTGTTTTCTATATTCTTTTACTCCTTGATTATTCCTATTATACTTCTTGATCTATATATATCATATGACATTTGTTTGGCAGGTTTTGTTATACGTTCGTTATTTCATCTGTTGCTTCATTTGTTATTTTGCATATATATGTTCACTGAGCGTTAGCTTAGCCGACTTTTCTTTTCCTGTGGTAAGTATTAAGTGGGAAGCTAGGATATGAGATGTGTGTAGGAAGAGCTAGATACTTACCTTAGTAAACCCTCATCTTTAAAAAAAGTAGTTTTGAAGACCTCTGTCTTTTGAAGTTTGCATTTAAACCTTTATGTTACAAAAAATTTCACATTTGCAAAGTTGTTTTGGTATTTTAATAAATTAAGACTTCCGCTTGCGTTAATATATGTTCTTATATGACCCTATAATATGATGCTTTTCCTCTTTATCGGAGCAGGTGTTACATTGGGAATCCTTTGGAATTTGATATACGAACTTTGATAATGGGTGAGGCATATACGACGATGTATTTCCATACATTATGGAACGAATGAGATGTACTATGACCTTTAAGATATGTAGTTGTGGTTTGGTATGAAAAAGGATATAACGACATTAATAAGTGCTTAACGAGAGCAATAATGAGAGAGTTGAACATGTGAGATACCCTAGCGAAATAAGTAAAAAGATAACTATGTATTTACTTTTTCGATGAACGTGAAGATTACAAGATAGAGACATTGGAAAAGTTGTACATAAATGAGATATTGGCAATACATAGTGGTGTGTTGACTATATTGATAAGAGATGGAATGTTTACATTAAGATGTTAAGAAGTGACATAGAAGTCACGAGGAACGCGATTAGTCATGAGTACTGGCTACCATCCACAGACTGATGGTTAGAAAAAGTGCAAGATGTGAATCTAATTACACATCTTTATATCCTCGTAAATCGGACTAAAAACGGATAAAAATCATTAGAGTGCCAAATATATGCTTGTTTTGTTGTTTGTGTATGTGCAGGAACGGATATCAGGAAATCACAAGAAAATGATAAAGACAAGATAAAACGAACAAAGGAAACGAAGATTTGCACAAGACAAAATCCGGGATTGTACATAACGGAACAATACATGTATTTTCAGATCGACTCGACAAGTATGAAGATTTTTCAAGTCAAAAAATCAACCTGTGATCCGACAATGAAATGGGCATGAAAAATCAATCTCGAAACCCATAATTTTATTATACGGACCAACCCGCACCCGCTCATCGGGCCAGGTTGACCCGTATTAATATTATTATCAAACCTATGAACATAGTCTAAAATTAAAACCCAATTCTCCCTTTTAGGTCTAAAAATTCATTTTAGGCCTTCACATCCCTCAAGCCAAACCATTAGTTCTTAAAATGTTCGATTTATAAAGAAAAAAAGGGGTGCCTCATTTCTGTTTATAACACCATAACCACCAAGGCCCGTTATCCCTTTTGTAACAAAAATGCAACGGGCCCTTTTCTTTTCTTTTACAATGTTATTTAACCAAAAGTGAGAGTAGTATCTCATTATTTACAACTGAAATAAATAAAAATAAGGAAAGTACTAGGGTTTTTTGTTCCAGCAACCCCCATGTAACAAATCATTTTCATTCTTGAAACCCTAGTCAAACCCATCACAATCACCTATACCCCACATACCCATGTGAAGACTCAGAAAAGTAAAAGACCAATTTAAGGCCTGATCAACCGCTTGCTCCCCAAACTTATCTAAGGGCTCTTATGAGAGATGCTAGAAGGTTCCTACATCAAGAAAAATAAAATGTATAAATTAGAAGAGAAGAAGAAAAAGAACTATGGAAGAGTAGTGTAGGTTTAATTTATCTTTTTAAAATTGTTATTAAATTTTTTTATTTCTCTTTTTAATTTCATTCGAATATTGTTTATTGAAATTTCTGTTTTAATCTTAATCAGAAAATTATTGTTATTGTTAAACTTTTGTTCAATTTAATTTTTAACAGTTATAAAAATTAATTTATAATTTAATTTCGAAAAATAAATTGAACGTGTTCTTGGAGTTACTGTATGCCGACATACAAAAAGAGGGATTATATTGTGATTATTGTTCATCGAGAGAATGAAGTCCGGATTTGTTTCGAATCGGTTTTGATTTGGGTTATTATTAGCATATGGTTTGAGTTTCGTTTTTGGATGACATTCTTGTTGTTATTATTTGGGTTTGATGGTTGATTACTTTAAACTCTTTCATTGTAAGTATTTCTTTTATATATTATTGAATTTGCTCATTATGATCTTGTTGTTTTTTATGATGTTTATGCACTGCTATTGATGTTTGTTTAGTTTATTAGTTTATTAGTTGTTGTTGATGTTTGTTTAGTACTGTGATGTTTTATCTCGATGGATAAATGCGGTAATAAGCTCTCGTAAAGTTTTTTATGTAGCTTAGTTTCTATTTATGCTTGTTCAGTTGGCTTATATTGAATCTCCTTATTCGATTTAGTGGTCATGCCGTTTTTTAAGCTTAATTCATTCGACATCGCTTTAGCTTATTTTCCCTTTTAGTATTTGACTTAGCTAGTATTTCTTTTAAAAATAATGAGAAGGAATTTTTTTCAACATGTTAGAGCAGTTCATATCTTAACAATTATAAATGTTGTCACAATTGGTTCACTAAAATGATTAGAAAGAAAAAAACTTATTAAAACGAAAATGGTGTAGATGGGATTCGAACACAAAGTCCTTCGTTTACAATCCCTAGTCCTTACCACATTGCTATTAGTTAATCTAGTAAGTTTACCTTCATAGATTAATATAGTACGTTTGATTAGTAATTTAGGAAATAATTTTATACGTATTAAGCATTTTAATAACTGAAATAGTTTTTTTAATCATTTTAAATACTTTTTTTTCCTTACTAAAATTTTCTTTTATCATTTAGGACTTAGGATAATTAGATTTTCTTTCTTAAGCTTTTTATTGGGTAAAAGGGACATTGTCCCCGGTAAATATATTACACCAAAAAGCGTTTAAGTACAAGAAATGTGGCTGAAGTACCACATTAACCGCAAGCTAAAAGCTTGTAACCAAGTGTGTATGACATGCCATAACCACACAACCAAAACTAAAACTACACTGATCTAAGGAACATTAAAGTAAGTAACGTCAGCTCTCCTACCTCTCCAGCAGCAGCATAGAGGAAGTAGGCGACCCAAATAAGGTTGCCTCCTTAAAAAACCTTCCCAAGAAAAACCCAAAGGGAAAAACCTTGGAGAAGGAAAAAAAGTACAACCCTTACCTGAAGCTCCCTCTATGATTCAAAAAAATACTAGGGATCTTCCATTTATCAAGTAAATTACGCGAAGAATGACAAACCTTCCTGAAGTTAAACGTAACAAGCTTCAGCCGCACCATAGATAAAATAACATCAGCAATTTGAGGCACCGTAGAAGTCTGTTTGTTAAACAATCTAGCATTTCTCTCACGCCATAAGTAGTAAGATGTAGCTCCAACAAGCAAGCACGCGATAATACTAGTATTTGCCTTAAGTTTTGTAATTTAGATTTGTAGTCGTGTTTTATCGTTATTTAGTTTTTGCCTTCGCTTTGTCCCCGTAGACGTTTTAAGTCTTCTGATGCCTTTTTATGCTTTCCCGTAGTATAGGTTTTATTTCTCGTTCTATATATTATTTTTACAATAGTCTTAAAAGATTTGTAAAACCCGTTTAAAATCCATGAACATTAATTTCACGCAGTCTCAGCTTTAATTAAAACGTTACGTAATTATGTATTCAGAATAATAATCAGTATTATCTATTCAAGTATTACGTAAGTATTATTTATTCGGAAAAATAAATAAATACATGTCAGAATTTAAAACACGAACACGCATGTTAAATAATTAAACAAGAAACAAAACAAAAAGTATGCATGTGTGGTTGGGCCGCGGTTTTAAAAATAAAAGAAAAGAAAATGGGCTTTAGGCCCAGTCCACTTTGATAGTTAAGACCAGGGAGTATCATTTTCAAGGAAATCAAACAAAGAAAAATATGGTTTTGTGTGTGAGGGTGCCGCTGGCTAAAGTTTAAAGAAAAGGGGAATCGGATTTTTATCCTATCTTCTATCTTAATCAATCTCCATCATAAATGTGCTAATCCACCCTAATTTCTCTCATCTATGGGCTATCTTCAAACCTCTTCATTCTAGTACTGCTGATCGATCTTAAATCTTCACCTTTCATTGAATAGAGCCTAATTATCATTCTGCAATCTTGTCTTTTCTCAATCAACGATCTTGTGATAGGATATATGCTTCGTTAATTCGCCCTATATTTCTTGTGATCAGGTCGCTCGTGGGGAAGATTTGATTGTGTCTTGGTGATTTATATCTTCTCATCAACCCAGCTTTAATAAGGGGTAGGCTTTGGGTTCGTTCTTCCCTACCATTCTTTGTGATCAATTGGCTCGTGCGATTGCAAATTATCTTGGGTTTAGTAATTATCCTCTATTTTATTCGACGTGTTATTAGGGTTGTGTCGTTGGTATTGTCTAGGGTTTGTTGATCGTTTATAGTTTTAGGGTTTGGTGGCTGTTGGTATCTAGGGCTTCATTGATTTAATTATATTTTATTGGTGTCTCCATTATGGAGGCATATTAGGGCTTGGTTGGAGGTGTGTAAAACCATAATTTGTTAGATTTGCGGTGCTACGTTTGTTTTCTCTTTTTTAGTGAGTTTTGAGAGATGGATAACACGAGTTCAGAACAACAAGTCAAGGATTCTCAGGGTCATACTCTTAGGAGTAGTTTGTTTGATAGGCTTAAGAACATTGATGTTAAGATTCTTGGGAAGGATGGAAAACCGATGAAGGTTGCCTCACGCCAGGTCACCTTCTGTGATAATACGACCACAACTGTTGATGATACTAATGGTGATAAGAATACTGGTGTATCGGTGGAACCTACTATTACCAGTGGTAACACATTTGCTTCGGTATTAAACTAAAAGGCTAAAAAACAGTGGTTAAAATAAAGGAGTTAAGGACGAATGAGGTTGTCGAGGGTGCCCTTACAGCTCTACCTTTGGAGGATGTTGAAAAGATCGAGACGATATTCCAAAATACCCTCTATAGATATTTTATTGGCAAGAGTATAGCGTTTCCTTTGGTGGAGATTTATGTTAAGAATAATTGGGAGAAGTATGGTTTGAAAAGGGTTCATTTACATGAGGATTTATTCCTCTTTCAGTTTGATACAAAGGAAGGACTAGAAGGGGTATTGGAAGATGGACCATGGTTGATTCAATTTGTTCCACTCTTGTTAAATGTTTGTACTCCAACCATGGATCTTCAAAAGCCTGGGATTCGAAGTGCTCCAGTTTGGGTCAAGCAACACCATGTACCGATTGTAGAATATTTGTAAATTTGGCTTAGCCTCATTACAACACAAATTGTGTTGGGAATTATTGTTATGTGTCAAGTATTGTCAGTGTAATTTAAGTACTGTTAGTATTATTCAAGTACCGTTAGTGATGACGTATAGTCCCTAGTCGGGCTTGATAGTCTGACTCACGGGTACTACCCGCATCCATCAGGAATGGATTGGATACTTGTGCGATGTGCGCACATAGCCCATAAAGCCCGGTAAGCCGCTGTAGCGCAAGAGGTTGATTACTTAGCCAAGTCCACGTCATAGTGCGACAGGATCAAACCGAATATAACTTATATTATAGTTATATTCTCCTAAGGGAAAGGGATATACACTTGCCTTAGTAGTATAATGAAGATCAAGCTATTTTGAGTCAATATCTTCCTTAGGCCGCAAGAATAGGGAGCCCAGCCTGGACTCTCTCGAGTATAAAAGGAACCACATCAGTTCCACATAGGTACGATATACACAATACCTTAAACACTCATTTACTCAAACCGATTACTTACTCTCACGACGGAGTCTAATCGTGGGTAACAAACCCACGGTAAGTCTAACGGTGTTTGTTTAGTGCGTAGGGTCCTAAAGCAAGTTTCACTTGGTGCGAGAGCCGGAGTCCACAAGACCCCAAATTGAGCCTAATTTGGGTTAAGCTCGGTCTACCCCAACTTTTGCATCAACAAGTTGGCGCCATCCATGGGACCCTTAATAAGCTCTAACAAATGATGAAAAGTGGTAAGAATGAATGCCGTAAAGGATCCTCGACGGTGGATGGCCGTGTCACATCAGTAAATGTTACCCCTGGATCTGCCAGCGAGGCAAACACTCGGGACATGAACCATCCCTCAGTCTTAAGAACAGGAGGACTGTTCTCAACTCCCCTACTCGCCGCCGGGAAACATGATACCGAATGGGAGTCAACTTAGCCTCCTCCCAATAAACAAAAAATAAAGTCGCCCCAAGAGGAGAGAGGGGAAGTCGTAGCTACAAAGGCACGCATGATGGAGGAGTATGTAGCTCATAACTTACAAGCGCTCATTCCTTTGGTAGCAAAACATGAAAAGATGGTAGAGGAATCAAAGCGCGCTAAGCATGCCTCATCCTCAGAGGACGATCTGTCAGGATCAAGTGATAGTCCGTCCGAAAAATATATGCATGCAAGTTATTCCTCGGATGACCAAATCTTCTCATAATCTTGGAGGAGAGCCAGGAAAAACGCCTTTACAAGGTGCATAACAGCATTATGGAGACACCAGAAAATGCCGCATGCCATCAAACGTAAAAACTTTGATGGCACGACGGATCCAGAAGACCACTTGAAAGTCTTTGAATCTCAGGCAGGCATCAAACAATTGCCAGAGCCCGTATGGTGTAATATGTTTAACTCCACACTCATAGGGAACGCGCGGACGTGGTTTGATAGGCTTCCACCGCGAACAGTCAACGAGTACGAAGTGTTGCGAAAAGCATTCAAAAGAAATTATGTGCAACAAAAAATGCATGATATGAGTGTTGTATCGCTTGCCAGGGTAAAGCAGCGCCAACGCGAATACTTGGAAGACTTTCTGGAACGTTTCAAAGTGAGTGTCTTCAAGTAACGGACTGCCCAGAAATTTTGAAAGTATCCTGCTTCATGGCGGGGATACGGAACAACGACTTAATAAAGAAGCTTAATGAAAGAACGCCCGAAACCTTTGATGGAGTGCTAAGGCAGGTAAGGTCTTTCATACAAGGAGAATCAGATGCTTCAGAAATAACACGAGGCACTTATGATCACAAATCTATTCGCATGCCCATTGAAGGACCCAACAATCAAGGAAGATCTCCAAGCCTTGATTAGGTAGGAAGGAGAAGGAAGGGGAGAGCTTATAACTCCAGGTTTACCCACCTTAAGTTGACCCCGAGGGAAATCCTAGTGATGGAAGGTGTGAGTTTCACAAGGCCAACGACAATGACTACCCCGGTCGAAAAGCGCGCCAGTAATAGATACTGTGAATACCACAATGAGAGAGGGCACACTACGAATGAATGTATGCAGCTGCATAAATATATCGAGAATAGAGTAAAGAAAGGCAAGCTAAAGCACCTTGTCAAGGAATACACGAAGGATGATAGACAAACAACCGCCAGCGCGAACATTTACATGGTGGAATCATGGAAACGAAGGACAAGGCAGAGGGTGAGCAAAAAATTCTCGAAGGGGAAAGAAATTTATTTTCCCCCACTCAATACAAGGAACGTTGCAGACGGCCCGCTAGTTATAGATATAAGCATTGGTCAGCACATCATACATCGTATGTATGTTGATGGAGGTTCATCGGCAGAAATAATGTACGAACACTGCTTTCTAAGGCTTAGCGCAAAAATAAAGAGCCAAATGATGGCTGCGACTTCCCCGCTCATCGGATTCAGCGGAGAAGCGGTATTGCCCTTGGGCCAGCTAGACTTAGCAGTAAGAGTGGGAGATGATGAGCACTCGGTGGAAGTCCCAATGAACTTATTAAACATACGGTCACCATCACAGTATAACAGGATCATATGGCGACCAGCTATACTAGCAATGCAAGCGGTACCTTCTATGGCTCATGGTATGATGAAGTTCCCAGTCGATGTAGGGGTCGTAACGATATTCAACACGACAGTTACACACCTAGAATGCAACTCGATCGCAGAACCGCCTAGGGTCACGATGGAGCCAAAGGTGGACTTACCACCAAACTTGAAGGTAGCAATACATCCGCAGTACCCGGATCAGGAGATAACGATCAGAGGGACATTATCTGACAAAGCAAAGTCAGACATGTGTCGCCTTTTGAAGGATAACCTAGACATCTTTGCATGGGAACCCAAAGATATGACCGGGGTACCAAAGTAATACTAGACGAGGTCGATAGCTGAACACAAGCTTTAGAGGATACCCTCCAGTTGGGCAAAAGAAAAGAGGACAAGCCCCAGAACGTAAAAAAGTAATACTAGACGAGGTAAAAAAGATGGTAGACGTAGAAATCATGAGGGAAGTTTATTATCACGACTGGCTCGCTAATCCGGTAATGGTAAAGAAACATGATGGCAGTTGGCGCATGTTCATTGATTTCACAGACCTTAATAAAGCTTGCCCACAAGGTTGCTACCCACTCCCGGAAATAGATTAGAAGGTGGAATCATTGTGCGGATACCCCTTCAAATGCTTCCTGGACGCATATAAGGGATACCATCATATTCAAATGGCAGAAGAAGATGAGGAAAAGATAGCATTCCATACCAGCCAGGGTGTGTACTGTAACACAAAAATGCTGTTTGGACTAAAGAACGCAGGGGCCACGTACCAACGACTGGTCGATAAGGCATTGAAAGCCAAATAAAGCGAAATTTGGAGGTGTATGTCGATGACTTGGTAATAAAAAGTCATACTAAGAGCGAGCTTATTCGGGACATAGAAGAGACGTTCTCCACCCTCAAAAGGATAAACAGGAATTTAAATCCAAAAAAGTGCACTGTTGGGGCGACAGAAGGAATGTTCCTAGGATACATGATTGACCCCAATGGAATTAAACCCTGTCCGCAGAAAACAGACGCGGTTATTCAACTCCAGAGCCCAAAGACAAAAAAGGAAGTGCAGTCGCTAAATGGGAAGCTTGCAAGATTGAACAGGTTCCTGTCCAAGTCAGCGGAGAAGTCGCTCCCCTTATTTAAAACACTTAAATGGGCATTAAGAAGGGAGACTTCAATTAGACGAAGGAAGCAGAAAAGGCCTTCGAGGAACTAAAGGCGCATTTAGCTTCGCTCCCCGTGTTAACGCGGTACATAGTAAGTACTGCTACTTATAAAGTAAGTACCGCTATATTGGTTAGGACGAATATATCTTTGTATAATATATGTTATTGTTATAGTTAGAGTATATCTTATGTGATATACTTAATAGTTAGAATATTGATAATATATCGTCTCTGATATACTTATCTTTATAGAATATTCTAAGGTTTCTAGGGTTCCTTACTCTATAAAAGTAACATAGCTACGATGACATTCATGTACCTCAATCAAGTCGATTAATAAGAGAATCAAATAGTTAAAAGTAATTTTGTTCTTCTGTTCTTTTTAAGTTAGATTACGCATAACTTATTTAGCTTGAGTAAGAGTTCTCAAAGTGTTTTAGTTTGATTACAAACTACTATACTAGTTCTTAACAGAATATAGATCCAATCAAAGGGATCAACAAGTGGTATCAGAGCTTGTTGAGAAACTCTGAAAAAGAAGAACACAACCTAAAAAAAATCCACTCACACCAAAACTCAATGTCTCAACCTAGTGATGACCCTCACTTGGAAGACATTTCAGATCATGATCCAATACCACAGGGACAACCTCAAGTTGTGCATCCTGCACCATCACAAGGTGTTCAAGCCATAGATGTTGTAGTTACTGCTATAACTACAACACCTTCCCATACTCTTTCTGCTGTCAAACTCCCAGTTCTCAAGGGTGATAACTATGAGACATGGGCTATGCAGATGGAACATTACTTGAATCACACAAATCATACTATGTGTCAAGTCATCAAGAATGATAATACACCTAAAACGCTACACTGGTTGCCTGATGGTACATACTATGGTTTACCTGTTGTGACTGCTGTGAAAATCCGTCAACTTATGGTTGATATTTTATTCTCAAGTATTATTTAAAAACATTATTTTAATGTTATATTATGAACTCACTTATTTTTGGGAAGTAATTTGGATTTACGTCTTAAAGTAGCATCGACTACGTCTAAACCGGAGGATTCTACGTTACGTGCTCACGTTTACATACACCGTCTTTGGTGACAGTCTGACATTTCAGAAAATGAATTTATCCGTGAATATTATTTTTAGATTTTAAATTTGTGTTGGTTCATAAACTCACAAATTTACGAGAAGAGATTAGGACTTACGATTATAATGTAACGTCCTTTACGACTAAACTGAAAACCTTAGGATTACGTATTTACGTTTTTGAACTCCGTTTTTGATGAGACAGTTTTTATTAGATTCGTTTTGTGCCGTTGATTCATAATTTATAAAAATGTTTTTCGTAAAACGACCCGAGGGCAAGTAAATCGAGGAAACTAGTATCGAGGAGTACCCGTAAATAATTGGAGATGAGACAAAAACAAGTTTTGCCCCACCCCCACACATGGGACGATTTAAAACTAGCTACAACAACACATCTCATGTGTCAAGCTTACAAAGTCAGCTAGGACACATGTCCTACTTACTTTACCAAACTAGCAACCTAACAAAACCATTCAAGACTAAACCACTAACTTCATTTCCTCCATGCAAATCTCACACAACTCTCCTTCCTCTCTCTCTAAATTTCGTCCATACCACCCCTAAAACACCCTCATTTGATCAAATCTAACCATGAAATCCTATGTTATTCACACATATGATGAATCCCTTTTTAATCTTTATTGATTGGTGGTGATTTTAACATCCAAGGAGAAGATCTGGTGATGTCCAAGGGCTGATTTCTACAAGAAGTTTACAAGTATTGGTGTTCTTGAAGATTGGTGTTGATCTATCACAAGTTTCTCCATCAAAAATCCAAGCCTTGATGAATACCTACATAATCTTGGTGGTATAAAGATTGTTCTCCCCATCCTCTTGTTATTTTGATTATGTAATCATGTATTTTCTTTCTTATTGTATATGTATATGATGAATATATGATGATAAAAATGTTGTGTGGGGATCAAGTGTTGATAAATATGATTAAAGAGATGAAAAACCATAGGTAACAAGGTTAAAATCTTGCTAAATATGATGGCTGAATAAAAACAGTAAGTAACCAAATGTTAAACTGATAAAATGGTGAATTGGAATCAATATACAGTAAGTATTAGGTGCTATACACATGTGAGAGTTGGTCATACAATGGAATCATAAAAATGAGTGAGATATGATCAAAACAAGTTTAGAGTGCAAATCTGCCTACACTGTTTTGGACGAATTTATTAAACTATTTAGAGGTTGATTCATCAGTAGCTATAATGGAATAAAATGAATCACATATCATGTAGTTTCTGTGATAAAAAGTTGAGGTTCTATCTCCATGTAGAACTCTAGATATGATCATTTTAGTAAACTAGATTTTTAGGACTGATTTTGTGAAATTAAAGTTTAATATTATTATATAAGCACTCAAATAAATATAGTATAAAATGTGAATTAAAACCCACTAACTTATATATTTCATTTATATACAAATGCATAAGGATAAATAAATGGACATTATATAAAAATGGTAGTTTGGTAAGTTTTATAAGTTATAAAAACTATATACTAAGTTTTACGTCTTTTCGGCTAAAACCGAAAGATTAACGTTTTTGTCAAATAAAACTTAGACGGTCGGACCCGTCTAATATAAACTTTTATAAATTCACCTACTGATATATGAACTTATATAACAAGTAAAAACCGATAAAACCCGAACTTTACAACATATAGACATTAACGGGTCGAAGTAGCCTTATTGGAATATAAACCCAACTAGTTAGTAAAACACTTATAAATTTACATATTTGGCTTAACCCATTTGGGCCCAACATGTAAAGTATAATACTGATAATAAAAGTATAAAATGGATTAATACAAGTTAATGGACTTATAATAGGCTTATTGGACCTAAAACATGTAAATAGGTAAAACTAGTAAACTAGTATAAAAAGTTATCAACACACAAACCTAAAATGAGTAAATGAGAATGTATAAACCCACTTGATCATCATCATATATATAAAATCATCATATGTATACATAATTGTTATTTTATAAAGTCATTGGACAAAAGTCTAAGACGAGTATTATTTGTCTAGGTTTCCGTGATTGAAGCACGTACCGTATATCCAAATCGCCGATAACCGCCTTCCCACATCAACGTGAGTTCATATCCTCACACTCTGTTAAATGTTTTTATGAAATGTTTTAGAAACCTGCGAGGGCGATAACATGTTAGTTTTGATAAAATAGGACACCATTTGTCCCGATTGTTTGTTTATTGATTTGGACCCGAATGATTGTATGACCTGATGAATGATTAAATGACCCGATAGATGAAATGAAATGGATTATTAAAGTTAGGTTATGTCACAAAAAGTCGCATTAGCATGAATTGTGAACTACCGGGATTTGGTAAACGCTTATGCATATAATAGTAATATTTGGGGACGATCACCCCAGTTCGCGCCTTAACGGTTGATCCCCATCGTGCCACATTGATTGGTAAGCGAATTTATGTATGAGAAGATTTACACAAGCGTGATTATTATGACGACACACTAATTTTGATGGGCAAATGAGTTTCGGGCTAGCTACCCGTTGTTTGTTGTAGTAAGGTAACAATGTCATGCGGCTTATAATAATCCAATTAACGAAACACTGCTATACGTACCGAATTACAATATATTGCCTGACTAGCAATACGGGGTCATATTATTGATATTTTGTTTGTGTTTTGGTTTTACATAAACATATTCATATAACGGTTTTTATTTAACTCTACACGACGTTATAAAAACGTATTGTATGATATTTTTACGACATTAGTTCGTATAATGATTTTGAAGGCGAAAGCCTATATTATGATTTTTGATAAGGATTTGTATAAAATGACTTTGGCTATTTTATATCCTTTTACAATGATTTGTACAAAATGATTTTCGGTAATAATTTTATACCGATATTATTTTGATGGATTTTTCTATGATGTGAGTAATGTGCTATCCAGTAACACCAACGAGTCTTCCGCTGTATAGAATTGTATAAATTTGGGGGTGTTACAGTTTGGTACCAGAGCTCTCGTTATAGAGAACGAAAGATTTTTAAAACCAAGGTTTTGAATAAAACATTTCAAAATCTTTTAACTATAAACATTTTTCTAAAAATGTCTAAAAATCTTTTGACTATAACGGTGCCGAATAATTCCCGAGTTACCAACAAGGCCAGACTGAGAAGTATTATTTTGATATATATATATAACTTGGATTATATATATATATGATGTAATCTTATTACATGATTGTTTGATGATTATTTTGATATTTATACGAGGTATTTATACGACGTAGATTGTCACAAGGAACCCTAACTCCCCTAGTAAATTAATCTAAGCTATTCCTGTAGGAAATCTAGCTATACTAGATCTAAACCAAGTTGTGGATATTCATAATCCCAACAAAATTGTTGATATTCGTAGAAATGTTGATATTAGGTGATTGTGATATTGAAGAAGAATTGCCGAGATAAAATCTGATATCGATGTCATGACGATCTTTCCTTATAGAGTGGAGTTTCACAAAACTTTACAACCTACAAAGATGTCATCTGATTCGTAGTCATCCAATTCTTAAATTGAAATCGAAAGGGTGAATGTTGCACTTGAGGCTGTCATTGCAACCATTACCCAAAAGCCTCATGCCACTAGTACCTTTCCGAGAAATATTGAATGTGTGAGTCATCTCATGCTAGTGACTCATTTGATAACTATTGATGAAGGAGCTATAGGATTGGAAATTAAGTGTTGCTTATATCGAGCCTTTATTGCCCTATTCAGGTCTAAGAATAAGGTTGAAAGTATTGGAGAATGAGGTAGGATATCGAATTGAATATGATTTGGCTGAAACTTGAATAAAAGTAAAATTTAACTTGTATGGAATATGAGATTGTTAAGAGAAAGTCGTTAAGTACTGTGATTGAATTATAAGGTTTTAATTGATTGTTGGTTCGTGTTAAGGGTTGTTCCTAGGCCATTGTCCAATGAAGAGGATGCACAGTGTCCAATAAATAAATTGAAGAAATCTTCTTCTGAATTGGGACCGATGGATCTTCCGGGATAGGTGGGACACCTAATGACTCTTGTAGATAAGTATTCATTGTGGTATCTTTTAAAAATAATCCCTAACTTAACTGAGACATCAGTTGGTAGGATAAGTCTTGGAATTGTATGACATAGTGACACGTAATGTGTTACGGTACAATTCTGACTTGTTTGTGATTAATGAAAAGACTACCTTTGATTGCTAAATTCTACATGTATCGATGTTATCTATCTTTTCTTGCTTCTTCCTAATGCTCGCATTAGTGATGCAACCATTGAACAAGTACTCATCTCTAATTGAATTACATTGTGGATTATTCTTTTTGAGTGCCATCGAGGTCATGCACCTCATGATTAATTGGCTAAGCTCATTCCTATTGTATTGTAGTCAGTTCTTGGTGAACAACTTTTCATCACTCTTTTGCTGATCACTTATTGTTTTTATAGGATAAAACATTATCCCTTGAGAAAAATTGAATTTTCATCACTATAAGGATTATTCAAAGTGAGATTTATAAGTGATCGTTATCAAAATGAAGTTGTTTATAAAACATCTTGAAAAACTTAATTGTTTTCATAACAAAGAAAATATTTGTAAATTTATTTTTTATTCTTATTTAAGACTTAAGCGTGAAAATATTTTTATTATAAACATGATGATAAAATTTTGAAGAACTGAGTATTGCATCGTTAATCTTGAAATTGTATATAGTTACGCCCCTACATATAATTTGGAAGTGACCATGCAAGGCTGATTAGTAGTCACCATGAAATTATTAATAAACACTAAATTTTCTTTGAAGATAGTGAAAGATTAAATTTTATGAGATCTGCAAGAAGTGCAAATTAGGGACATGTTGATAGGGACACCTACATATGTGCCCGTAATATTTATTCTTCTGAGTCGAAATTCCTCATCTATGGAACTTATCTTATTTGACAATTGATATTCCCTTCTTGTCCAATTCTCTCGTGGTGAGATTCTTAGGAAAAGTATATAATTACCGAGTGTTGATACCCGACTGGATGTATCGACGTTCCTATCATTTCATTTGATTAGATTCATTTGAATGACCTGGGTAACGATCCGAGGAGCTTTCGAATGCGTACTCAATTCATGAAAACATGGGATATATTCATATTCGTTAATGTTTTCATATGTATCTGAATTGAAATTCTCTCGCGTAGATTATGCGTAGACCTTACTCTTTTGAAGTTAGTTATGTCTCCAGATATCCTTGAATTTGTGAAGGATTATGAGTTATTATTAGTCTTTTGAGAAGTTCACATCTTATCGACGGTAATAAAATTGAAAAGTTGATAGTGCCAGTAGAATGGATTGATTGAATATGACATGACGACATTGTCTTATTTGATGGGAACTCGAGTAGAATTCCCCTAAAAGATAATATGTTGATTATCAAAAGTGATCTAAATAATTCTTGATGGATGACCATATCCGGCATTTAGACTTGAAATTATACCGTGAATGGTTGCGAATTAGTCATAGATACTATAATCTAGAAAGAACCTAATATGAATTTATTAAAAGATGTTTCCCTTATCTGAAACCTTAGGAGGTATTTTCTGGTGAATTTTCGCCATTAAGGCAAGTTGAAATTGGTATTGATTATATTTCCGGTGCTGCACCTATGCATGTGCTCTACACTTCAGCAACATCTGAATTAAAAGAATTATCATACAACTGAGAGAGTTGTAGGAGAAAGCTTTTATTCTACCGAGCTCGTCATAATGAAGAGATATGGTATTATTATTCCTTATATTTGCTGAATTACCATGAACTAGGTAAATTGATGATAAAAATCTATATCCACTACCCAAGATGATAGATTTGTTCGATCATTTACAAGGCTCTAGCGTATGTTCTAAAGATATGATCCACGACATGGTTATTATCAACTTCGCGTCCGCAAAGAAGATTATCTATTCCAATCACTACATCCAGAACTCGTGATGAACATTATGAGTTTTATGTTATGTTGTTTGGATTGACTAATACACATGTAGCATCCATAAATTTGGTGAATCATGTGTGTAGGCTGTAATTTGATAAATTCATGCTCATGATCATTAAGGACTATTTGTTTATTTATAAGAATAAAAATGAGTTAATAATTATTTATAAACTGCCCTGAATTGGCCGAACAATGAAAACATGTACCTTGAATAATTAATATGTGATTTAAGGCTTAATCCTTTACATTATTTGACTGTGTGATTAATAGATAATGGAATATATTGACTCTTCAAAAATTAGAGCCACTAAGGCTTTGGGATATACCAAAAAAAGAAAGAAAGGTGCAAATATGTTTTGACAAGTAATTTATCAAAGGATTTTTTTTGAGATTATTCCCTTATACCCAAATCATTTAACTAAACTCCTGTTTAGGGGTAAATGTTTGTGTATACCCCAAGACAACCTAAGAAGGACTGAGGAAACCATTTAACCCATGATTTGAAATTTGAAACAACAATTTTTGCTTTTCAACTAAGAAAATTTTTTACCAAAGTATAAATAAAGATTTTTCGAACATTTACGGATCTTATTAATTATTTTAATTATTTTCGATAAATCAACAAAAATCTTGTTAGATTAAATTCAAATTTATTTTGAACATTTTTATAAAATTGGTCGAACTGAGAAAATTTAAAACTTTTTACGTTTACGTTTCATAAAAATTGAATATTTATTATTTAATTACTTGAAATATTTATTGACGCTTTAGATGTTAGGTTGATCAAAACTGATAAAAATTATAGTTGAGACGAAACTAAAACTTAGAAAATGGAAAGAAAGAATTTTTGAATAAATACGGTCATGATATTTATTCCATTTAGGGAAGTGAACGTAATTACTAACACATTATGTAAAAAGGATAATATAGATAATAAAAGGGGTTCGCGGCTAATGTGAACCATTAGAATTGAGAAGCCGATGGCGTTAAATGTTTTAAAGGCCACTTGTAGTCTCCGAAATGTGGAAATTTTGAGATTTAGTCATGTTGAAATCTCGTAAGTATAAGTATTCTATTCATGTTATTTCTGATTTAATGTATCTTTATCTTAAGAAGTTGTACTGATGGTAAATTATGAAGGCAGACATCGCCTCATACATTAGTAAACGTCTAACTATTGAAAAGGTCATCATCATAATTTGATTCGATTTGGGTCATCGTCGACAGACTGACCAAATATGCTAATATCATTCCTTTTAATGATAGATTCTTGATGAAGAAATTGACTCCTTTGTATTTAAAGGAGTTGTGTAAACATAATGTGCCTGTATCGATCATCTCTATCAAGATCCTTGCTTCGCATCGAATTTCTAGAGATTTGCTCAGAAGTCATTGAGAACGAATCTTGATGATAGTACTGTGTACCACCCAAATCGAAGGGACGAGGTAAAGTAACGATACAAAATACTATAAGTGTTGTTTTATGTTTGAATGATTGACCTTTGGTAATAAACTGTAAAATCGTATTCATTTGGAGAGATTATCATTGAAAACTATCGTATTAGGATTGAGATCGAATCTTGTGAGGATATATATTAGAGCATCTGTAAGCAGCAGTTGGGATGAAGACACCCGACATACACCCATTGTGAGTTGGACATGTCTTTTTGGTTTAAGGTTTCCTATGATGGCGAACCTAACCTTACAAAATACTCGACCCGTGAGACCTGAAATAATTGTTGAAATTAGGATCCGATTATTGACTGCCGGTAGTGGGTATGAGGTTATGTGAATATGAAATGTAGATCTTGAAATGCCATATGGGTAGCGAAGTTATGCCAAAAATTTTAACCATGGAAAAATTAATTTATGATCACAAAGATCATGGGATATAAGTCCTCGTTGTATGGGACCATTGAGATGATGTAAAATTGGTTTGAAAGGCATATAAGCTGGATCTACCCTAGGACTTCAAGGACTGCGTAAATTATGTTTAGTATATCGAACTTGATAAAATGTCTATCAAGTGAAAATCTGATTGTTTCTTAGTAAAGTTTAGATCGGCGAAAAGTTGCATTCATCAGAAACCCGTGAACATCATGGATAGAGAAAGTAAGTCAACATTTAGCCTGATCTTATTCCCGTAGTTATGTTTGAAGAAACTCGCATATTGTAATGGATTACACTTATGAGAAAAGATCGGATGTGGAGGAGATACCCACATGGCTTTAACTCTATAAGAAGCGAGTAGTAATATAAGATGATCTTTGAGGACAAAGATCCTGTTTAGGGGTAAATGCTGTGACAATCCGTCAATTTATGATTGGTATTGTATTCTCAAGTATTATTTAAAAACATTATTTTAATGTTATATTATGAACTCACTTATTTTTGGGAAGTAATTTGGATTTATGTCTTAAAGTAGCATCAACTACGTCTAAACCGGAGGATTCTACGTTACGTGCTCACGTTTACATACACCGTCTTTGGTGACAGTCCGACATTTCAGAAAATAAATTTATCCGTGAATATTATTTTTAGATTTTAAATTTGTGTTGGTTCATAAACTCACAAATTTATGAGAAGAGATTAGGACTTACGATTATAATGTAACGTCCTTTACGACTAAACCAAAAACCTTAGGATTACGTATTTACGTTTTTGAACTCCGTTTTTGATGAGACAATTTTTATTAGATTCGTTTTGTGCCGTTGATTCATAATTTATAAAAATGTTTTTCGTAAAACGACCCGAGGGCACATAAATCGAGGAAACTAGAATCGAGGAGTACCCGTAAATAATTGGGGATGAGACAAAAACAAGTTTTGCCCCACCCCCACACATGGGACGGTTTAAAACTAGCTACAACAACACATCTCATGTGTCAAGCTTACAAAGTAAGCTAGGACACATGTCCTACTTACTTTACCAAACTAGCAACCTAACAAAACCATTCAAGACTAAACCACTAACTTCATTTCCTCCATGCAAATCTCACACAACTCTCCTTCCTCTCTCTCTCTCTCTCTAAATTTCGTCCATACCACCCCTAAAACACCCTCATTTGATCAAATCTAACCATGAAATCCTATGTTATTCACACATATGATGAAGCCCTTTTCAAGCTCTATTGATTGGTGGTGATTTTAACATCCAAGGAGAAGATCTGGTGATGTCCAAGGGCTGAATTCTACAAGAGGTTTACAAGTATTGGTGTTCTTGAAGATTGGTGTTGATCTATCACAAGTTTCTCCATTTCTAAAATCCAAGCCTTGATGAATACCTACATAATCTTGGTGGTATAAAGATTGTTCTCCCCATCCTCTTGATATTTTGATTATGTAATCATGTATTTTCTTTCTTATTGTATATGTATATGATGAATATATGATGATAAAAATGTTGTGTGCGGATCAAGTGTTGATAAATATGATTAAAGAGATGAAAAACCATAGGTAACAAGGTTAAAATCTTGCTAAATATGATGGCTGTATAAAAACAGTAAGTAACCAAATGTTAAACTGATAAAATGGTGAAGTGAAATCAATATACAGTAAGTATTAGGTGTTATACACATGTTAGAGTTGGCCATACAATGGAATCATAAAAACGAGTGAGATATGATAAAAACAAGTTTAGAGTGCAAATCTGCCTACACTGTTTTGGACGAATTTATTAAAATATTTAGAAGTTTATTCATCAGTAGCTATAAAGGAATACAATGAAGCACATATCATGTAGTTTCTGTGATAAAAATTTGAGGTTCTATCTCCATGTAGAACGCTAGATATGATCATTTTAGTAAACTAGATTTTTAGGACTGATTTTGTGAAATTAAAGTTTAATATTATTATATAAGCACTCAAATAAATATAGTATAAAATGTGAATTAAAACCCACTAACTTAGATATTTCATTTATAAAAAAATGAATAAGGATAAATAAATGGACATTATATAAAAATGGTAGTTTGGTAAGTTTTATAAGTTATAAAAACTATATACTAAGTTTTACGTCTTTTCGGCAAAAACCGAAAGATTAACGTTTTTGTCAAATAAAACTTAGACGGTCGGACCCGTCTAATATAAACTTTTATAAATTCACATACTGATATATGAACTTATATAACATGTAAAAACCGATAAAACCCGAACTTTACAACATATAGACATTAACGGGTCGAAGTAGCCTTATTGAACTATAAACGCGACTAGTTAGTAAAACACTTATAAATTTACTTATTGGGCTTAACCTATTTGGGCCCAACATGTAAAGTATAATACTGATAATAAAAGTATAAAATGGATTAATACAAGTTAATGGACTTATAATAGGCTTATTGGACCTAAAACATGAAAATAGGTAAAACTAGTAAACTAGTATAAAAAGTTATCAACACACAACCCTAAAATGAGTAAATGAGAATGTATAAACCCACTTGATCATCATCATATATATAAAATCATCATATGTATACATAATTTTTATTTTATAAATTCATTGGACAAAAGTCTAAGACGAGTATTATTTGTCTAGGTTTCCGTGATTGAAGCACGTACCGTACATCCAAATCGCCGATAACCGCCTTCCCACATCAACGTGAGTTCATAGCCTTGCACTCTTTTAAATGTTTTTATGAAATGTTTTAGAAACCCGCGAGGGAGATAACATGTTAGTTTTGATAAAATAGGACACCATTTGTCCCGATTGTTTGTTTATTGATTTGGACCCAAATGATTGTATGACCCGATGAATGATTAAATGACCCGATAGATGAAATGAAATGGATTATTAAAGTTAGGTTATGTCACTAAAAGTCCAATTAGCATGAATTGTGAACTACCGGGATTTGGTAGACGCTTATGCATATAATAGTACTATTTGGGGACGATCACCCCAGTTCGCGCCATGACGGTTGATCCCCGTCGTGCCACATTGATTGGTAAGCGAATTTATGTATGAGAAGATTTAAACAAGCGTGATTATTGTGACGACACGCTAATTTAGATGGGCAAATGAGTTTCGGGCTAGCTACCCGTTGTTTGTTGTAGTAAGGTAACAATGTCATGCGGCTTATAATAATCCAATTAACGAAACACTGCTATACGCACCGAATTACAATATATTGCCTGACTAGCAATACGGGGTCATATTATTGATATTATGTTTGTGTTTAGGTTTTACATAACCATATTCATATAACGGTTTTTATTTAACTCTACACGACGTTATAAAAACGTATTGTATGATATTTTTACGATATTGGTTCGTATAATGATTTTTAAGGTGAAAGCCTATATTATGATTTTTGATAAGGATTGTATAAAATGACTTTGGCTATTTTATGCCCTTTTACAATGATTTGTACAAAATGATTTTCGGTAATAATTTTATACCGATATTATATTGATGGATTTTATTAAACTCTATGAATTCACTCGACGTTATCGCTGACCTTTTCTTTTAACATGTTTTATCTCAGGTACTTGAAGGTTATTCTCGGGAAGACAACAAGAATTCATGGCCCGCACTTAAATAATAATTTCCATTCAAATGCTTTGTAAAAATTGTATGAAATAATATGACTTGGGACCTATGTAAATTTGATATTTATGAATAGAAAAGCTTTATTATTAAACGACGCGATTTTTAAAGCGTTGTCTATGATGTGAGTAATGTGCTATCCCGTAACACCAACGAGTCTTCCGCTGTATTGAATTGTGGAAATTTGGGGGTGTTACAACTGCTGAGGAGGTACAAGTAGAGATAAGAGAAAGAAAGGCCAGAACTGCTTTGGCTATGGCACTTTTAGAGGACATCTTACCTAGCTTTCATCACTATAAGGATGCAAAGGCTATGTGGGATGCCATCAAACTTAGATTTGGAGGTAATGATAAATCTAAGAAGAATAAGAAGATTGTTTTGAAACAAGAATTTGATAACTTCTCAATTTCCAGTATAGAAGGAATCCATGGTGGCTATGGAAGGTTCAGTAAGCTGCTCATTCAATTGGCAGTTTATGGACAAATAATTCCTAATGAAGAAGCTAATTTGAAATTCTTAAGGAGTGTTCCACAAGAATGGAAAGCAATGGCGATGCACTTCATTAAAAGGGATGATCTGGATACAATTCCTTTTGATCATCTCTACAACAATCTTAGAGCTTATTAGATGGATGTTAAAGGCGTTTAGGGGACCAAAGTAGCAGCAACAACAAGTCTAACTTGGATTTTGTGTCAGAAGGTAACGAAGGTACTTACTTTCAAAATACCGCTAGTGGATCAAGCAGCGGTACCTACTTCCAAAATACCGTTGGAGGACTTACAAGCGGTACTTACTCACAGAGTACTGAAGGCAATCCTATAGTCTCTCAAAATCCACAAGGAAGATCTTCACCATTGTTTAGTGACAATGATGCCTTCTCATTCTTTGTTGGACAAGACAACATACCAAGATTGACTCTCAATGACTTGTTCCAAATGGATGATGCTGATGTTGAAGAGATGGATCTCAAATGGCAAGCTGCTATGGTTTCTGTGAGAGCTAATAGGTTCTTTAAGAAAACTGGAAGGAAGATGACTATTGATCCTAATGAGCCATTAGGATATGATTATTCTAAAGTTTAATGCTATAACTATGGAAGGAAAGGACATTTTGCAAGGGAGTGCACTAGAGACAAGGCTGAAAGTATCAGTCAAAAGTCCAAAAACAGCTATAGAACTAGTCCAAGAATTTCTGAAAGCTTTCCAAAAGGAAATAGCAGGACTCCCAAAGGAACCAAAGCATTGGTAACTATAGATGGAGTGGTGAACTGGGCTGAAGATAAGGAAGCATAAGAGCTTGGTTTGATGGCTCTCTCACATGAAGATACTGAGGTACATCCTTGTTCTAAAGATTGTGTTCTTAAATTTAATAGTTTAAAAGTAGAACTAGATGAACATCAAAAAGTCAACACATGTACTATAGAAACAAATGCTTTTAAACAGGGTGTTTCTAAGTTAGAGAAAAATATAGTTTTGTATAAAAAGGGTCCACAAAACTATGAAGAGAAAATCAAAATTTTAACTCTTCAAATGAGGGAAAAAGAGGTAGAAATTAAAGCTTTTGAAAATAACTTTTGAAAGTATCAGCAGAAAATGATGCTTTAAAAGCCAGTCTTTATAATGAAAAGGAAGTGATTAATCATTGGCAAAAATCCTCTAAAGGATTTGGTAAACTGATTAATTCTGAAATGGTGTATTATGATAACTCAGGCCTAGGATATATTAAGGACCAACCTGAGATAACTTTAACTGACAATGACTTATCAAAGGGGATTTTTGATAGTTCTAGTGAGTCAGATGATACACCTAAAAATGATAGACGTGCTGAAGGAATGAAGGTAGTTCCTCCACCATTATCAGGAATTTTCATGCCCCTTAGTATTGATACAGGTATAGAGTTAGATGAATCAAAAGCTGTTAATGATTCAAAGTCTATTACTTTGACCCAAGATAAATCTGTTGTGACCAAAAAAATTGTTTATCCAACTTTAATGAGCAATTTTGTGTCTAAAGTGTCTTAAACTAGTTCTGCTCCCAGCAGGTAAAAACTCCTAGCAAGGCACTGGATAATAATGTAAAACATAATAAGACCAAGAGGGGTGGGATAGGCTTTGAGAAAATTAAGTCAAAACAACCTTTTGGGTCTTCTTTGAGAAGAAAAGGTTGTTATGTTTGTGGTAGTCTAAATCATTTTATCAAAGATTATACTTTACATGAAGATAAAATTGCAAAACAAAAGGCTGCACAAAAGGACACAAAGAAAAGTAATGGGAAAAATGCACATGTTAATAGGCAACAGGGATCTAAAGATGACAAACCTAAGTTTGATCATGCTAAAAGGGTAGCTGAACCTCATAAGGTTACAAATATCTCTACCAAGAACTTTTTTCCAAGAGCAGTACTTATGAAACAAGGTCTAGTACCTTTAAAGTCTGGTAAACCAAGTACCGGCAAGTCAAGAACTACAAGTACTGCTATACCAAACTCAAGTACCGATGGTCAATAGTCTGCCAAACCAAACTCCCACAAGACTTCTAAGAATTTAGTTGAGAAAGCTAGAACATCTAGAAGTAAGTCTATTAACAAACCAGTGCAAATGTGGGTTCCTAAAGGCGAAAAACCGTGTGTTCAAGCAAGTACTGCTAAAACAGTACTTAGGCAAAAAATGTACAAAGACAACAAACCTACTTATGTCTTTGACTATTTGACTGGAACCATGAAGTATAAGAGTGTAGGTAGGCTTACTGGAAAAAATACCTATCAAACTCTTAAGTATGTAGGTCCCACAAGATCCATGCCAAATGTGGCTTGGGTCCCTGTTAAAAACTAATAAGTTTTGTGTATATACAGGGGCATATAATTGATGAATTAAAAGATAAAGTTATAGTAGATAGTGGATGCTCAAGTCACATGACACGGAATAAAGATTTCCTTGCTGAATTTGAAGAATTCATAGGTGGACCAGTAGCCTTTGGAGGTAGCAAAGATAGAATCACTGGCAAAGGGAAAATCAATACAGGGAAGTTGGAATTTGAGGATGTGTTCTTTGTAAAAGAATTGAATGAGTTCAATCTCTTTTTTGTGTCACAAATGTGTGAAAAGAAGAACAAGGTGCTTTTTACAGATATAGACTGCTTGGTGCTCTCCAAAGACTTTGAGATGCCTAAGGAATATTAAGTACTGCTTAAGGTACCAAGGCAAGAAAATATGTACACATTTAATCTTAATACTATTACTCCAACAGGTGGTATTACATCTTTGCTAGCTTAGGCTTCTAATAATGAGTCTAATTTATGGCATAGGAGGTTAGGTCATGTGAATTTCAAGAATCTTAATAGATTAGTGAATACAAATTTGGTTAGAGGGTTGCCTAACAAATCTTTTCAGAATGATTTCACATATACTGCTTGTCAAAAAGATAAACAACATATAACCTCTTGTAAGACCAAGACTGTCAATTCTATAACAAAGCCTTTGCAACTATAGCATATGGATTTGTTTGGTCTAGTTTCTATTAGGAGCATTAGTCATAAGACCTTTTACCTAGTTATAATGAATGATTATAGTAGATTCAGTTGGGTTTTCTTTTTAGGTCTTAAGAGTGAAACCAATGAATTACTTAAGAATATTAGGGGCCTGATTAATATTGCATCGTGGAATATTAGGGGCCTGAATTTCTCCCCTAAATAAAGTGAAGTTCGGCATATGCTTTTGGATAACTCGTTGTCTATATGTGCTATTTTCGAATCGCATGTCAAAGATTCCAATCTTCTTCGAATGTGTGCATTTGTTTTTCGACATTGGGATTGGACGTCTAACGGTAGTCATTGTGATAAAGGTGCTAGAATTATTCTTGGATGGAACCATAATAATGTCGATGTCGCTGTAATTAATTCTGATAACCAAGCTATTCATACTAGGGTTTGGCTGAAATTGGAAAGAAATGAGTTGTTTTGTACTTTTGTCTATGCTCATAATAGACATAATCGACGATGGAATCTGTGGTCTAGTCTTGGGAAGCATAAGTTGTTTGTTCGAGGTAGACCTTGGTGTATGATTGGTGATTTTAATGCCACTTTACATGTTGGTGATACGTGGGAGGGCACATCTACTATGGACATTTGTATGAGGGAGTTTCAAGAGTGTATTAATGATATTGAAGTTGCTGATGTACAACATTCTGGGCTACATTTCACGTGGTCTCAAAAGTCGAAGTGTATTGGGGGATTACTCAAAAAACTGGATAGGATCATCGCAAACCTGGCCTTCACTTCTGTGTTTGTTGGGGCTTATGCTGTGTTTAAACCGTATCGGGTGGTTGATCACTCCCCATCGGTTCTTTTTATTCCTACTACTACAAAGAAGAAACCGCGTCCGTTCATGTTTTTTAATATTATTTATCGTAATGAAAGGTTTCAGGAGGTAGTTAAAGAGGGATGGGCAAGGCACGTTAGTGGTTTTCACATGTTCAAAGTTACTCAACGGCTTAAATTGCTAAAGAAGCCTTTGCGTAAACTTCTGATTGAAAAAGAGAATCTGCACACCAATGTTAACCGCCTTCGTGAAAAGCTTGATAAGATTCAAACAGATTTAGATGTTGATTCGAATAATATGGCCTTGCGTGAGGATGAAGCTACTGATGTGGTTGCTTTTAATGATGCGTTATTATTTGAGGAATGTTTTTTGAAACATAAATCAAAGATTCAGTGGCTAAAGGAGGGGGATGCTAATACAGCATACTTCCATAAAGTTGTGAAAAGTATAGTGTCTCGAAGCCGTATTGACGTGGTTAAAGATGATGCGGGCAATATCTATGCTAACAATAAAGTGGCTGATGTCTTTGTGTCTCATTATATACAGTTTGTTAGACAGGCGGGTACTACATCGGAATTTCTTAGGGAAGATTTTTTTTTACATCAGCTTCCACATGTATCGGCTGGGGATATGGTGCGACCTATTAGTAGTCAAGATATTAAAGCTGCGTTGTTCGATATGGGCAATGATAAGGCGCCAGGACCGGATAGGTATTCAACGACATTTTTTAAAGAAACGTGGGAGATCGTTAAGGATGACTTAATCCTTGCTATTCGGGACTTTTTTACTAACGGGAAGCTTCTCAAAGAGCTTAATCATACCACCATTGCTCTTATTCCAAAGGTTAATGCTCCTAATCGTGTTAATGACTATCGTCCAATATCTTGCTGTAATGTTCTCTTTAAATGTAATAGTAAAATAATTGCTAATCGTATTAAAGAGAGTTTGAAGATTCTTGTGAGCTCTAATCAATCTTCTTTTGTCCCGGGTAGAAGTATCGCAGATAACAATTTATTGACACGAGAATTGATGCATAACTATCATTTAGATCGTGGGGAACCTAGATGTGCTTTCAAAGTTGTTACCCAAAAGGCGTATAATACGGTTGATTGAGGTTTTCTCAAGATGGTGCTTCAAGGATTTGGATTCCATGCTCGTATGATATCTTGGATAATGGAATGTGTTACAACCGCCTCTTTCTCTATTAGCATAAATGGAGCGTTGTATGGGTATTTTAAAGGTGGTAGAGGTCTGCGTCAAGGTGATCCATTATATCCGTATTTGTTTACTCTAGTCATGGAGGTGCTTACGCTTATGATCAAAAGGAGGGTGAGTAATTCTCTTTATTTCAAATACCATAAATATTGTGAGAAGTTGGAGTTGGTGAATCTTTGTTTTGTAGATGATCTATTTTTGTTCTCGTATGGGGATATTCATTCGGTTTGTATCATCAACGAGTCTTTTGGCTGAATTTAAAGAAGCGTTAGAGTTGACTCCGAGTCTTCCCAAGAGCACGGATTTCTTTTGTAATATGTTAAATTTTATGAAGACTTCCATTCTTAATATTCTCCTTTTTTAAGAAGGTACGCTCCCTGTTAAATATCTTGGTGTTCTGTTAGTTTCATCAAGGCTGATTTTCAGGGATTGTAAAGAACTTATCGAGAAAGTTCAATCACGGGTTAATGATTGGAAGATTAAGTCTTTATCGGCAGTAGGTCGTCTTCAGCTTGTGAAATCTGTTCTTAGTGTTGATCCCAAACTCATATCTTAAACCTTAGCTTGTTTAAGGGTTGTGATAGAGAGAATAGATTCAATCTAACACTAGAAAAACTTTGCAATACAAAGTAACTAAACAAGATGCGGAATGTAGTGTTTAGCACAAGAACAAATGTTTAAATCAAACGTTAAACTTTAATATATCATAGATATACGAATACCTAATAGTGGTATTAGGGTTACAAAAACCTTAAAGTATGAAATGAAAGCTAACATAGAAAGACACACACTACATGATAACCTAGTGGGTCCTTTTATAGTACAAGGACTCACGTACACGATTACTAATAACAAACTAGGAAAGTATCTCGGAGTAGTATTTGAAACGCGTTATAATCTCTTCCATGTTTATCATTAGCAGCAGGGTCTTTGACTTCAGCAGGGGAATCAATCCCCCTGCCTTTGTTATTTAGCAGGGGGAACCTACTCTAACAGGGGAAACTCTGACCAACTAGCAGGGATAACTAATACACTTATATTTATTTCCCACAATCCTCCCCTAAACATGTGCTTTCGCCTAAAGACAAGTTTCTGAATAAATACTAGTTGATGAGGATGCTTACAAAGTTCCTGGCCAAAGTTGACTGTACATCATCCTTACCAAATCATAAGCAACAGGTGCTTTAGCATCTATAATCAAATCAGCCTGTGCCAGTTTCTTCAAGGTCTCTTGAGTGAAATGATAATAATGATGATTAAGCAAGTAAACACTTACACCTTCCATGACTATCTCATAAACCCCAGAATTGGTAAAAATCTTCCAATACAACAATTTCCTCCATTTACTGCATCAAATATGGGATCAAACAGTTCATGGTCATACATCCTATGCATGCATTCCCAGATCACCCAATCCTTCACTACACCATCCACAGTAGGAGGATTTGCAGCAAATGTCTTCTTTAAAAGCTCCCATATATCTTCCAAGTCTTCACTATCTAAAGTTTGAAACATCAGATCTAGGATCAAAAATGTCTGTGTTGTATTGTCAGCTCTTGTAAGCTTCTACCAAGTCATCCCCTTGTGTTCATAAACAACATATTTCACTATGGAAAACTTCTTCCCAAACTCACTAGGTGAGATTTCATCATTCTCTTGCACAATCAGCTGCTTATCTATTTCTTTATTGGAGGGATGCTGAGTTTCCTTAGTAACTATACCAACCTTTTCCATCCTCTTTAGTGTTTTGGCTGCTCTCTGTGTATTGAGTACAGATCTCTCAATTGCTGGGAAACTTGCAATTGCTTGTGATGATGCACCTTCTTGAGATGATGCACCTGCTTGTGTTGTTTCCACTGTTGTTCCTTCAGCCTTTCTTTTTGTTGATTCCCTAGCTCTCTGTAACATCTCATTTTGCTTCTTAAGATACTCAACTTCTTCAAGAGTGTTTATACCTATGAAGTCATCCATATTTGTCTCTCTTAGAACTGGTCTGACTGCCTTCTCTATCTCCTCAAAAGTCATGTCTTTGAAGTGACCATCAGTCCACTTCTTGTGTCTTTTGAGCATAACTTTGTAGTGTGCCAGCCTCCCCTTTTCAGACCTCAAATATTTTTCCTTCTGAATTTGATTTGCCCTTCTTTCCAGATATTCATATTGATACTTGTACACTAAACAAATCAATTCACACCTATCTTCCAAAGGAGCATTTACCAACTCCTTTTCCCATTGATCTAGAAATTCATGAACATGAGGCACCCTTTCATCTAACTCTCTATGCATGATTTTAATCTGCTTAAGCATCTTGGGCCTCATCTGTTGCATTCTCTGATTTTGCATGTGTATCTCTTCTTGTTGAAGTTTGAGAGCTACCTGTTCATCATATTCTTCTTGAGCCCTTTGCTGTTCAGGCGTTCTATACTTGTATTTTCTCTTGGTTTGTTCAACCATGATCCCCTCTCCCTTGTCTTTTGGATCCACTGCTGGTGCTGGTTTTGCTTTAGGTGCATGTTCTACAATTCGAATTCCCTTCTAAGTTGGTTGCCTTCTGTTCTTCCTAACAAATGTTTGAGTAATAGGTTTAACAGGGGAAGAACTTACAGCAAGGGGATGAATTTTAGCAGGGGAAAATTTTGAAGCAGGGGCTTCTTCTTGATTTCCCATGGTCAGCAATAATTGGGCAATCTCTTTTGTAGCACTCCCCTTATCA
The DNA here is from genome assembly GCA_025667525.1 of Glebionis coronaria. NCBI lineage: Eukaryota > Viridiplantae > Streptophyta > Magnoliopsida > Asterales > Asteraceae > Glebionis > Glebionis coronaria. The sequence continues at coordinate 208,779 of JANFOE010001618.1, read as the reverse complement.
CTTCCTTTTTCAGCACTTCCTTTCTCAGTTCCTTTCTCAGCACTTGCCACCTTTTATTGTTCTATATCCTACCCACCAGGATATGCATACCACTGAGTAGATTCATCTGTGTTAGGAACTTCCACCCCTTTGGAAGCATCCTTGTCTATAGATATGATAAGCTTAGGCTTTGTCCTCCCCTCCAGTGTAGCAAGTCTGTTTTCTAAATTATTGATAACCAGACCTTGCTTTTTGACAGTTTGTACAAGTTTTGCATTCTGCTCTTTCAAGCTAATGCACATATTCGTCAATTCCAAGATGGACAATGGTTGCATGTTTCTCTCAACCCTAGAAGGGGATTGATCCCCTCTTTGGTTATCACTGAGTGAGGGAGAGGACTTACTTATGGTGTCACTATCCTGCTCATCCCTTGAGCATGAGACAGTAGTGGCAGCCAAACCCTCAGTATGCTCCAACCTTTTGGAGGCTCTCCTCTCTGCTACTTTTGAAGATTCACCAGGCAAGGGAGACCTGGCAAACCTGTTTTTGGTTCTCCTTACATGTTGTGGATCGGCAGGGGGTAGAGTGCTGGCAGGGGAATCAGATGGTTTGTGTATGGCTAATTTTGTATTAGCTGCTTCTTGTCTGATTTGTTTCATCATGTTGGGAGTGAGTGGAACAACCATGCCAGAAAATTGTGGAGATGGTGCAGCAAGTGTGGTAAACAGTTTGTTAGAGTGTTTGGTGGCTGAAAAATAGCGTTTGTGTTTGAAAGGACCGTGTTCACTCATATTAAGCAAAAGTTGTGTAAACCTTGGGTACATAAAAAATTTAGAATTGCTTGTGACATTTTTGACCATTCCTTTGAAAATCATTTGAGAAAAAACAGTACTTTCTCCCTGTTGCTAAGCATATCAGGGCAGAAGCAACTTCACTTCCAAATTCATTAAAAGTAGTGGTTTTAGGTGACAAACATTGTAAAATTATATGAATCAAATATTTCCAATATGGGGCAAACTCACCTTTAGCAGACTTACATTTTTGATCATCAAAAAGAGTGTACCCATATTTTTCAAGACCCTTAAAAATTTCAGCATCAGGTAGGTTGGCAATCCCATCATCATCATCTAAAACAAGCTTGTCTCTAATGGAGGCAAGTGTAATCACCTTGGGATGTCCATCTACTATGCTCTAAATTGTTACCTCTCCATCCACTGTTTTGGTCATTGATTTAGACCAAAACTCTTGGATGTGTGAGGTGTAAATCCTGGGATTGGTGAGAAGAGCTACTCTAAAATACGAATATTTTAGAAAAAGCCACTGCATCAGTGAATTCTGCTGGTTCATCATGTAAAAGAGCAATTTGATTGTGTTAGCAACAATTTTAAGAACATGATAAATATTGAAAACGTTTGAAGGTTTATAGTTGTGAAAGTTAGGTGGGATTTGGTCGAGGGAGAGAGGTAAACCTGCTGGTTAAGGGAATTAAGTTTATATATGCGAATTGAAGAGCTGTGATTGGACCAAATTTTCAAATTGCAAAAATATCAAAGATAAATCTTGATAAGAAAGTAATTTATTTGAAATAATAAAGAAAAGATTACCAATCAGCGAAGAAAGCGCCTTAAATATCTTTTAAAAGTATAAAATATTCCCTAACCAAAAATTTAGCTAGCAGCCCCAACGGCTATAAGCAGGGTAACGGCATTGTTGGTCAACGGTCAAACAGGGGGATGTTGAACAAGCAGGGGTATAAAAATTTGAAAGAAGGGGAAACTTTCCTAAGGGTATTAGACTAATCATGCATAGATCAATACTAAATAGCTCTGCTCTAATGCACATCCTTGTAAACACAAGGTAGATACATAGAAACTCAAGAGTCCTCCATTCAGCAAAGTTCTAAACACAAAGGGTTAACACATAAGTAACCCTGCACCAGGTCAACCCAAGAAAATAAACATACCCTAGTCACCTTCCCTACCATTCCCTTACTTATGGTTAGTAAGTCTTGGCAATGTGTAGTAAACATCTGAATTTAGACAGCAAGCTATTGAATAAAGAGGTTTATGTACACATTACAGTGCCTCAAGGTTTCAGAATTCTAACAAGCTCTGCAGCAAGTCTTCATATTCTAAACCCCTACTCACCAGTGGATATGATCTAAAATCATATATGAGTATCCTAAGGATACCCTAAATCCTAAAGGTGTGACCTAACCTCCCATAAAACATAGAGCATATACCTGATTCTCCCATGAGTGTAGCATGCACCATTTGAATCTCTGCATTGTTAGTCTAAAATCACTTATAACCACTTTAAAAAGAACAAACCCAACCTAAAAGAAAACCTCTTAGCAGGGGAATGAACCCCAGCAAGGGAATGTTTGTTCAAAAGCAGTAGAATGATGAATAATGGAAAAGTGACTAACATATGTACAACAACAGCAATAAAGCAATCCTGAGTATACAAGATAAATTAGACATCAATTTTAAGGTAGAAACCATTCTAATACTTGCAACCAAGTACTGAAACCTCCCCACATCAAAAGCTTTTGTCAAAAGATCAGCAACATTAAGTTCTGTATCAATTGTCTCTGGGACAATCAACCCTTTTTTAAAACAGTCTCTAATAAAATGATGTCTTATTTCAATATGTTTAGTCTTGCTATGAAAAACGGGATTTTTAATAATGCAAATGGTGCTGTTATTTTCAATAAATATCTTGGTTTTAAGGAAATTGTACCCATAGTCAAACAGTTGGTTCTGAACCCAAAGAACTTGTCCACAGCACGCAACAACTGCTACATACTTAGCTTCAGTTTTGGATGTGGCCAGAATAGTTCGGTTTTTACACTGCCAAGATATAAGCCTGCTTCCCAAAAATGACATCCACCTGTTGTAGACTTCCTATCATTGTTGTTACCAGCATAATCACTATCTGAATAGGATATCATCTCAAATGGTGACTCCTTGGGATACCAAAGTCCTAAAGTTGGATGACACTTCAGATGCCTAAAAATTCTCTTCACAGCAAATAGATGACACTCTGTGGGTGCCACTTGGTATCTTGCACATAAACAGACTACAAACATGATGTTAGGTCTTGAAGCTGTAAGGTATATGAGAGATCCAATCATAAACCAATAATTCCTAACATCAATAAGCTTTCTAGGACCATCTATACCCCAAGGATGATCCTTATCCATTGGAGTGGAAACTTTCTTTCCTTCACACCTGCCAAACTTCTTCACAATTTCAGCCACATATTTGTCTTGTGAGATGAAGATCCCATCTTTCCTCTACTGAACTTGTAACCCCAAAAAGAAGTTGAGTTCACCCATAGCACTCATTTGGAATTTGTCCTGCATCAACTTGGCAAACTCTTTGCTAAGCATAGAGTTTGTGGATCCAAAAATGATGTCATCCACATAAACTTGTACCAAAAGAAAGTCACCCTTTTACTTCTTGATAAACAGGGTCTGGTCAATTTCCTCCCTGATGAAGCCGTTATCCAACACGTATTTAGAAAGAGTTGCACACCAGGTCCTAGGAGCTTGGTGAAGTCCATACATAGCCTTCTTCACCTTATACACTTTGTCTGGGTGTTCTGGGTCTTCAAACCTTAGAGGTTGCATAACATAGACTTCTTCATCAATGGTGCCATATAAAAAGGCACTCTTAACATCTATTTGGTACATTGTGAAGTCCATGGATGAAGCATAAGCTAGAAACAATCTAATGGCTTCAATCCTGGCTACTGGAGCAAAAACTTCCTCATAATCAATGCCTTCTTCCTGTGTATATCCCTGTGCCACCAGTCTTGCTTTGTTTCTAACTACAATACCCCTCTCATCCTTTTTGTTCCTAAGCACCCACTTTGTCCCAATAGGCCTTGCCCATTTTGGACAATCTACCAGAATCTAAACTTCTTGAATGTCAAACTATAAGAGTTCCTCTTGCATAGCTTCAACCCAACTTGGATCATTTAAAGCATGAAAATCTTCTTTGGCTCTTCTTGTGACAAATATGAAGTAAACAGACAACATTGCATGTTGTCATGATTAAACTTCATAGTGATGTTTGCAATGAAACTGTGGTCCTTTGCTGAATACCTTGTATGTCTAGGAGCTTCAGGATCACCTATGATTTGTGATAAAGGGTGATCTTTATTGATTCTGTAGGTAGGCTGCATGCTCATGATTACTTTTGTTTCATCCTCTTCGAAATCAGAATTGATGGGGCTATCTTGATTGGGAAAGAACTCCTCAAAAGAGCTTCCAAATGATATTGCATGACCTAGAGATGGATGCTGATGAGCTGAATGCAGCTCTGAATAACTTGGACCTCCACTCCTAATTATTCTGCTTCCACTGCTGGACATGAGTGTACCACCAGAGATAGGTGAAGATGAGGAAATGAGTGGGGATTATGTTTCTTCATCATTAACTTCCTTGGCAGCTGGATCTTTGTTAGCAGGGGAAGCAATTGATCTAGCAGGGGAATCTTGGATTCCACCGCTTTCAACCATTCCACTGCTTTCAGAGGTTGAGTTAGCAGGGGAAGAGATTGGATGTTCTTTCCTTTGAGATGTATCATCTTCTTCACCTATTTTTGGAGCAGCATCAATGGGAAATAGTGAGGGTACAGTCATGTAACACCCCACTTTGATAAGTGGACCGTTACGCGTAATTATGGCGTGTCATCAAAGCATGTAAGGTAATATGTACTAAACATACATGACCATAGGGAAAACCAGAATCAAACATCAGTTCCCAAACATAAGCCCAAAACATAAATAAAGTAAATGAAATGAACAAAGACTACACAAGCATAAATATATGAAGGCAAAAGGAAAAGAAGTCTATGGCTGCTTCCATCCTATGCACGTTCTCCAAATGCTCGAGTCTGTCCTTGGGTACCTGCCGTTTTGGGACATGAAAAGGAAAGTAACGGCTGAGCATAACGCCCAGTGCACGAATATAAAAGCATGGAATGAATAATATAAGCATGTAAAACATATAGAAGCGGAAATGTATAAGTCCCGGAAAACCTAGTATTACTTAGTAAAACTGGTTTTATAGTTTGAAAAGCCTTATGTTTATCTTATATGTAACACCCCCAAATTTATACAACTTAATAACTGACTTTTGGTTGGTTAATAAAAAGGTTTTTGCTTGCAAGATCTCTCTTTGCGTTGCTCGTACCCAATTGATTTATATCGTTGTTTCGTTCTCGGTATCTTCTCGAATCGATCACGGTCAAAAGTGGAATCGTTGTAATTGGTGACTAAAAGGGGGAGCTTGGGTCTAAATCTACTAAACTGATTAAGACAAGTAATAAAATAATACTAGATACTAGAAATGAAAATAAACCCAGTCTTTAAATGAAACAGTAGAAAATACCTTATGAAAAATAAAACTGGAACTCTTCTATTCGGAATGCTTCTAGTTATGCGGAATGAACTGCTCCATTCGGAATGTTGGCCTTACTCGGAATATGAGCTTTATGCGGAAAGTACCCCCTAAGCGGAATGTAGCACTTATGCGGAATAATTTGAAAAAGGGTCTATGCGGAATAATACTGCTATGCGGAAAAATGCTCTATTCGGAAAACAGAATTCTATGCGGAATAATGGGACTATTCGGAATATGAAATATTCCGAATAGAGGAAATTGAAATCAGCCTATGCGGAATAAATAACAAATTGTCCTATGCGGAAAACAAATCCCATTCGGAAAGTTTGGGCTATGCGGAATATTTTCAAGCACAACACTATTCGGAAAACCTTGGAAAGAAACCCTTACTCGGAATAAATGAATATTCCGAATAGACAAGAAAACTAGACCCTACTCGGAATGAATGAAAAATTCCGAATGGACACAATCCCAGATTCCCTATTCGGAATCTGGGCGAGGTCAGAACCTGTAGCGAAGAACAGGGGGAATGAAAGAAAACGAATTCAAGACCAAAAATCACCAAGCTTTTGATCAAAACTTAAACCAATTTTATCACTAATCCTTTACTCATAGAAAGCTTGAATCCAAAAACAACAAAATCACAAAACCCACTTACTTTTGACAATCAAACCAAACGAATGGAATTAAAGAACTAAGAATCAAATAGATATGAAGAACAAAAATGATGGAAAGATTAAAAGATGATTTGTATTAATGAATTAAGATTCAACAACACAAGAAAAGATTAACTTACAAGATTGGAAGATAAATCAAACAAAGATTTAAAACCTCTCCTTAAGGGAGATGGTTCCTAAAAACTAGGAGGAAGAATAACTGAAAAGAAGATATGGATTCTTGAATGGGAGGAGTATTTATAGGCTTCTCCCTTTGTTGGTGAGTGGGCTTTCTTCCCTTCTTTTTGTCTTCTCGTCTTTTCAGAAAAGTTGACGTTTTCGATTCTGATTCGGGATTTGTCGTCGATTAAATTCAACTCGTCTTTTAATTTCTTCGTTAAATAGACTTGAGTTTCTTCGACATGTGTAAATCTTCCGTCTTTGGTCCTTTTCTTCGATAAATCTTCAAATAGGCCCATTGACTTCAAATCTTTTGCATCTCTTGGACAATAGACTTCGTCTTCAGTCTTTTTCCTTGATAAAACCCGTGCAATCCCATGTTTTCTCCAATATTTATCCGATTGGCTCTGAAAACATAACAAACACACAAACCACGCCTAATTCCAAACAAATGACATTAAATACGCGTTTTGGTCTTGTTTTAGCAAGAAATAAATGGTAGAAGAGATGGGTGTTTACACACCTATCAAATCCCCTACACTTAACCATTGCCATTCCCTCATGCAATGCTTAGTGATAAAGCAACATTTCACTTTTCTCATAATTAATTAACCTCGGCCTTATTCAAATACTACTAAACAAAAATTAAAGCACTAAGAGAAATTTAAAGCAAACAAAAGGATAGAACATAGCTATGTGGAAATAACTTGTAAAGAGATCGAGGACTTACATTAGGGCTTTGGTGCTGCGAAGATTTATCACCCTCAAGTTTCACGTTCCCCAAACTAAGCTTAAAAACGAGATCATTGTTATTATAAGTTAGCAATTCAAACACTTACACACATGGCTTAATTAAATGCTTAAACTCCCTTATTCCTAAGTGTATCTCTTATATTTTATTTTTGTCTTAGAATGATCATGAAGATGCATTTTTGGACTTATTTCGATAGTTTATTTAGGCTGAAAGCAAAGTAGGACGATTTGATCAATAGTTAGCTAAAGGACAAAATCTCTTAAAACTGCTTCTCGGGATATCAAAAAGTTCATATCTTGGCATAACTCGGTTCACGATTTGAGACATTTCTCGGGCCGATATTTGGCATGTACTTCATACTTCATATCTTCGAGAGACGTTCTTGAGATAATGGTCTTCTCATCATAATAGAGTTTCTTCACTTTGGAGACTTTTGAGGGGTACTCCAACTTTGTTGACCACGACTTCATGATTATTTCTTCAATCTCTAATTGGGATTTTGAGATACAACGATCCGCCTCCTTTTCGGACTTGGATCTATTTATCCTCATACCTTGTTAGGGTCTTTTCGGATAGACTTCTCCATCATCTTTGTGGGAGTTGATTGCTTTTCGTCGTGAGTCTTGATCCTTCATATTGATTTTGGGAATAATGCTTTTCACATCACTTTTGGATCTTCAGCAATAAAATTGAATCCTCATGCCTTGTTAGGGCCTTTTCGGACTCGCCAATCTTCGCGCCCCGCTTCATAAGTTATGCCTTGGCTATGAACTCTCGTCATTACCGAGCAACTTTTAAACGATCTTGGGCTAGAAGCTAAGTAACCTTTCAAATCGTACGACCTTACTTATTGCAGATAAATTATTAGCAAGTGATGGGAGAATAGGCAAATAATTACACCAAGTGAGCTTGTGCAAGAATACCGACTTATAATCGACTCTATCATTTCTCGTCCTCCACAATTTAAAGTCTCAAGTAATGAGACTCGTGGACACTTAGCCTAATAAACCAATTAAGGTCTACATGGTTAAGGATACTAGCTAGAATAAACTAGAATAAGTCTATTCGGGTTGAGTCAAAATAAACGCAACGGGCCTAATATGTCAAAGATTTCAAAACTAGCTACACCATTTTATTAATATTTTTGACTTTATTGCGGGGTATATACATATGAAAGTAACGATAAAAATTTAAAAATTACAACAAAATGGCCAAAGTTGATTAAAAATTTGAAAAATGTTGAAAAGTATGATTTTCCGGTTAAATGAAGGCATTTTCATGGAAAAGTCCACTTAAAACTTCGATAGAAGTCCCCCCTATACTTGAGATAAACATTGTCCTCAATGTTTAAGCATGTGGGAAGAGTCTCCCCTACACTTATGACATTGTGCACGTTGGTTAACTCAAGTTAAGGAAAAGACGACTAAAGTGATCAATTTCAAATGTGAGTATGAAGAAAATTGAATCACGATAGTTGAGAGATAGAACCAGATTTCGGATAACATGGGATCACGGTTCTTCAAAGATTCCAAGAGTGCAATAATCCCTGTAATCACATCACCATCCAAAAACAAGCAACCTATATAGCTCCCCCTACACTTATGATGAAAAACGGGAAAGGGGGATAGATACTCGGGTTGCCTCCCGAGGAGCGCTTGTTTTTGTTTACCGAGTCGCGAGCCTGACTCGGTCCCGAACTAATTCAAGGGAAACGTGGTGAGGGATGGAATCATCTCCTGAGAGATGTCCTCACCAACGTACAATTTCAAACGCTGGCCATTCACCTTGAAGTTAGGCCCATTTGGCTGAGAAAGCTCAATGGTACCATAGGGAAAGACATTGGCGATGGTGAATGGACCAGACCAGCGGCTCTTCAACTTGCCTGAGAAGATCTTCAACCGAGAGTTAAAGAGTAAGACTTGATCACCAACGTTGAACTCTCGGTTCTTGATTTTAGCATCGTGGATAATCTTGGTCTTCTCCTTGTAAATCAATGAGTTCTCGTAAGCTTGATTCCTCAATTCTTGAAGCTCGTTGAGTTGAATCTTCCGAAAATCACCGGCTTTGTTGATGTCGAAGTTATCCCACTTCAAGGCCCAGTATGCCTTATGTTCCAGCTCGATGGGGAGGTGGCAGGCTTTCCCGTACACAAGACGATAAGGTGTACAACCAATCGGCGTCTTATAGGCGGTACGGAAAGCCCACAGAGCATCATCAAGTTTATCGGCCCACGAGGCACGATGCTCTCCCACAGTACGTTCCAAAATTCTCTTCAATCCACGGTTGGATATCTCGGCTTGACCGTTGGTTTGAGGATGATAAGCGGTGGAAAGACGGTGATTGACACCGTACTTAGCCATGACTTTTGCAAATTGATCGTTGCAAAAATGAGTCCCGCGGTCACTGATAATAGCACGAGGAACACCGAAACGAGCAAACAGTTGTTTCAAGAAATTACAAACCACCCTCGCGTCGTTAGTGGGTAAAGCTTTTGCTTCAACCCATTTAGAAACGTAGTCGACAGCGACAAGGATGTATTTGTTGCCTTTAGAAGAAGGGAATGGCCCCATAAAGTCGATGCCCCATACATCAAAGATTTCACATTCTTGTATGAAATTTTGAGGCATCTCATCTTTATGTGTGATCTTGCCTTGTTTTTGGCAAGCATCACAATGTTTAACCATCTCGTGAGCATCACGATAAATGGTGGGCCAATAGAATCCTGAGTCAAACACTTTTTTGGCGGTGTAGTTGGGACCAAAGTGACCACCGGTGGGTCCTTTGTGGCACGCTTGGAGAATATCAAAAGCTGCCGGTCCGTCAACACACCGACGAATAATCAGGTCAGCGCATTGTTTGAATAGAAAAGGGTCCTCCCAAAAGTAAGTCTTAACATCGTTCAAGAACTTCTTCTTTTGTTGGGATGTTAACCCTTGGATGAGAACACCACCCGCTAAGTAGTTTGCAATATCGGCAAACCACGGGGTGCCATCAAGATTAGGATTTATAGACATTAAGGTCTCAAGGGGAAAAGAGTCATTGATCTCTTTGTTCGGATGGTCCCCTTGATATGGATCCTCAAGTCTGCTCAGATGATCCGCGGCCAGGTTTTCAGCACCCTTCTTGTCACGAATTTCAATGTTGAATTCTTGAAGGAGTAAAACCCAGCGGAGAAGTCTTGGCTTAGAATCATTCTTAGTCATCAAGTATTTCAACGCGGAATGGTCCGTGTATACGATGGTGGTGGATAAAACAAGATACGGGCGAAATTTCTTAAAAGCATAGACAACAGCTAAAAGCTCTTTTTTGGTTGTCGTATAATGCAATTGAGCCCCCGTCATAGTTTTGCTAGCGTAGTGGATTGGTTGGAAGTGTTTATTCACTCTTTGGCCCAGAACCGCACCAATAGCAAAGTTGCTAGCATCGCACATCAATTCAAAAGGCAGCTCCCAATTAGGGGTAACCAAGACCGGTGCCTTAGTTAGCTTATCCTTAAGAAGATTGAAGGCTTCGAGACACTGTTTAGAAAAGATAAAAGGAGTATCTTTTTCCAAGAGGTGGGTCATCGGGCGAGCGATTTTAGAGAAATCCTGAATGAATCGTCGATAGAAGCCCGCATGACCCAGAAAACTTCTCACACCCTTCACAGTTGAAGGTGGAGGTAATTTGGCTATGACATCAACTTTAGCACGGTCGACTTCAAGACCGGCTTTAGAGATTTTGTGTCCTAGCACAATGCCTTCTTTTACCATAAAATGGCATTTTTCCCAATTCAGAACAAGGCGAGTGTCTTCGCACCGCTTAAGCATACGTTCCAGATTGGCAAGGCACGAAGAGAAGGAATCCCCAAAGACCGAGAAATCATCCATGAAGACTTCCATGGTTTGCTCAACCATGTCATGGAAGATAGCCAACATACACCTTTGGAAAGTCCCGGGGGCATTGCATAAGCCAAAAGGCATTCTTTTATAAGCAAATGTGCCGTAGGGACAAGTGAATGTTGTCTTCTCTTGATCTTGGGGATCGATGGGTATTTGAAAATAACCCAAGAAACCATCCAGAAAGCAGTAATATTCATTACCAGCTAGACGTTCAAGCATTTGGTCCATAAAAGGTAGTGGGAAATGATCCTTTCTCGTGGCATCATTGAGTTTGCGGTAGTCTATACAAACTCTCCACCCAGTAACGAGACGGGTAGGAATTAACTCGTTGTTTGCATTGGGCACAACGGTGATTCCGCCTTTCTTAGGCACACAATGGACTGGACTAACCCATGGGGAATCCGAAATAGGGTAAATCATACCCGCATCAAGAAGTTTGATAACCTCTTTTTTGATGACGTCATGGATTTTAGGATTCACCCTTCTTTGGCTTTGAATAGTGGGCTTAAAGTCGTCCTCCATGAGAATTTTATGTGTGCAGAAGTGAGGATCAATTCCACGGATGTCGGAGATTTTCCAAGCGATAGCGCGTTTATGCTTCTTCAACACTGCAACAAGTCGGGCTTTTTCGTCTTCTTTCAGATCCTTTGCGATGATGACCGGTAACTTCTCGTCGTCTTCTAGGAAAACGTACTCAAGATGAGGCGGTAGGTCCTTAAGCTCGAGAGTAGGAGGATCCTCAATAGATGGTGAAACTAACGATGGATCATCATTAGTCACCTCTTTAGGAGTAGGAGGAGACAATGGGTCCTCATTGAGAAGTCTCTCAATAGTACGAATATCTTCATCCCAATTGATGGACGAATTATCATACTTAATGTCGAGAGGACCCAAGCTAGCTTCGAACTCATCCAAGTCACTTTCTCCAAAAGGAGTAAATGCCGGAGCAATTGAGGCAACGGTTTCAACATTGGGTAGAGAAGAGAGAGTACTTTTGCAAGCATCATGAAAATGTTCTTCACAAGCCTCATCGAGAACATCAATAGCATTAACACTCTCATATGAATAAGGTTGCTGAGAAATCTTACCCATGTTGAAGACAATTTGATCGTCACCAACTCTCATGATTAATTCGCCAGCGGCTACATCAATGAGAGTGCGACCGGTCCTCAGGAATGGACGTCCAACGATTAATGGAACACGAGGGTCCATCTCGTAGTCAACGACGACAAAATCCGCCGGGAAGGTGAATTTGTCAACGCTAACGAAGACATCTTCGGCTATCCCCACTGGATAAGCAACCGTACGGTTGGCTAGTTCCAAAGTCATTCGTGTGGGGACTAGCTCGGGGAGAGATAATTGCTTCCAAACACTTAAAGGCATTAAGTTAATACTGGCACCTAGATCGGCTAGGGCCATGCAATTCTCTACTCCCGGGAAGTTGCAAGGAATCAAGAAGCGACCCGGATCACCAAGTTTGGTGGGCAATTTCCTTAAGAGCACTGCGGAGCAGTTCTCATTAAGTTGGGTCTGAGCAATGTCAAGAAGCTTTTCTTTATCACTTAGAAGATCTTTAAACATCTTAGCATATTTGGGCATGTGAGCGAGAGCCTCGGCAAAGGAGATGTTAAAATTCAATTGTTTAAACATTTTTAGGATGTTTGAAACCTGAATATCATCCTTGCTCTTTTGCTTCTCTTTCCTCAACCTTGAAGGATAAGGTATATTGGATGAAGAAGAAGGCTTTAAGGGGATAGGATCACTCACAACCACGGGTGGTGGGGAAATGGGGATAGAAGGTGAAGGAGGTGGAGAAAGTTGCTCTTTTTCCTTGTTCACAATCACGGGTGGAGGTGTAGGAAGCTCGGGTTCCATATAACCTTTTCCACTACGAGTGGTGATTGCTTTCATCTCCCCTCTTGGATTCGCAACGGTATTACTCGGAAGAGTACCCGAAGAAGAGGGTTGATTACCTTGGATGAGCGAACCAATCATATCACGAAGGTGAAGAGCTTGATTATTGAAAGAGTTTTGCATGTTGGCATTAATAGCATCGCTGTGTTTGGCCATATCATTCCTTAGCTCGGCTCGAATATCGCTTCCTTGTTTCACCATGTCATTCTTCAAGTTGACAAATTGACTCTGAAGATTCGTCACCATCTCACGATTAGTCTTCATGAACGACTCGACGTCGGGATTCACTGCCATCGGTTGATTGAGAGGTGGAGCTTGGTAAGCTTGAGAATTTCCTTGAGTTTGGTAGGTATTTCTTTGGGATGGATATTGGTTTTGAGCACGAGGTTGGGATTGGTTGTTTCGGTTATAGCTTTGTTGTTGGGTTTGGTTTGCAGGAGGGAAACCGGGAGGTGCGAGATAATTGTTGGAACGATAACTTAGCAAGCTACGGTTTCCTTGAGGACGAGCTTGATAGCCTCCCGTGGGATATGTACCGTATGCCGCGTTAACATTTTCAGAATAATTGCCTTGAGTGGAAGGACAATCATTATAAGAATGAGGACCACCACATGTGTCACAAGAAATAGCAACGACTTTAGCTTGTTGAAAGTGGTTTGTGGCTATGGTCATGAAATTCTTGTTCATTTCAGCGAGTTGTCGAGAAATTTCAGTCATCTCAGGATTGGAAGTAGTAGAAGAAACATTGACTCTCGAGTTAGATCTTGAGGATGCGGATGAATCCTAATTCTTGTGGTGAGTAGTCATGTTTTCAATCAACTCTCGACACTCCTCTGGTCTCCTTTTCATAAAAGTACCACCGGCGGCGGCATTGATCGTGTCACGATCGCGAAAGGTGATACCATTGTAGAAGGTATCAATGAGAGTGACGGGGAGCATATTGTGATTAGGACAGCGGTCGATCAAATCATTGTATCGTTCCCAAGCATCGAAAAGCGATTCATCATTCTCTTGCATAAATCCACTGATTTGGTTACGGAGGTTAGTGACCATGGATGGTGGGAAGTAGCGCGATAAAAAGCGTTGAGTCATGTCGTTCCACGTATGAATAGAATTCTTAGGAAGACGGTCAAACCATTTTTCAGCATGGTGAGAGAGCGAGTGAGGAAAGAGTTGGAGGCGAAGGTCATCCATAGAAACACCGGGGGATTTCATGCTTTGGGTAATGGTTATGAATTTGTCGAGGTGTTTGTTGGCATCATCATCCGGAATTCCGCGAAATGGATTCGTTTGTACTTGCTGGATCATGTGATGCTTCAATGAAAACTCTTGAGCCGTGACATGCATCGGTGCAATCGGGCCTCCACGTCCGTTCATTGTGGGTTGACATAGCTCCTCCATGGTTCGTAAATCGGGTGGATTATTCATATTTTGGTGGGGTGGGTTGTTATTGTTGTTGTTTTGGGGGGGTGGAATATTGTTGTTTTTGTTGTGTACACCGGCCATGTCTAATTGTTCGAGAGTCTCGGGCTCTGAATAAGACGTGGATCGAGTACGCATACACTAAAAAGAAAATGCAAGAGAAAATATTTTTTGGTTTTTATAGGTTTTATATTGTTTTTGTATTTTTGGAAATTTTATATTTTTATGGATTTTTGAAAATTTTTGTGCTTGAAAATAACGTTCCCGAAAGAACGGATCCCAAAATCCAATTTTTCACACAAGAAACCGTTGATCCTTACGAAAAGAGCCGGCAGCGGCGCCATTTTAATAACTGACTTTTGGTTGGTTAATAAAAAGGTTTTTGCTTGCAAGATCTCTCTTTGCGTTGCTCGTACCCAATTGATTTATATCGTTGTTTCGTTCTCGGTATCTTCTCGAATCGATCACGGTCAAAAGTGGAATCGTTGTAATTGGTGACTAAAAGGGGGAGCTTGGGTCTAAATCTAATAAACTGATTAAGACAAGTAATAAAATAATACTAGATACTAGAAATGAAAATAAACCCAGTCTTTAAATGAAACAGTAGAAAATACCTTATGAAAAAAAAAACTGGAACTCTTCTATTCGGAATGCTTCTAGTTATGCGGAATGAACTGCTCCATTCGGAATGTTGGCCTTACTCGGAATATGAGCTTTATGCGGAAAGTACCCCCTAAGCGGAATGTAGCACTTATGCGGAATAATTTGAAAAAGGGTCTATGCGGAATAATACTGCTATGCGGAAAAATGCTCTATTCGGAAAACAGAATTCTATGCGGAATAATGGGACTATTCGGAATATGAAATATTCCGAATAGAGGAAATTGAAATCAGCCTATGCGGAATAAATAACAAATTGTCCTATGCGGAAAACAAATCCCATTCGGAAAGTTTGGGCTATGCGGAATATTTTCAAGCACAACACTATTCGGAAAACCTTGGAAAGAAACCCTTACTCGGAATAAATGAATATTCCGAATAGACAAGAAAACTAGACCCTACTCGGAATAAATGAAAAATTCCGAATGGACACAATCCCAGATTCCCTATTCGGAATCTGGGCGAGATCAGAACCTGTAGCGAAGAACAGGGGGAATGAAAGAAAACGAATTCAAGACCAAAAATCACCAAGCTTTTGATCAAAACTTAAACCAATTTTATCACTAATCCTTTACTCATAGAAAGCTTGAATCCAAAAACAACAAAATCACAAAACCCACTTACTTTTGACAATCAAACCAAACGAATGGAATTAAAGAACTAAGAATCAAATAGATATGAAGAACAAAAATGATGGAAAGATTAAAAGATGATTTGTATTAATGAATTAAGATTCAACAACACAAGAAAAGATTAACTTACAAGATTGGAAGATAAATCAAACAAAGATTTAAAACCTCTCCTTAAGGGAGATGGTTCCTAAAAACTAGGAGGAAGAATAACTGAAAAGAAGATATGGATTCTTGAATGGGAGGAGTATTTATAGGCTTCTCCCTTTGTTGGTGAGTGGGCTTTCTTCCCTTCTTTTTGTCTTCTCGTCTTTTCAGAAAAGTTGACGTTTTCGATTCTGATTCGGGATTTGTCGTCGATTAAATTCAACTCGTCTTTTAATTTCTTCGTTAAATAGACTTGAGTTTCTTCGACATGTGTAAATCTTCCGTCTTTGGTCCTTTTCTTCGATAAATCTTCAAATAGGCCCATTGACTTCAAATCTTTTGCATCTCTTGGACAATAGACTTCGTCTTCAGTCTTTTTCCTTGATAAAACCCGTGCAATCCCATGTTTTCTCCAATATTTATCCGGTTGGCTCTGAAAACATAACAAACACACAAACCACGCCTAATTCCAAACAAATGACATTAAATACGCGTTTTGGTCTTGTTTTAGCAAGAAATAAGTGGTAGAAGAGATGGGTGTTTACACACCTATCACAACTCAATACAGCGGAAGACTCATTGGTGTTACGGGATAGCACATTACTCACATCATAGACAACGCTTAAAAATCGCGTCGTTTAATAATAAAGCATTTCCATTCATAAATATCAAAGTTACAGAGGTCCCAAGTCATTGTATTTCATACAAGTTTTACAAAGAATTTGAATGGAAATTATTGTTTAGGTGCGGGCCATGAATTCTTGTTGTCTTCCCGAGAATTACCTTCAAGTACCTGAGACAAAACATGTTAAAAGAAAGGGTCAGCGATAACGCCGAGTGAATTCATAAAGTTTAATGAAATCCATCAATATAACATCGTTATAGAATTATTACCGAAAATCATTTTGTAAAAATCTTTGTAATAGGCCAAAAAATAGCCAAAGTCATTTTATACAAATCCTTATCAAAATCACAATATAGGCTTTCGCCTTCAAAATCATTATACGAACCATTGTCGTTAAAAACATCATAGAATACGTTTTATAACGTTGTATAGATTAAATAAAAACCGTTATTCAAATATGGTTATATAAAACCAAAACACGAACATAATATCAATAGTAAGACCCCGTATTGCTAGTCAGGCAATATATCGTAATTTAGTGCGTATAGCAGTATTTCGTTATTTGGATTATTATAAGCCGCATGACATTGTTACCTTACTATAACAAACAACGGGTAGCTAACCCGACAATCATTTGCCCATCTAAATTAGCGTGTCGTCACAATAATTACGCTTGTGTAAATCTTCTCATACATAAATTCGCTTACCAATCAATGTGGCACGACGGGGATCAACCGTCAAGGCGCGAACTGGGGTGATCGTCCCCAAATAGTACTATTATATGCATAAGCGTCTACCAAATCCCGGTAGTTCACAATTCATGCTAATGGGAATTTTAGTGACATTACCTAACTTTAATAATCCATTTTATTTCATCTATCGGGTCATTTAATCATTCATCGGGTCATATAATCATTCGGGTCCAAATCAATAAACAAGCAATCGGGACAAATGGTGTCCTATTTTATAAAAACTAACATGTTATCTCCCTCGCGGGTTTATAAAACATTTATAAAAACATTTAAAAGAGTGTGAGGCTATGAACTCACGTTGATATGGGAAGGCGGGTTATCGGCAATTCGGATGTACGGTACGTGCTTCAATCACGGAAACCACCATGATGATGTAGGTTGTGATCAAGACATGGATTTTGAAGGAGAAACTTGTGATAAACCAAGACCATCTTCAAGACCATCATTCTTCAAGAACTCCTTGTGGAAAATCAGCCCTAAGACTCCATGGCAACTCCTCTTTGGATGTTATAACTTGCACCAATCAATAGGGCTTCAAAAGGGCATCATCATATATGTAAATAACATAGGATTTATGGCTGAATCAAGATCAAATGGTGGTGTTGGATGGTGAAGTGGGACGGCATAATCAGAGGGTGAGAGAGAAGTGTGTGGTTTTGCGTGTAAGGATTGTGGGAAATGGTTTAGATGAGAGTGGTTTTGTTGGTGCATAGTTTACAAGTTAAGCTTCTAGTTACATGTGTTGCAACTAGTAACCTCAAGATGACACCTCAAGGGTGTGTTGGCTTGATATTGTCGTCCCTTTTGAGTGGGGTGGGGCAAGATTTATCTTGTCTCATCCCACTAATTTACAGGTACTCCTCGATTCTAGTTTCCTCGATTTGCGTGCCCTGGGGTCGTTTTACGATAAACGTTTTTATAAATTATGAATCAACGGTACAAAACGAATCTAATAAAAATTATCTCATCAAAAACGGAGTTCGAAAACGTAAATACGTAATCCTAAGGTTTCCGGTTTAGTCGTAAAGGACGTTATATTAAAATCGTAAGTCCTAATCTCTTCTCGTAAATTTGTGAGTTGATGAACCAACACAAATTTAAAATTCCAAAATAATATTCACGGATAAATTTATTTTCTGAAATGTCGCACTGTCACCAAAAACGGTGTATGTAAACGTAAGCACGTAACGTAGAATCCTCCGGTTTAGACGTAGTCGATGCTACTTCAAGACGTAAATCCAAATTACTTCCCAAAAATAAGTGAGTTAATAATATAACATTAAAATAATATTTTCAAATAAATATTGAGAATAAAATATCAATCATAAATTGACGGATTGTCACAGCATTTACCCCTAAACAGGATCTTTGTCCTCAAAGATCATCTTACCTTACTACTCGCTTCTTATAGAGTCAAAGCCATGTGGGTATTTCCTCCACATTCGGTCTTTTCTCACAAGTGTAATCCATTACAATACGCGAGTTTCATCAAACATAACTACGTGAACAAGATCAGGCTTATTGTTGACTTACTTTCTCTATCCATGATGTTCACGGGTTTTTGATGAATGCAACTTTTCGCCGACCTAAACTTTATCAAGAAGAATTCAGATTTTCACTTGATAGATATTTATCAAGTTCGATTTACGAAACATAATTCACGCAGCTCTTGAAGTCCTAGGGTAGATCCAGCTTATATGCCTTTCAAATAATTTTTTTTTACATCATCTCAATGGTCCCATACAACGGGGACTTATATCCCATGATCTTTCAGATCATCAATTCATTTTTCCATAGTTAAAATTTTTGGCATAACTTCGCTACCCATCTGGCACTTCAAGATCTACATTTCATATTCACATAACCTCCTGCCCACTACCGACAGTCAATAATCAGATCCTAATTTCAACAATCATTTCAGGTCTCGCGGGTCGAGTATTATGTAAGGTTAGGTTCGCCATCATAGGAAACCTTAAACCTAAAAGACATGTCCAACCCACAATGGGTGTATGTCGGGTGTTTTCATCCCAACTCCTACTAACAGATGCTCTAATATATATCCTAACAAGATTCGATCTTGATCCTAATACGATAATTATCAATGATAATCTCTCCAAAGGAAAACTATTTTATGAATTATTACCAAAGGTCAATCATTCAAGCATAACACAGGACTTCTAGTGTTTTGTATCGTTACTTTACCTCGTCCCTTCGATTGGGGTGGTACACAGTACTCTCATCAAGATTCGTTCTCAATGACTTCTGAGAAAATCTCTAGAAATTCGATGCGAAGCGAGGATCTTGATAGAGATGATTGATACAGGCACACCATGTTTACATAACTCCTTTAAATACAAAAGAGTCAATTTCTTCATCAAGAATCTATCATTAACAGGAATGATATAAGTAGATTTGGTCAGTCTGTCGACGATGACCCAAATCGAATCAAATTCAGATGATGACCTTTGCAATAGCTAGACGTTTACTAATGTATGAGGCGATGTCTGCCTTCATAATTTGCCATTAGTACAACCTCTTCTGATAATGATACATTAAATCAGAAATGACAAGAATAGAATACTTATACTTACAAGATTCCAACATATCTAAATCTCAAAATCTCCATATTTAGACAACCACAAACGACTTTCTATACATTCAACGCCATCGGCTTCTCAATTCTGATGGTTGACATTAGCCGCGAACCCCTTTTTATTATCTATATTATCCTATTTATAAGTATCAGCTATTTTTATATTGTTCGGCAATTTATTTTGCACCTTCATTATTAAGGAACGTGTCCTAATTGGTTCTTTATCTTTTATACATAATGTGTCAGTAATTACGTTCACTTCCTAGATAGAATAACTATCATGACCGTATTTATTCGAAAATTCTTTCTTCACATTTTCTAAGTCTTAGTTCTATCTCAACTATTATTTTTATTAGTTTTGCTCAATCCGACGTTTAAAGCGTCGGTAATTACTACAAGTAATTAAATAATAATTAGTTAATTTTTATGAAGCGTAAACGTAAAAATTTTAAATTTCTTAGTCCGTCCAATTATATGAAAATGTTCAAAATAATTTTTAAATTTAATTAATACGATTTTTGTTGATTTATCGAAAATAATTAAAATATTTAATAAGATCCGTAAATGTTTGAAAAATCTTTGGTTATACTTTGGTCAAAATTTTCCTTAGTCAAAAAGCAAAATTGTCGATTCAAATTTTAAGTCATGGTTTAAATGGTTTTCTCAATCCCTCTTAGGTTGTTTTGAGGCATACACAAACATTTACCCCTAAACAGGAGTTTAGTTAAATGTTCTGGGTATAAGGGAATAATCCCTCAAAATTTCTTTTTGATAAAACATTTGTCAAAACATATTTGCACTTTCTTTTTGGTAAAACCCAAAGTCTTAAATGGCTCAAATTATTGAAGAGTCAATATATTCCATTTTCCATTAATCACACGATCAAATAATGTAAAGGGTTAAGCCTTAAATTAAATGTTAAATATTCAAGGTACAGGTTTTAATTGTTCGGCCAATTTAGGGCAGTCTATAACTAATTATTAACACATTCTTATTAATATAAATAAACAGATGGTCCTTAATGTTCACAACCATGAATTTATCAAATTACAGCCTACACACGTGATTCACGAAATTTATGAATGCTACATGTGCATCGGTCAATCCAAACGACATAACATGAAACTCATAATGTTCATTACAAGTTCTGGATGTAGTGATTGGAATATATAATCTTTTTCGCAGATGCGAAGTTGATAATAACCATGCCATGGATCAAATCTTTAAAACATACGCTAGAACCTTGTAAATGATCGAACAAATCTTCCATTTCGAGTTATGTATATCGTTTTCGATTGTCAATTTACTCACTTCATAGTAATCTATAAATATAAGGAATGATAACATCATAGCTCTTTATGATGACGAGCTTGGTAGAATAAAATCTTTCTCCGACAACTCTCTCAGTTGTACGGTAATTCCTTTAATTTAGATGGTGCTGACGTACAGTGCACACGCCACAGGTGCAGCACCGAGAATATAACCAATACCAATTTCAACTTGCCTTAATGGCGAAAGTCTAGGTAATTCACCAGCAAATACCTCCTGAAGTTTCAGATAACGGAAACATCTTTTTAATAAATTCATATTAGGTTCTTTCTAGATTATAATATCTATGAATAATTCACAACCATTCATGATTTAATTTCAAGTCTAAATGCAGGATATGGTCATCCATCAAGAATTATTTAGATCGCTTTTGATAATCAACATCTTATCATTTAGGGGAATTCTACTCGAGTTCCCATCAATTAAGACAATGTCGTCATGTCATAATCAATCAATCCATTCTACTGGAACTATCAACTTTCCAGTTTTGTTATCATTGATAAGATGTGAACCTCTCAAAAGACTAATAATGACTCATAATCCTTCACAAATTCAAGGATATATGGAGACACAACTATCATTAAAAGAGTGGGGTCAACGCATAATCTACGCGGGAGAATTTAAAATCAAATACAGACGAAAACATTTAACGAATATGAATATATCCCATGTTTTCATAATTTGAGTACGCATTCGAAAGCTCCTCGGATCGTTACCCAGGTCATTCTAATGAAATCTAATCAAAAGAAATGATAGGAACGTCGATACATCCAATCGGGTATCAACACTCGATAATCAGATACTTTTCCTAAGAATCTCACTACGGGAGAATTAGACAAGAAAGAATTGTCAATTGTCAAATAGGACAATTTCCACAGATGAGTAAATTCGACTTAGAAGAATAGATGCTACAGGCACATATGTAGGTGTCTCTAACACTATGTCCCTATTTTTCACTTTTTGTAGATCTCATGAAATTTAATCTTTCACAATCTTCAAAGAAAATGTAGTGTTTATTCATTAGTTTTATGGTGACTACTAATCAGCCTTGCATGGTCCATTCCAAATTGTATGTAGGCGCGCAACTATATACAATTTCAAGATTAACGATGCAATACTCAGTTCGTCAAAATTTTGTCATCATGTTTATAATAAAAACAATTTCATGCTTAATTCTTAAATAAGAATCAAAAATAAATTTACAAATATTTTCTTTGTTATGAAAACAGTTAAGTTTTCCAAGGTGTTTTATAAACAACTTCATTTCGATAACAATTACTTATAAATCTCACTTTGAATAATCCTTTTAGTGATGAAAATTAAATTTTCTCAAAGGATACTGTTTTAACTTTATAAAAACAATGAGTGATCTGCAAAAGAGTGATGAAAAGTTGTTTACCAAGAACTAACCATAATATAATAGGAAATGAGCTTAGCCAATTAATCATGAGGTTCATGACCTCGATGGCACTCAAAAAGAATAATCCACAACATAACTCAATTCGAGATGAGTACTTGTTCAATGGTTGCATCACTAATGCGAACATTAGGAACAAGAAAGAAAAGATAGATAACATTGATACATGTAGAATTTAGCAATCAAAGGTAGTATTTTCATTAACCACAAACAAGTCTGAATTGTACCGTAACACATTACGTGTCACTATGTCATACAATTCTATGAACTCATCCTACCAACTGATGTCTCAGTTAAGTTAGGGATTTTTAAAGATACCACAATGAATACTAATCTACAAGAGTCATTAGGTGTCCCACCTGTCCCGGAAGATCCATCGGTCCCAATTTAGAAGAAGATTTCTTCAATTTATTTCTTAGACACTAGGCATCCTGGTCATTTGACAATGGCCTAGGAACAACCCTTAACACGAATCAACAATCAATTACAACCTTATAATTCAATCACAGGACTTAACGACTTCTTCCTAACAATTTAATATTCCATACGGGTTAAATTTTACTTTATTCAGTTTCAATCATCTTATACTCAATTCGATATCCTACCTCATTCTCCAATACTTTCAACCTTATTCTTAGACCTTAATAGGGCAATAAAAGCTTGATATGATCAACACTTAATTTCCAATCCTATAGCTCCTTCATCAATAGTTATCAAATGAGTCACTAGTATGAAATAACTCATACATTCAATTAGACTTCTCGGAAAGGTACTAGTGGCATGAGGCTTTTGGGTAATGGTTCCAATGACAGCCTCAAGTGCAACATTCACCCTTTCGATTTCAAGTTTAAGAATTGGGTGACAACGAATCAGATGACATCTTCCTAGGTGGTAACGTTTTGTCAAACTCCACTCTATAAGGAAAGATCGTCATGACATCGATATCAGTTTTAATCTCCCCAATTCTTCTTTAATATCATAATCAACTAATATCTACATTTCTACGAATATTAACCATTTGTTAGGATCATAAATATCCACAACTTGGTTTAGATCTAGGATAGCTAGAATTCCTATGAGAATAGCTTCGATTAATTTACTAGGGGATTTAGGGTTCCTTGGGACAATCTACATCGTATAAATACCTCGTATAAATATCAAAATAATCATCAAACAATCATGTAATAAAATTACATCATATTTTTATATATATATATAATCCAAGTTATATATATATATATTAGAATAACACTTCTCAGTCTGGCCTTGTCGGTAACTCGGGAATTCTTCGGCACCGTTATAGTCAAAAGATTTTTAGACATTTTTAGAAAAATGTTTATAGTTAAAAGATTTTGAAATGTTTTATTCAAAACCTTGGTTTTAAAAATCTTTCGTTCTCTATAACGAGAGCTCTGGTACCAAACTGTAACACCCCCAAATTTATACAACTCAATACAGCGGAAGACTCATTGGTGTTACGGGATAGCACATTACTCACATCATAGACAACGCTTAAAAATCGCTTCGTTTAATAATAAAGCATTTCCATTCATAAATATCAAAGTTACAGAGGTCCCAAGTCATTATATTTCATACAAGTTTTACAAAGAATTTGAATGGAAATTATTGTTTAGGTGCGGGCCATGAATTCTTGTTGTCTTCCCGAGAATTACCTTCAAGTACCTGAGACAAAACATGTTAAAAGAAAAGGTCAGCGATAACGCCGAGTGAATTCATAGAGCTTATTGAAATCCATCAATATAACATCGGTATAGAATTATTACCGAAAATCATTTTGTAAAAATCTTTGTAATATGCCATAAAATAGCCAATGTCATTTTATATAAATCCTTATCAAAATCATAATATAGGCTTTCGCCTTCAAAATCATTATAAGAACCATTGCCGTTAAAAACATCATACAATACGTTTTATAACGTTGTATAGATTAAATAAAAACCGTTATACGAATATGGTTGTATAAAACCAAAACACGAACATAATATCAATAGTAAGACCCGGTATTGCTAGTCAGGCAATATATCGTAATTTAGTGCGTATAGCAGTATTTCGTTATTTGGATTATTATAAGCCGCATGACATTGTTACCTTAGTACAACAAACAACGGGTAGCTAACCCGACAATCATTTGCCCATCTAAATTAGCGTGTCGTCACAATAATCACGCTTGTGTAAATCTTCACATACATAAATTCGCTTACCAATCAATGTGGCACGACGGGGATCAACCGTCAAGGCGCGAACTGGGGTGATCGTCCCCAAATAGTGCTATTATATGTATAAGCGTCTACTAAATCCCGGTAGTTCACAATTCATGCTAATGGGACTTTTAGTGACATAACCTAACTTTAATAATCCATTTTATTTCATCTATCAGGTCATTTAATCATTCATCGGGTCATATAATCATTCGGGTCCAAATCAATAAACAAGCAATCGGGACAAATGGTGTCCTATTTTATACAAACTAACATGTTATCTCCCTCGCGGTGTTAGAAAACATTTATAAAAATATTTAAAAGAGTGCAAGGCTATGAACTCACGTTGATATGGGAAGGCGGGTTATCGGCAATTCGGATGTACGGTACGTGCTTCAATCACGGAAACCACCATGATGATGTAGGTTGTGATCAAGACATGGATTTTGATGGAGAAACTTGTGATAAACCAAGACCATCTTCAAGACCATCATTCTTCAAGAACTCCTTGTGTAAAATCAGCCCTAAGACTCCATAACAACTCCTCTTTGGATGTTATAACTTGCACCAATCAATAGGGCTTCAAAAGGGCATCATCATATATGTAAATAACATAGGATTTATGTTTGAATCAAGATCAAATGGTGGTGTTGGATGGTGAAGTGGGACGGCATAATGAGAGGGTGAGAGAGAAGTGTGTGGTTTTGCATGTAAGGATTGTGGGAAATGGTTTAGATGAGAGTGGTTTTGTTGGTGCATAGCTTACAAGTTAAGCTTCTAGTTACATGTGTTGCAACTAGTAACCTCAAGATGACACCTCAAGGGTGTGTTGGATTAATATTGCCGTCCCTTTTAAGTGGGGCGGGGCAAGATTTATCTTGTCTCATCCCTCTAATTTACAGGTACTCCTCGATTCTAGTTTCCTCAATTTGCGTGCCCTCGGATGGTTTTACGAAAAACGTTTTTATAAATTATGAATCAACGGTACAAAACGAATCTAATAAAAATTATCTCATCAAAAACGGAGTTCGAAAACGTAAATTCGTAATCCTAAGGTTTCCGGTTTAGTCGTAAAGGACGTTAAATTAAAATCGTAAATTTGTTAGTTTATGAACCAACACAAATTTAAAATTCAAAAATAATATTCACGGATAAATTTATTTTCTGAATTGTCGGACTGTCACCAAAAACGGTGTATGTAAACGTAAGCACGTAATGTATAATCCTCTGGTTTAGACGTAGTCGATGATACTTCAAGACGTAAATCCAAATTACTTCCCAAAAATAAGTGAGTTCATAATAGAACATTAAAATAATATTTTCAAATAAATATTGAGAATAAAATATCAATCATAAATGGACGGATTGTCACATTATAAAAACTGTTTAACATGCTTACCATTAGCCAATATAGGTCATGAAATATCAACGTGCATGAATACTTGGAGGGGTGACCTCATCATGCAAGTAGAGGGGCTGCCTCTAATTAATATACCGTTTTGGGTAGGAGGGATCTGCTCCTTGTGAAGGATGCAAGGCACACACCACATTCACCTGAATAATCAGCTGAAAACATGTAAACTAGGATGCACCCATACGCCCACCTGATAATAACAATATGGCCAAATGCTGAAAGGGACGCCACGAGCTATCACTCCGCCGTGGTGAAGTCATAACACTGGTGCCTCTAGTGTTATGGTTATGGTACCTCCATAAATGGGTGAAACTGGTCATGCATGTATATGGCTTTAGGTATTCTTATTAAACATAAGCAATTCAAAAACATATAAAACATATACTAGGGAAAACAATTGGCTGCATACGGGAAATCCTAATAAGGAAGAATGTCCATACTGAAAGGACGGAGAATCCGTACCTTAAGTCCAGTGAACGAAGAAGACGAACGGAAGAGAGTCCTACTTCGGTATCACTAATGCTACATAAATACATACGTGTATAAGTATCTGATTACTGAGTACGTAACTGGTTTTATACCATGTCTTAGCTTGTTTTATATGTTCATCTCATGTTTTACTGATTTTAACGTTATACTGTGTTTATCGTATATTCTGTATATTCTAATTAAGTATTACTTGTATTATTATACTCGTTGTGTAATAATAAGTAACTTTCTGAAAATAGCAGGTTTCTTAAAATAGAAAGTTTCCAAAAATAGATTAACTACTTAAAATAGATAAGTTTCTAAATATAGAAAGTTTCCATGAATAGAAATAAGATAGATTATTAAAATAAGTTTAAGTTTTACTGATTAATTATACTAAGTCATGTGATTAATAGTATAGTTTATTAATTATAACATGTAAACTAAATGGACTATATGTTATAGGATTTAATTAAATATAAACATGATTTAATTAAATTAAGTTTATAAAATACTTAGGTTAAAACATGTATTAATAATTTTACTAATATAACCTAAGTCACGATAATTAATTAATTACATGTCATGTTTTAACAATTAATTAATTACTAGTCTCAAATAAATAATAAAATACTTAGGTTAAAATCATGTATTAATTGATTATTTATCACCTAAGTCATGCTTTATTAATTAATTATAATCCATGTTTTATATAAATAATTAATAACTATCGTCAAATTAAAGGGGTAAAAGACTTAGGTAAAATACATGTGTTATTTGTTAAAAATAACTATAACCAAAGTCCATGATTTAAATTAAATTAATTATTAGTCATGCTTAATTTAATTTAATTAATCTTGTAAAAATGTACTTGTAACAATCTCTAACTTGTAAAAAAAATGTAAGACTTGAAAAATTGATAAATCATGTATCTTTTATTTTTCTTAAACTGTCAGCCAAATACCCCCTTAGCTGTTTATAAACCCAAAAACAAACAGCCCCTTAACTGCCAGTTCCCCTGGCAGTTTTGTTGCTGCCACAGGCAATAGCCGGTTCCCCCTGCCAGAACAAACACACCACTGGCCGTAGCCAGTGGTTTCCCCCTTCTTGGCCGCCGTTGCCACTGAACGCACCCCTGCTGGCTCCAGGGGTTGCGGGTGATGGAGTAAAACCCCCACCGAGTGTCTAGGACTCTCGGTTTGTGTGAAATCCGAACCCGAAACCAACCACAACCCCAAACCCTCATTGATCTATGACCTTTAACATGTTCATTAGTCATTATTAATTCTTTTTAATGTGTTCATGATTAATTAATGTCTTAACTATAAGAAATAGAAAACAAAGTTACTTACTTTTCGATTAGGGTTTAGTAAACAGAAACACGAATCACCACTCTTGCTCTAGATCAACATGGCTGTTTTTCTTTGGTCTTTGGTGATTAAAACCCGACGGTAGGAAGAAGAAAAAGGGAAGGTAAAGTGACTGCCATTTTCTATGTTTTAGGGTTTTATCTCTGATTTTTATGTTGTCCAAAATAAACAATAATCCCCCCGTCTGTTTCTATTTGTCACGCGGTTTTGAGCCCAAGTGGGCCTTGAGCCCACTTCCTTTCTTTTTGGACGCCGTCCCAATACCACACCCATATTAATCTTTATTGTTATTCCCGCGACATGTTAACTATATCGTGTATTCGTGGTTTAAGTGTCGAGCATTTTCATAGTTATCCTTATACGTGTTAAACGTAACAATTATGTACGTAATTACTTGTCGTGTTAATTAAATATACGTAATAATAATAATCGTGTTAATTATTCGTGTCTACGTTTTACGTAATTATTAATTATTCATGTTATTATGATTACTTGTACGTAACGACATTCATCGTATTAATAATATACATAAGCACGTAATTATCTGTTCTTGATTTTAATTATTCTTGTTAATAATTATCGTGTACTAACACGTGTTTAATACTTATCGTGTAATAACACGTACGTAATTCTTGTAATTAATATTCGTGATACGCGTTCATGTTATTTAAGGAAAGTTTAAATCTTGTACGTACGATTATTAATGTACTGTTCATGGTAAAAGCATGCGGGTTTTACAACTCTTCCCCTCTAAAAAGAATAATTCGTCCCCGAATTATAGATAAGGTAAGCTAAAAGAGGAACATACCCGAATCCAATTGAGATGGTATGTAAAATAAAAGGGACATGAAGGTGACATGGTAGAAGGAACGTGAAACGTGACAAGTCTTGAAAGGACATGGAACGTGACGTGACTGAAAGAACTTATCTAATTAATAAGAGAAAAACGTATAAGAAGTCCGAATGAACTTGTTCGTTTCCAATTGGCCTCCCTCTCGGAACGGTTCCTCTATGAGATCTTGACCCATATGAAAATCCTGGTCTTGTGACCTTGATTTGACAATACGTAAAAGTTCCTGGTTATTAACGTAAGATGGATCCCCTGAATTTGATCGAGGGAATAAGAATTAACGTGCAAGGGTAACTGAAACGTTGTCGTACAAAACACTCTAACTTAACTGATAATTAGCAACGATGCGCGAGACATATAGAAACATAGTACGTGAAAAGTTTTGAACCTGATACGTGGAGATATGTGCGTGTAGTATGAGCAAATATATCGTGATCCATGATACGTGTAACATATCGTGAACGTGATATGAGGAACGTGGAATGAACATGACATGTGAAACATATCGTGAACATGTAATACAACAGCGGTAACGCCAAACGCTACAAGGTAAGACGTGGAATGTGACGTGAAACGTCTATCTAAGGATAGGGAGTTATACTAAACTTGGGTCTAGTCTATCAAGTTCTTGCAAACTTCCCAGAACGAAGATGAACGTAAAATCATAAGCCAGGATACTATCATGAACGTGAATAGTATCATGAATGTGAGCGTGAAAGCAAGTCATGGAATTAGAATAAGGACGTGAACGTAAATAAGGATCACAAATGAGAACCTTTGTCTGACCCGATATCTGACGGATTACCAAGTGATCAGATGAGCCTTGGCTGGAACATGTCCGATCAATCTGTTGATTCTGAAATCGTTGCGGATGTAAGGATTCTGCAGACTTGATCAAACTGTTGGCAATAACCCAGATAGCATCATGCTTCTTCTGAGTTTGCGTTAATCTGGAAAACAAAATCCATGGAGATCTTGTCCCATTTCTGTTCACAATTTCTGCTGGTGGAGAAACATCTTAGTCAGTTGGTGTTCTATCTTAGCCTGTTGGTCTGACAGGTACTTTAGATATGATGAAACTGTATCTTGCTTCGTAGAAACTTGATACGTAGAAATTTACGGAACTATAAGTCTCCGAGATTAAACTTCTCTTAGCGCAGGATTTTCTTGGAACACCTAACGTAGTGTAGGGTTCTCACCTTTATGCATAAGTTTAGTCATGGTAAGATTAACCGTGAGAATACACGTGATTCGGCGTGTCACTGTAATCAACCAAAATTTAGATTGGAAAATTTCAGGGTGAAATTTCTCTTGTCATAGAATTTGCAACATAGTGTAAATATGGTCTTCCTGCTCTTCTCTAGACCTAGAGAAAATCAGGTTGTTCTCGATGAAAATACTGATGAATTTTTTTATGAGTTTATGGAAACTCATTTTATTAAGTCCATAATGCTTCTAGAGCATTTATGAGACTAATACAAAATCATGAATCTAGCATGACAAAATTGTGTATGAATAGAAGTTATGGAAATGTCATGTTCTTTCACTCGTCACTGTTGGTAGCACGATCATGAATCCGATCTTGGAAAAGTGTTTGACACCCTAAAGTCGATTGGACATGTTGTCAACATGGAGGAGGATAACGGTTATAAATGGTGATTTGTTTAAGTCGACGTAGTCGACACATAATCTCATGTTACCGTCCTTCTCCTTGGAGGCTCTTCTGAAATGTATGATTATGGAATAACCAGCTGGTTATGCGAAAAAGGAACTTCCATAGACGTGTCTTAACTAACAGCTAGAAAGTTTTAGGAGTCATAGATAACAACGCATGTGCTTGTAAAGCATAGATAATTTGTACAGATTTTCCTGATGGAAAACCATGCTGAATGTATTTAGGAGCCTGAACATTACTGTACAAAATCATGAATCGTAGCAGGGTGTGATGTTCGTAGTCCATAATTAGGATTAAATTTATCTCGTGTCTGTTTGAGGTAATGTGTTAGCAGCCTGGATCTCATCATTAGGATGAAGGAAAACCTTCGTATACATGAGGAATACGAATGGCATCCTTTATGGTCATGAATATATGAAATATGGGTACAAGAAATTAAAGTGTCATCGAGCAACCGTGACAGATCTCACTGATACGCATGTGATAGTACTGAATTTCTTGTGACCTGATATATACATAGCACAACAAAATGGATATACCCTTTGGAGGGTACCCTGAAAATCTTAGCGATGTTCCAGAATTGGACTTGAGTCATGTGACATGACTTGTGTGTTGGGAAATATAAGCGTGACATGTGTCTTGACTGGTGTCTTAACATGTGTCTTCAGAGAGTATACGTGAGACATGTATTTTGACTGATGTCTTGACATGTGCCTCAATATGTGAAACGAATAGAACCACAAATATTAGGTTTATATGCAAAAATTGGCGGATCGGTTGAACTACTGATCCTTTGTATTTCTGATCACGTCCGCGGTCGGAGCTTCTGTTGCGATTGCTAGGATAGTTGCTGTCATAGTAGTGGTTACTATTGTCTTGTCTGCTAGTTCCATGACGGCCATTCTCATGACTCTGATTCATGTAACTATTCAGCTGAGTGGCCGGCTGGTACCGGTCTTCACTCATATCAAATGACTGAATGATGTGTGACATGTAACTAAGAATTAGGGACAATGATTGATGGAAATCGTCTGGTGGTGCAGCATCTTCTCGTCCGATCGCTTTGATCTGACGCCTTTGTCTTCATCTTGTAAGATCTCCAGGTTGTGAACAAAATCATCATCTCATAGCGTCTCCAAAAAATAAGCAGCCTCAACCTTTAGTAACATCTCCAAGTCATGAGCGGCATCAGCAATCTTGTAGAATATCAGCAAGTGGAATATGCACATGGGATACGGTACATGGAGTACACATGGAAGTACATGAAATGATCGGTAGGGGGTCGATCATTTGACATGATTTTAAAGGTAAATAACTGATTAAACGGTTAGAAAGACCATCATGATAACCTGGCAATGCCAGTATATACCTCATTCTGGTTGCATAGAGAAACGCTAACGTGTGATTAAACGAATTTCAACGATGATTTTCCTGAAAGCATGACTAATGAAAACCAACCATGACTATCATGAAAACATAATTTACATGATTTCCAACAGTGTCTTGCATGAAAGCAAAAACAACAAAAGAGACGTAAGACATAGTCACGTGAAGACGAAGTCATCATGAAGAAACATGGAACAACCCAAACTGAAGGAGTGTATAACATAATCAGCATGAAACTGAAGTTAACCATCACAGTATGAAAACATACTTGACATAAAAACATAGTAAATTATGAGGGGACATGAAAAAAAAATTATGCCAATAAATCATGAGAAAATTTTATGCATGAAAAACAGTGCATGAATGCATGATGTAGTTTATAAAAGCCTTTATATGTGCGAGGGGACGCCTATGGGTCGGTCCCAAAACAAAAGACACGGTGAGGGGACGTCAATGGGTCGGTCCCAAAGTTAAAAGTTTCGATAAAAGCACATGCGACTAAATAGGACCAGTCCTGTACCAACCATTACTTAGTCATAATTCCTGCAACAATGATACATGAAACATAAATAAATGAAACTCATCTTTCAAAACTCATTAGAAAAATAAATTATGTGACTAATTATGAACTATTGGGGTTCAGTCCACATCGCCACAGTTCACGAGGAACATCATGCATGAAACAATGACACATAACTAAATATGAATGACGGTTGTCCATCCATATTAGTAAAACAATATCGATGAAAACATCAAGGTTAAACATCAAGGTGCTGAAAACATCATGGTTAAAACAACAATGCGCTAAACACATCAATACGTGGAATAACAAGCGTTGGTTTAGGAATCTCCTGGTGACTACCCACTAGTCACAGGTCAAGTTTTAGAGCCTACAGGTCTAAGCCTTGTCTCTGATACCATAATTGTAACACCCCACTTTGATAAGTGGACCGTTACGCGTAATTATGGCGTGTCATCAAAGCATGCAAGGTAATATGTACTAAACATACATGACCATAGAGAGAACCGGAATCAAACATCGGTTCCCAAACATAAGCCCAAAACATAATAAAGTAAATGAAATGAACAAAGACTACACAAGCATAAATATATGAAGGCAAAAGGAAAAGAAGTCTATGGCTGCTTCCATCCTATGCACGTCCTCCAAATGCTCGAGTCTGTCCTTGGGTACCTGCCGTTTTGGGACATGGATAATCTGCTGAAAACATGTAAACTAGGATGCACCCATACGCCCCACCTGATAATAATAATATGGCCAAATGTTGAAAGGGACGCCACGAGCTATCACTCCGCCGTGGTGAAGTCATAACACTGGTGCCTCTAGTGTTATGGTTATGGTACCTCCATAACTAGGTGAAACTGGTCATGCATGTATATGGCTTTAGGTATTCTAATTAAACATAAGCAATTCAGAAACATATAAAACAAATACTAGGGAAAACAGTTGGCTGCATACGGAAAATCCTAATAAGGAAGAATGTCCATACTGAAAGGACGGAGAATCCGAACCTTAAGTCCAGTGAACGAAGAAGACGAACGGAAGAGAGTCCTAATTCGGTATCACTAATGCTATATAAATACATACGTGTATAAGTATCTGATTACTGAGTACGTAACTGGTTTTATACCATGTCTTAGCTTGTTTTATATGTTCATGTGATGTTTTACTGATTTTAATGTTATACTGTGTTTATCGTGTATTCTATATATTCTGATTAAGTATTACTTGTATTTCTTGTATTATTATACTCGTTGTGTAATAATAAGTAACTTTCTAAAAATAGCAGGTTTCTTAAAATACAATGTTTTCAAAAATAGATTAGCTGCTTAAAATAGATAAGTTTCTAAAAATAGAAAGTTTCCATAAATAGAAATAAGCTGGATTATTAAAATAAATTTAAGTTTTACTGATTAATTCTACTAAGTCATGTGATTAATAGTATAGTTTATTAATTATAACATGTAAACTAAATAGACTATATGTTATAGGATTTAATTAAATATAAACATGATTTAATTAAAGTAAGTGTATAAAATACTTAGGTTAAAACATGTATTAATAATTTTACAAATATAACTAAGTCATGATAATTAATTAATTACATGTCATGTTTTAACAATTAATTAATTACTATAGTCTCAAATAAATAATAAAATACTTAGGTTAAAATCATATATTAATTGATTTTTTATCACCTAAGTCATGCTTTATTAATTAATTATAATCCATGTTTTAAAGAATTAATTAATAACTATCGTCAAATTAAAGGGGTAAAATACTTAGGTAAAATACATGTGTTATTTGTTAAAAATAACTATCACCTAAGTCCATGATTTAAATTAAATTAATTATTATTCATGTTTAATTTAATTTAATTAATCTTGTAAAAATGTATTTGTAACAATCTATAACTTGTAAAAAAAATGTAAGACTTGCAAAATTGATAAATCATGTATCTTTTATTTTTCTTAAACTGTCAGCCAAACACCCCCTTAACTGTTTATAAACCCAAAACCAAACAGCCCCTTAACTGGCAGTTCCCCCTGTCAGTTTTGTTGCTACCACCGGCAAAAGCCGGTCCCCCCCTGCCAGAACAAACACACCACTGGCCGTAGCCAGTGGTTTCCCCCTGCTTTGCCGCCGTTGCCACTGTTAAGCCAAACGCACCCCTGCTGGCTGCAGGGGTTGCAGCTGATGGAGTAAAACCCCCACCGAGAGTCTGGGACTCTCGGTTTGTGTGAAATCCGAACCCGAAACCAACCACAACCTGAAATCCTCATTGATCTATGACCTTTAACATGTTCATAAGTCATTATTAATTTTATCTAATGTGTTCATGATTAATTAATGTCTTAACTAAAAGAAATAGAAAACAAAGATACTTACTTTTCGATTAGGGTTTAGTAAACAGAAACACGAATCACCACTCTTGCTCTAGATCACCATGGCTGTTTTTCTTTGGTCTTTGGTGATTAAAACCGGACGGCAGGAAGAAGAAAAAGGGAAGGAAAAGTGACGGCCATTTTCTATGTTTTAGGGTTTTATCTCTGATTTTTATGTTGTCCAAAATAAACAATACTCCCCCTGTCTGTTTCTATTTGTCAAGCGGTTTGGACCCCAAGTGGGCCTTGAGCCCACTTCCTTTCTTTTTTGACGCCGACCCAACACCACACCCCTATTAATCTTTATTGTTATTCCCGCGACATGTTAACTATTTCGTGTATTCGTGGTTTAAGTGTCGAGCATTTTCATAGTTATCCTTATACGTGTTAAACGTAACCATTATGTACGTAATTACTTGTCGTGTTAATTAAATATACGTAATAATAATAATCGTGTTAATTATTCGTGTCTACGTTTTACGTAATTATTAATTATTCATGTTCTTATGATTACTTGTACGTAACAACATTCATCGTATTAATAATATACATAAGCACGTAATTATCTGTTCGTGATTTTTATTATTCTTGTTAATAATTATCGTGTACTAACACGTATTTAATACTTATCGTGTAATAACACGTACGCAATTCTCGTAATTAATATTCGTGATACGCGTTCATGTTATTTAAGGAAAGTTTAAATCTTGTACGTACGATTATTAATGTACTATTTATGGTAAAAGCATGCGAGTTTTACAAGTCATGTACCTCAATGGTGGCTTCTCCAAACCAGTTGGTTCTTTAGTACCTGAAATGTTAGTATTTTGCAAGGCAATAGGTACATAATTCATGGATTTTGAAAGAACTTCAATGTCAAAGAACCAATCAGGAACTGTTTGAACATCTTCAGGCTTGTCTTCAAGAAAACCTACATGAAGATTTTCTGTCACTTTTCTTGTCTTCTTGTTGAAAACCCTATATCCCTTGCTGTTTAATGAATAACCAACAAAGTACCCATCATCCCCTGTTTCATTGAATTGCCTAGATTGTCAATTGTATTCAAAATGATCACATGACATCCAAATGGTCTAAAGAAGTCAACAAAGGGGGTCTTCCATTGAACAATTGATAAGGGGTCTTGTTGTGTGCCTTAACCCCCAAGGCCCTGGTTTGAATATAACAAGCAGTGGCTACAGCCTCAGCCCAAAAGATAACTAGAAGCTTGGAATCAGATAGCATAGTCCTTGCAGCTTCAATAAGTGTCCTATTTCTTCTTTCTGCAACTCCATTTTGTTGAGGTGTTCTTGCTATACTGTATTCCCTCTTTATTCCTTTGTTTATGCAAAAAGTGTCCAGTTTCTTATTTCTGAATTCACCACCATTGTCTGGTCTCATGGTCACTACCCTCATACTTTTCGAAAGTTCAATCTGGTTTATGAACCCAATGAGTACATCTGTTGTGTCACTCTTTTCAAACAGAAAGAATGTCCATGTGAACCTTGAAAAATCATCAGTAATCACCAGGCAGTACCATTTCTTCATTATGCTTGCCACAGAAGTAGGACCAAAAAGATCCATATGAAGTAATTCTAGTGGCTTGGTAGTGGAAAAACTTGTTTTTGACTTTCAAGAGGCTCTATGTTGCTTCCCTTTCAGGCAAGCAGCACAAGTGTGATCATTGGCAAAGGACATGGAAGGAAGACCATGAACCAGATTATATTTGACCAGTTTGTTCATGTTCTTGAAATTGAGATGACCAAGCCTTCTCTGCCATTTCTTGCATTCATCAACTGAGGCTTTGGCAATGAAACAGGTATCATTGTCTTGAAGAGAGATGTCCTTGAGATCAATTGTGTACATATTTTTTTGTCTTGGTGTTCTGAGAACAATAGGAGTGTTTGGTGGTTAGACAAATTCCTTCCCTAGCACCAGACATTCAGTATCTGTAAACAAGACAATGTTATTGTTATCAGTCATCTAGGACATAGTGAAGAGATTGTACTTAAGTTCTTTCACCAAGTAAACATTGTCAAAGGTCATACCATTGGTGAAAATAGTTCCTTTTCCTGTGATTGTTCTATGCCCATCTCCAAAATAAACATCATCATTGTCATGCAGGGGAACAAAGTTAGACAGATAAGATTTATGTCCAGTCATGCTCCTTGAGCATCCACTATCCCAATAGTCTTTATCATTCCTGGTCTTCTTTGTCACCTGCAAAAAGAAAAATAATTTAGTTTCTCTTGGGGACCCAAGCCATTACAGACTTGGATCTACCTCGTGTATCAATATAAGATAGATTATCAAATACTAGAGATACACCATTGGACTGAGTACCCCTTTTGGGTACCCAAACCCAACGAGCTAAGGCTTTCACAGCTTTTCCCCATCTGCCCATGTTTCTAGAGGGCAAAACTTTGCTACCAGGGGATACCCTAGACTTAACAAGGAAATCCATATGCTTAGTAGAGGGAATCCATCTATTGTTTTGGCCTCTATTGATGTGCTGGTAAGGTCTAGAGACAGACTTCTATGCAGTATGAGGTGTTGGTTTTGTCATGGAAGGGCTGGACTTGGGATATGCATCATTCACCTTTCTTAGAGCAGGAACTACATACTTATCAGATACCTTGTTTCTCAAAGCAGGGGCAACATACTTGGCAGGGGAAAAGGATTTTGCCGCTGCATTCAGAAGAATGGATTTTGGTTGCATGTCCTTTAAAGGATTTGCACCCACCAATTCCATTGGTGCCTGACAGTCTTGATAAGTGTGATCAAAACTACCACAGGTGAAACAAGGTTTGGTGTTTATCACAAAGTCCTCTCCTAATTGATGAGACATTTGGTCATTCTAATTTCTCTGATTACCTCTAATAGACCTATACATACCAGCATATTTCATAGTAGACTTAGAGGACTTTGATCCTGACTTAGATTTGGGTGAACTACTCTTAGAACTTGAAACACTCCCAAAAAGTCCTTCTCTTGAAAAGAGAACAGGGTTATCTATTTTCCACTGTTTTAAAGCAATTCGTTCCTTTTCAAAGTCCCTAACAGATCTGGTTTTCACTAGTGGTTCTTCTGTTTCTAGATTATTAGGTATGTATGCACTTAAGTCAAATTCAATATCTTCCTGCTTCTTGAAACAAGAGAGACCAGTCCAAGACAAGTCTTTTCTATTAAATGGTGCATGAATATTAGCAGGTGGTGGTGGTATAGTAAAATGCTCATTTTTGACACCAGAACCTGTTTTTTCCCTAGGAGGCTGTCCAATTTCAACTGCTTTAGTTAAATCTTTAGAAGCTTTTCCAAAATTTTCAATAGTTTCTTCATCTCTCCTTTTATTATATCTAAAAACTTCTAGTTAAGCAGTTAATTCCTTAATGGAATCATTATTTTCTTTAGCATCTCTCTTTAAGACCACAATATGATCTCTATAATCACATTCTCTCTGTTTATACTCTCTTATAGTGGACCCTAGCTGTTCTAAAGCAAGTTCGTAGTTATCCAGGTCATTATCACAATTAATGTAATAAACTTTTATCATTCTTATTTGATCATTCAATGACTCAGTATTTTTTCTACAAGCTTTAGTACAATATGAATCGTCATATACCTCATTGTCTAAACTAGAGCTTGACATGGCCATAAGAGCAAAATCTTCCTCTTTTTCCTTAGCAACTAATGCTTGATTTCTTTCGATACTCTCTGTCATGGAACTCCAATCCCATCCACCTGCTCCATTTATCCCCTACATGGCTACCATAGCCTTAGCACCAGAATCATCATCCTTGCTTTCCTTCCTATAGTTGCTCCCAGTCTTAGGTCCTCTGCATTCCCTAGAAAAATGACCTTTCTTGCCACAGTTGTAGCATTTTACCTTTGTTTTGTTAAATCCAGCTACATCAGAAATACTTATTGTAAAACCTTTTGGCTCTCATGCTGAGTAGAGCCATGTTCCACTTGATGTCCATCTCCTCCAGTTCTTGCTTACTGATTTGACCCTTGGGATGCTATGAAAGCACAAGCAGTGTCAAGGCTGAATGTTACAGGCCTTTCTTCATCATAAGATGATCCAGATCTAGCAGCAGAAGAATGGGTAGCAGGGCCAACTTCTATTCCACTGCCTTTGGAGGTTCCACTGCTGTGAGATATGAAAGCCATGTTAGCAGGGGAATCAGTAGATCCACTTGAATTGGTAGTGATGGTTCCTAATGACTTCATCTCATTGACCACTGGCTCAAAAACTTTCAAGTTATTATATATGTCATCAATGTTGTTGTCATCTATGTCATCACTATTCTGCCAAATAGCTTTATAGACAAACCATTCTTTCTGAAGACTATTAAGAAACCTGGTATTCACCTGTTCTCTTGTCACTTCTATTTCAATGAACTCTAACTGAGCAACCAGATCTTGAAGCCTATTGTAGATAGCACCAATTGCTTCATCACCAATTTCTTTGAAAGAAGCAAATTTGATCAAGCATTTGATTCTTCTTATTCTTCTTTGTGGCCTCATTCCCTCCAAATGGTTTGCCTATTGCTTCCCAGAGTTCCTTAGTTGTCTTGTACTTTCTGAACCTTAGCTGATGTCTATCAGGTAGAGCCAACAGCAAGGAACTGTGAGCCTTGACATCATGCCTTCTTGCTAGTTTCTCCTTGACAGCAAGAGCAGCAGACTTCTTCTTTGCTTCACCTTTGGAGCTTTCACCTTTTTCTTCTCCCTTATCCTTATCTTCAACTTGTACAGTCTTTGGAAATTGATCACCATATTCTATGATTTCCCGTAGAACATAGTGTTCCATATTAGCCTGTTGGTATGATAGGTACTTTAGATATGATGAAACTATATCTTGCTTCGTAGAAACTTGATACGTAGAAATTTACGGAACTATAAGTCTCCGAGATTAAACTTCTCTAAGCGCAGGATTTTCTTGGAACACCTAACGTAGTGTAGGGTTCTCACCTTTATGCATAAGCTGAGTCATGGTAAGATTAACCGTGAGAATACACGTGATTCAGTGTGTCACTGTAATCAACCAAAATTTAGATTGGAAAATTTCAGGGTGAAATTTCCCTTGTCATAGAATTTGCAACATAGTGTAAATATGGTCTTCCTGCTCTTCTCTAGACCTAGAGAAAATCAGGTTGTTCTCGATGAAAATACTGATGAATTTGTTTATGAGTTCATGGAAACTCATTTTATTAAGTCCATAATGCTGCTAGAGCATTTATGAGACTAATACAAAATCATGAATCTAGCATCACCGAATTGTGTACGAATAGAAGTCATGGAAATGTCCTGCTCTTTCACTCGTCACTGTTGGTAGCACTATCATGAATCCGATCTTAGAAAAGTGTTTGACACCCTAAAGTCGATTGGACATGTTGTCAACATGGAGGAGGATAACAGTTATAAATGGTGATTTGTTTAAGTCGACGTAGTCGACACATAATCTCATGTTACCGTCCTTCTCCTTGGAAGCTCTTCTGAAATGTATGATTATGGAATAACCAGCTGGTTATGCGAAAAAGGAACTTCCATAGTCGTGTCTTAACTGACAGCTAGAAAGTTTTAGCAGTCATAGATAACAACGCACGTGCTTGTAAAGCACAGATAATTTGTACAGATTTTCCTAATGGAAAACCATGCTGAATGTATTCAGGAGCCTGAACATTACTGTACAAAATCATGAATCGTAGCAGGGTGTGATGTACGTATTCCATAATTAGGATTAAATTTATCTCGTGTCTGTCCGAGGTAATGCGTTAGCAGCCTGGATCTCATCATTAGGCTGAAGGAAAACCTTCGTATACATGAGGAATACGAATGGCATCCTTTATGGTCATGAATATATGAAATATGGGTACAAGAAATGAAAGTGTCATCGAGCAACCGTGACAGATCTCACTGATACGCTTGTGATGGTACTGAATTTTTTGTGGCCTGATTAATACATAGCACAACAAAATGGATATACCCTTTGGAGGGTACCCTGAAAATCTTAGCAATGTTCCATAATTAGACTTGAGTCATGTGACTTGATTCGTGTGTTGGGAAATATAAGCGTGACATGTGTCTTGACTGGTGTCTTAACATGTGTCTTCAGAGAGTATACGAGAGACATGTATCTTGACTGATGTATTGACATGTGCCTCGAGATGTGAAACGAATGAAACCACAAATATTAGGTTATTATGCCAGAATTGGCGGATCGGTTGAACTATTGATCCTTTGTATTTCTGATCACGTCCGCGGTCGGAGCTTCGGTTGAGATTGCTAGGATAGTTGTTGTCATAGTAGTGGTCACTATCGTCTTATCTGTTAGTTCCATGACGGTCATTCTCATGACTCTGATTCATGTAACTATTCAGCTGAGTGGTCGGTTGGTATCGGTCTTCACTCATATGACTGAAACGACAACTGAATGACGTGTGACATGTAACTAAGAATTAGGGACAATGATTGATGGAAATCGTCTGGTGGTGCAGCATCTTCTCGTCCGATCGCTTTGATCTAACACCTTTGTCTTCGTCTTGTAAGTTCTCCAGGTTGTGAACAACATCATCATCTCATAGCGTCTCCAAAAAATCAGTAGTATCAACCTTTAGTAACATCTCCAAGTCATGAGCGGCAGTAGCAATCTTGTAGAATATCAACAAGTGGAATATGCACATGGGATACAGTACATGGAGTACACATGGATGTACATGAAATGATCAGTAGGGGGTCGATCATTTGACATGATTTTAAAGGTAAATAACTGATTAAACGGTTAGAAAGACCATCATGATAACCTGGCAATGCCAGTATATACCTCATTCTGGTTGCATAGAGAAATGCTAACGTGTGGTTAAACGAATTTCAACGATTGTAGAACAATGATAATCTATAATCTAATCAAGAGGGTTGTTGTTAATCTAGAGAGAGAAACAACAGAGAGAAACAAAGAAACTTTTATTAATATGTGTAAAACAACTAAACAACCAACACCCCTTTCCATGGTGGAAAGGGGTTTATATACCCAGGTCCTTAAGTGGAGTTGGGCCTCCGGCCCATGAACATGCTCATGGGTCGGGCTAAACATAAGAATAACTTAAACAATACTACGAGCCTATAACTATATAGTTGGAGTGACCGAGACTTTCTTAATACACAAAACGTATTTCTAACAATCTCCCCCAAAGGAAGGTCACTCCAAATTTACAAAGTCCTAATCTAGCATGTTAGATCTTGTTCTTGAGCTCGTAGTCCACTTTTCTCTTTTCTCTTTTCTTTTTGTTGTGAATATGTTGATGTTGATCCTTTAGGCTTTGGCTTTAGAGCATTGTTCTTTTGACCCTTCACGTGCGATCTTTTCCTTCTTGTGATTCTTGCGTCCTCGTGACTTCGTATCCCACATACTTATCCTTTGTTGAGTTCTTTGAATGTTTCAGAGTCGATACAGCGGAAGACTTTTTAGGTCAGACTTTCTTGAATTTGCTGAAATATTTGAAGCAGAAGGGATAAATATGTGAGGATGACTTCAACAGGTACACTGCAACGTCACCGTCTTCAATAGGTGCACCGCAACGCCACCGTCTTCGAATGCAGCAACATAATAAGACACGAATGAAATGGCTTAGAACATTTCATTCTATATCGGTAGCATTTTACCTCCGGTCGGTGAAGACCGTTGGACGATATTATATATCGTACCTGTGACGGATAGTTTCAATTAAGTAACTTCCTGATAGGATTTCACGGGTAAACCCGTTCTCTTTATTTGACGATCACTAAGCTTGACTGCGAACATAAAGAGTGAATCACTTGGATAAATTATACTTGTGATTGAAGTCGTCAATTCATGAAGACTGGAACAAGTGAATTTCAATTAAGATTTTCACCATCGTTGCTTTCCAGTTGTCAAGAGCTTGATTCAAATAGAATCTTGCTTGTCACTTACCAAGTGCTGTTTGATGTTAACACTAGAAGGATTTCCACTCGTCACTGTGAACACTAAAGAGTATCACTCTGAGTGTTATGGGAAGATCATACGATAATGCGTAGAGGCCTGGAACGAGTGTAAGTTCAGTTAAGAATTAAACTACTGTTTCTTTCCAGTTATCACAAGATTGGTTCTTAAAGAACCGCACGTGTCACCTACCATGAGCTTGTTTGATGTTGGCTCAAGCAGGATTTCCATCTTCATTGTAATACTTGCGTATCACTCGGATGTTCTTGCAATATTACAAGAATACTGCGTAGGACTCATAAAGATCTCTTACTTTTCATAGTGTGTGAAGAAGCAAGGAATAAATGGAAAGTGTCCTAATGAGACTTTTGATGATCTCGTGGCTCTAGACTCGATAGTGCGTTTTGATTTAGTGAGCGATGGCTGGAGAGGATTGCCACCTATTCAATATCAGTCTATTTGGAGTGAATAGACCAATAGATAACGTGTTGAACTCCGTGTGATTAAAACAAATATCTTTTGAGAGTTATTTGAGTTAGCTGGGGAGGGTTGTGCATTGCATCACTGGGTCCATGATGTCTATCTTCAATATCGAGAATCATTGTAAAAAATGATCGTAATAGCATATGTATTGACCCGGTTTCTGCCAAAATTTGTGAGGATGGCTTCTTTCTTTACACCCTTTATCTTTACAATTCTTTTTCATTCTTCAACCCCTTCAATGCTTACAAATACGTCATCACTAGCACCTTGTTGTGATTGTTCCAGTGCTAGCTTAAGTACTTGGTCGGCATTCAGCTACGTTCACAATCATTCTCCATCTTTCCTAGGACTTCTAATTCTATCTAGGGAATTGTCCTTGGGA
This sequence comes from Glebionis coronaria, assembly GCA_025667525.1. Classification (NCBI taxonomy): domain Eukaryota; kingdom Viridiplantae; phylum Streptophyta; class Magnoliopsida; order Asterales; family Asteraceae; genus Glebionis; species Glebionis coronaria. The sequence goes on along the minus strand of JANFOE010001618.1, from coordinate 165,317 downwards.
AGATTCCATCGGTTCTGATGAATCATTGGACTAATACCTATACCTACCACCCTTTTGTCACCACATCCGTCGTGAATTAAGTGTGTTTTGGGTAAGTATTGTCACCATGAAAAATCCTTGAAAATCACTTAAAGCACTTGTGATATTATAATCAACGTTTTTGTGCCTTAAGTGTTTTCATCATCAAAAACGCTCCCACTTAACATGTGCATGACACATATTAAGTTGGTTTATGTTTCAAGTCTTTTTCATTGTTTAGCCAAATATCATTAAGTTCCTTAATCCCATTTTCTCCCCTTTCCAAAATGTTAACCATCAATATTTTGGATATTAAATGGATTAACCGGTCTTTGGGTAAAAATGAAATCATTCTATGGCCATAGAACATATTAATGCTCCCCCTCAAGTTAATGAGGGTTAGTTGTAGTGCTTGAGTATGATATATTTTAAAAGATTTAGAATCTCGTGAGAAATTCTTGAAACATTATCATACTTCCACACTACAACAAGCCACAAAATCAGAATATTCACAATATTTACATATTCATAAATTTAACAATATGGAGATGACCTAAGGTAGTAAGACCCATTAGAGGGATCGTTCCATGAACTTGTGGTGTGCTCCATACGGTCTTCCACCAACGAATCGTTCTAAACTTCTTATGAGACGTCTTTCTCTCAGCTTCTCATCAATCTTCTTGATCGCGTATGTAGCACTCTGTTGATATACCTTGTCCCATTCTACAGTGACCTCTGGAAGAGTCTTGTGCTTGTTGAGATGCACCAGCTTGTCCCGAATATAGGTGAGAGTCTCCTCACTGAATTTGTTGATCTTCGGAATTCTCATGAACTTCATAAGACCACGACCATTCAGGTAGAAAATGCCAGGCATCGGGTAAGAGGTGCTGGTGTAAGGAGATTTGTTTGAATGCCTCTGGAAGACTTTAGTACGTGGTTTTGAAAGGTTGAGCTTCCGTTGATAACTTTCTACTCCAAGTTGCAGATCTTCAACTCTTTTCTTGATGACAACTCACGTGTGTACATTCGAAGAGCTGAATTCAGGGCAATTAGTTCTTCTGATGTCAAGTGTCTGAGGGCGTTGTGAGTTAGCAAAAGCAGCATGTCCTCAATGTCCTTGAGATGAAGAAGTGGAAAGTATCCTTCCTGGATAGTGTATACTTTTTCATCTTCTTGAATGATTCTTCTCTCTGTCAAATGTTGATAGCCTGTTTTGGGTTCAATCCTAACGCTTTGGATGCTTTTGATTCGAATTAGGGAGAAGACTTGAGAACCTGAGTTGTGCACACATGCATAGTTGTAGGCGCGTCGCACACACTCATCCCAATGTGAAGCACCCAATTCAGCATATCGATCATATTCAGGATATTTTTGTGGAACCCAAAAACGATTAACTTTTTCTTCTAACCACAGTATCAAATCCCAAGTTGCAGACTTTACCAATGTTAGGAAAGTTGCATACTTGTTTGCTCCCTTGAGCAAGTATTCAAGATCCTCACTAACAAAGAAGTCAAGTGCAATTTGATCATCATCTGCAGTTGTAGTAGGAGGAGGTTTTTCAGGCGCATGAAGACCATCCCTTTGAGTGGTTGTCAACGCTTTCAGAAGTTCATTTGCGTTGTACTCGTATTCTGTGCTGCTGAGCCTTGATTTAACACGAAGGTTGGGATTTTTTAGTCCTCTCACAACCATTGCTTGAGTTACATTAGACCCATAGTTGTACTCCAAGAATCTTGAAAAGTCTATTAGATTGCTTAGGAATTGAGAGAAGTCAGCTTCATCAGCCTTTGTCAGTGGACGAAGTGCAGCAGCATTGGATACCCAAGGTTGTACGGGTGCATTTTCATCTTCCTCGAGTGTATCCACCCATGCTGGTTCACTTGTCTCTAGAACATCAGGAACTGCAGTAGAGACTTGAACATCATCAACAGGTTCTGCTACTACTTCAGTGTCTGGTATGTCTTGGACTGGATCAGATACTGGAATGTCTGGTACAGGTTGATCTGGTTCCGTCAGTTGTTGTTTCACTAAAGGTGTCGTGACAGAAGCAACTGGGGCAGATGTGGTTGCAGGAGTGGTTGTGGCTGGAGTATGTGATGAGGCTGTATTAGCATCTATATCATGAAACTTCTTGGTGCGTTTGCCTTGACGAGGTGTAGGTTTTGGAGTTGATTTACCCTTGGTAACCTCATCTTTGGAAGATTTGTCACCTTTGGACTTGTCTTGCTTATCTCCATCCTTTTTCCCTATATCATCTTTCCCTTCTTCTTGATCATCACCATTTTTCCATTACCATCACCATCACCATTATATTCACCATCGCTGTGTTTATCACTTCCTTCTTCGTCATTGGTACCTTCTTCGTCATCCGTACCTTTGTCTTCATCACTCCCGCCTTTGTCATCACTATTTTTGTCTTCAACACCCTTGTCATAATCACCCTTGTCATCATCATCATTGTTATCATCAGCATCGTCGTCATCATCGTCGGATTCATCTTCTTCTTCACATAAGATATCATAGGGAACTACAGAACCATGTTTCTCGAATATCTTAGTATCTTGATCTATGGCCGTCTTAAGAGCTTTGTGAAGGATCTTTTGAGCTTTGATTTTGTTGTAGGACCCGACTTGAATCATCCGAGCATGTAAGATTTTCTTTAACTCATAATCCGTGAATTTTTTAGCCATGAGAAAATCGGACTTTTTAGCGTCAGAAGACTTGATCATGATGTTGCTTGCAGCAATTTGTTTCAACTCGTTGCGCAGATTGTCAACATATTCCTTGACCTTTTCATCAAGTTATTGAAGAATTGCTTCATTAGGTTCTTCAAGAACCTCTTTCTCATCTCGGTACCTCTTTTTGAGGTCTCGAAGACGAACGGATGTTGCTTCGTTTTTGGTTTTTTTCTTTTCTTTGACGAGAGCTAGTTCTTCTGCATGGAGTTTGCGAGATAATTCTAACTCTTCTTAGAATTTAGCAATGGCGTCTTCTTGAGATTTTCTTAAGGATTCTTCACTTTGTTGTCTACGAGCTAACTCTTCTTTAATCTGAACCATTTCTTCTTGTTAAGCTTGCAAGTGCTGTTCTATCTGAATCATGAACATTGTTGATAATGATGGAATCAATGTTATCGGTGCAGCTGTGGTTTGCTGTGTAGGAGCAATGGTCATGGCAGTGCTAGAAAATGAAGTGGAGAGAGGTCGACTTGGTAGAGTTAACGGGAGTTGCGTTGACGCAAGTGGAGTCACTGTAATAACCGGTGGAGGTGGAGTTATGACTAGTGGAGGCACTGTAGTAACTGGTGGAGGCACTGTAAAAACTTGTAGAGGCACTGTAGTAACAGGTGGAGGCACTGTAGAAACTTGTAGAGGCACTGTTGAAAGTGGTAAAGACACTGTAGACACTGGTGGGTTTACTGAAGAAACTTGTAAAGGCACTATAGAAAGTGGTAAAGAAACTGTAGAAACTGGTGGAGGCATTGTAGATACTGGTGAAGGCATTGTAGTTACAGGTATAGACACTGTAGTACTTATGAGTTTGGTAGTCTCAACAAATGTTGTCGTATCAGTGGACTCGGTAACAGCCATATCCTTCAATCCGTCATGAGGTTGTTGTTCATCATCAACATCATCTGTAATTTGGCCAAATTTGTCATGACGAGGTGTATGCTCATCAGGTTTCCCAAATTCAGCAATATCAGAAGGTAGTATGGTTTCCTTTGCTTTCATACCAGAACCACTACCCCCAGTGTCTTTCTTACTTTGCATGATAGCTGCCTTGACATTTTGTCTTTCAGTTTTGCGAAGCATTTCTTCTTCATTGATATCTTCATCTTCATCCTCAAGCATTAGCTCCTTCCCACTAGACTTGGCAACAGTTTTCTTCTTTTTGGGCTTAGGTGAAGCTGTTTCATCTGATGGTTCACTTTGTGTGCGTTTGCCTTTGCCTTTGGTTTTGATGAAGATAACTCTCCCAATGCAGCTCTTTCCTTTTGAAGTTCCATTTCATCCAACAATTGCTTGTATGCCGCACTTGCTTTGAATTCATCAGTCAACATATGATTAGGAATAGCTGTTAGAATACCTGAGTAAACACCGGAGTGTCCGTCGTGTTTTAAATCCGCAAGGTTATCATCGTCATCGGGAGTATGCTGAGGACTTCCTTCAAGCTTATCGATTGAGGCATCTAATTGCATTAAGTGACGAATAATAATCTTTATGAAACGTGGGAAAGGAAAGTAACCTGTCTTCTTCTTGGTATTATGGAAGAGTTGATAAGTAAAATCCTCCCATAGTTGTTGATCCAAAACTTAGATCGATTTAGCTTGTGTAAACAAGATTAGATCAAGTTAAACACGTAGAGAAACTTTGTTTATGTATAAAACAATTTAAGTGTTATGCGGAATTAACACTCAAACAAGAACACACAAACAGTTGTAAAAAAAACTTTCACTTGATTGATTGAATCGAACTTGCTTACGATGAAAGTGTTAAACGTATATAATACTTATATGAAACATAACCTAAAGGTCTTCTTTTATAGACATAAGAAGCCTTGTACAAGAGTCTACGTATCAGCTATTCTAGGTAAAGATAAATATAGAAAATACATTGTTGATCCTATCTTTACTAGAAACAAACTAGAAACAAAATACGCGTAGACCATATTTTTCTATCAGTGCTTGTCTTCAACCTATCAACGCTTGACTTCTTCCTGTCAACGCTTGATCTGTCAACGTTTGTTTTCTTCTAATCAGCGCTAGTTTTCTTCTTGTCAGCGTTCAAGTGCACTGGCTACCTTATATTCCCAACAATCCTCCTCTAAACTTGATATTTACTCTAGTAATCAAATTTCTGAATAAAAATTAAGAACTAGGAGGAATATTACAAATCTTATCATATTGGTAATAAACATGCCTAATCAAATCTTTGGCCACGTCACTTGAATAGTCAATCTCCAGCTGTGTTATCTTCATCTTGTCCAACACTTCTTTGGACATGGGATACTGAGCATCTACAAGAAGATACTCAGATTACTTTGTAGAGCTCAAATAATACACACCAGCAACTGAATACAAACGCCATTGAAGACCACTGATATCATCCTCAAGATCCTTCCAAACAGGATCTTCTTCTTCTGTTGCACACATTCTCTTGAATGTTGACCAAAGTTTTATTCCATTGACTGAAGTAGGAGCTTCAGTCTCATACTTGGCTATCAACAACTTCCAAAGGTCTGCCAAGTCTTCCCTATCCATACTTGCAAAGAGAGACATAAGAGTAGTAAATGTGTGTACCTCTTTCCCATATCTGCAAGTCTTCCAAAACCCACTTGCATCTTCTTCATAGCTATTGATAGGGTTTCTGGCATCAAGAGGTAACACTTGTACCATATCTGAAGCTTCCATGGGTGAGAGCTTAATGCTTCTTCTAAGAACAGCTTCACTAGGAACCACTTTATTTAGATCTATAGGAAACTCAAGTGGAACTCCCTTCTTCAAAGGCCTTGGAACAATCATTGCCTTCTGAATATCCATCTCTTCTGCAAGTTCTTCTTTCCTTTCATCTGAAAGAAGTCTAAGAGTGTTCATTTCCTGTACTCTTGCCTAAATGGGATAAGCCTTGTACTCTAATTCTTGAAAAGATAATCCCTGCAATTTCTTGAAGGTCCATCCAGTTACATGACATCTGAGTAACATGTAGTAAAGCTCTCTTCTATCCCTCTTCAGCAGTGAGAAAACATTGCTAGCCTTATGTTTCAAAATTACCTTGCAGTCTCTTTGAACTCTTAGAAGAATCTCCAATCCCAAAATTTGGTCTGAAATTGTCAAATCTGGATTCTCCATAATCCTATTCTCCCAAGGATGGTACATCTGAACTACTTCTGGCATATCAAAGTCTACATGTAATTTTAACTCTCTAAGCTTCTCTCTTGCCAAGTCATCACCATATTCAAGTCTTTCTGGTTGTTCAATTATCATCACACTTGAATCTGAACTTTCTTCATCACTTCCTTCTTGTTCCTCAAAAGTGACAACAAATGGTGATTCACCAACCTTCTTCCTTTCTTGTTCCATAAGTTGTGCAGCCAACTTTGAATCAAACTCTACTTGTGTTGCATCCTTTGGAACTTCTACTTCTACCATGATTCCTTTACCCTTATCTAATGGATCAACGATGGGTAAAGATGATGATGGAACCTATGAAGACACTTCTTTGATGATAGCTGATGACTGGAATACATCAACCATATCTGCAGGTCTGTCAATGCTCAAATTCCTTGTGTCAGTGCCCAATTTACTCTTGTCAGCGCTTGGTGTGTCAGGGTTTAAATTTTGCTTGTCAACGCCCAACTTACTTGTCTCAGCGTCTCTTGTGAACTGCTCCATCATAGCTGTAAAAGACAAGTTCAAGTTTGTAGGAGTAACCAGAGATGTATCAAAACCTGGTGGCTTCTTCAATGCAGTGAGGGCTTCAGCAACACCCAAAGATTCTCCATCATGTGAGCCTTTGTCACTCACATTAATCTGCTCATCCTCCCCTTTGGAAGAATCCTCCATTCCACCCCTAGTGTTAGCATCCTCCAAAATAACAATCCTCTCCTTCAATTGATTGAGTTCAAGACCTTGTGTACTGACTGTTTGTACCAAGTCTGCATTTTGCTATTGCAAGCTAATGCAGACAACCGTCAATTCCATCAATGTGTATGGTTCCAATCTGCCCTCCTCTAGAATGGATATTTAACCTCCCAAAGTAGAGTCATGGGGCATGGATGAGGTCTTAAAGATGTTAGGACTGTCTTGGCCTGCATCTAAGCGAGTACCAATAGTCCCAGCCTCATCCATAACACTAACCACACTTGTGGTGGTTGTTCCCTCTTCTACATGGCTAGGACCACTAGAGGAGAACACTCCAGTAGTCCTTGGGCATTTTTGCAACCTATATTTAGGTGATAGGTGTGAAAACACCCAACCTTTTACCACTTAATTACAATAATAACCAAGCCAAAACGTGTATTTTGTGTCATAAATGTCGGAATTATGCGTAGTTGTTGTGATTTAGGATCAAAATGTGAAAAGGAAGGAAAACACGGGCTTTTATCAAAGAAAAAGACGAAAGACGAAGTCAAGAAATCATGAGTGCAAAAAGAACGGAAGTCCAAGACCAATTCTGAAGATTTATCGAAGAAAAAGTCAAAAGACGGAAATTTACTAAAAGCCAAAAAACTCAAGTCTAAATTATTGAAGATTACAAGACGAGTTCATTAATCCCGAGACAAAAGTCAAAGAATTAAGGAGATTAAGGACTAATCAAGCAATTAAAGAAAGAAGAAATAGGGGAGGAAGCTTCCTTCCACTAACATCCTCCTCCCTATAAATAGATAATTAGTGTTTGCATTTCATGTTGTTGGGTAGCTTGACAAACTACCTCTTCCACCATTTTTATATTTTGCACCTTAAATTCTTGCACTTTAATTAATTGTCATGCACCTTTAAATTCCTTTAAATTCAAGTAAGTTCGCTTTTAATTGTTGTTAATCTTTACTTTCATTGTTAATCTCTCATCTTCCTTTCTTGCTTAATCTTTCCTTATGATACATGGTTGTGTTCTTGAGTTTTCTTAATTTTGATCAAGTGGGTTTTGATTGATTTGGTCATATTTGTTAGTTTTATTGATTTGATTTGATTGATTATTGTTAGTAGACGATTATTGATTAGTTTTGTTTAATCTTTTGGTTGATTTTGGTATGATTTAATCAAATTCGTGTTTCCTTAGTTTTCTAATGTTCTTCGTTCCCCCTTACTGTTTGTGTTTCCCAGATTCCGAACGAGTCCTTTTTTATTCGAAATGAACCCTTTTCACTAGTTGTTCCGGATGAAGCTTGACATTCTGGATGAAGGTTTGTATTTTAATTATTCCGAATAAAGCTCTTGTTCCGAATCCGCAATTTCTTAATTGTTCCGAACCAAAATTCTCTTTTATTATTCCGAATCAATTTTTCTTTAGAATTAAGATCTTTTAAATTATTCCGAATCAATGTTTATTCCGGATGAACCGTGTATTCCGGATGAAGCCAACATTCCGAATGAATGAATATTCCGGATGAAGCTATTTGTTCCTAATCAACACTTATTCCGGATGAAGCCTACATTCCGAATGAATATTCCGGATGAAGGGTTTATTCTGGATAAAGGGTATATTCCGGATGAACAGAATTATTCCGGATGAATGCATTTATTCCGGATGAAGGATTTATTCCGGATGAAGGGTGTATTCCGGATGAGCACTTTTCCTTAGTTTTGTAATTTCAGTTTTGGTTTACTTTATGTTTATGTTTTTTTTGAATTTTAAACTTTATTTTTCACGCCTTTTACTTAGTTGCACTTTTAATTTAATTGTATTTAATTTTAGTTTACCTTATTTACTTTTAAGTTTGCCTTTTTATTTCTTGTCACGTTTTTAACTTCTCGTCATTAATTTTCCGTCAGGTTTTTGTCTTTCAGTATTTCTTTTTACCGTCTTTACTTTATTTTTATTTGTTTCAAGTCTTTATTTTTAATTAGTTTACGACACCGAACAATTCTCTTTTCCACCAAGAACAACTGAGTCGCACTTTGAACCGGAAATCAATTCGTTAAGACACCGAGAAAACGAACTCTTTCAACTTACTAAAATCTATTTATTAAAATGGCGCCGCTGCCGGCTCTTTTCGTGAGGATTAACGGTTTTTTGTGAGAGACGCGTTGGCTTTTGGGATCCGTTCACTCGTGAACGTTATTTTTCGTGTCAAAAAATTATCAAAAATCCAAAAACATTTAAAAAAATCACAAAAAGCATTTCTTTTTCAAAGTTTGGCACAAAAAATATTCTTCTTGCTTATCTATTTTTCTTTATGGATTCTTATGTCCATTGCGTCGGGTGTTGGAGACGATTGAACGGGAACGAATCATGTCAATGGTGTACATGTGAGCGGTGCGGAAACGATATCGACAATACCCAATTCGGATTTTGTCCATTGTGCAACTCGACCAATTCGTCCTTTTATAATCCACCTCCTGTTCCCCCGTGCATCTATTGTGGAAGCGATTCTCATTGGCATGTTTCGTGTCCGGTTCGATACCCGTATGATCACGAGCAAGAACCGGGTTACAATTATGACAATAGTAATAGCTATCCACATGACGCGCCCAGTTTCTCTCCATACCCATGGTGCTATATTTGTGGGGGCCCTCAAGATGCTTCTTCTTGCGATCCGTCGAAGGTCTTTGAGAAAGTTCCGTGCTATCATCCCATTATGTATAACTTTGAGTCCCCACATCACACCCTCAATCATCAATTCTCTCAGAAAATTGGTCTTGACCAACAACTCACTTCTTTGAACCATGTTCTAGAAAGTTTAGCTCAAATCCGAGCTGACTTGCATCAGGAAAGGCAACCTTTGCTTGATGTGGACGAAATCTTGAAAACCACTTCACCTTTTTGAGCCAATTTAGTCGTTTTCCCTTCTTTTCTACACCAAAATGTTTAATTACAACGTGGGATAGAATTGGTTTAATTGAACATACTCAGGGAGATGAACAACAAAAATTGCTTCGTGAGATTCTTAAAGATGTGGAGGTTATCAAGGAAGAGTTAGCCGACTATGTCACTCCTAATTGGAATGGTCCCGTCTATTATGATGATGATGACGACGATGATGTCTACGCTCTCGATCCATCTACTGAAGTTGCTGCTCCTACTATCGATATTCCTAATGGGTCTAAGGATGATGATTCATTGAGTGAGATTAGTGATTTTGGTCTCGACAAATTCTTTGATGATGAGGTTTCTGACATGCCTACTGCTATGGAATTCGAGGACGACGTTGATCTTACGAAAGAGGTCGATCCTAATGATGACGATTTTTCTCCACGCTATGAGAATTTCACTTTTGAAATTTCTCAATCTCCACCGGGAGATGCGGGCAATGACGATTTATTCTCTCCGGCTTACGAGAAGTTCACCGATGAACTTGCTCTTGAAGATGAGGTGGAAGACGTGATTCTCAGCGATAGATTACGGAAAGTACATCTTCTTATTGCTCAAATCGAAGAGTTGACTTCTCCTCCTCTTTCCGAGTCTTTACCTCCATCTATTCCTCCCGTTGAAGATAATGACCCATTGTTGGAAGAAATCGACATTCACTCCATACCTCCAGGTATTGATGATGATGACACGGAGGGGGATATTATTTTTGATAATTTGCTACAGGAAGGTATTGTCCCAAGTCCCCCTCCCGAGCACCTTTCATCCTCCCCTTTAGCCACTATTACGGAGGATGAGTGCTTTGACCCCGAAGGTGACATTCACTATTTCATGATTGATAAGATTACGGCTTTGCCGAGTGCTCAGCATCCATTATCTTTGGGGGATGAAAATGTGCTTACTTTACCCACCCTACCTCCCATGGATCTTGATTTCACATACTTTTCGTATGTTGAAAGAACCTTTCTCCCATTCAAGACTTATCCCCCAGCCTCTCCTTTGTTGATGTCAACCGGGAACGAGGACAAGGTCTTTGATCCCGGTATTACATTCAAGGCTTCCCCATGGACCATTTAATTCGGGGACGAGTCAGGCTCGTGACTCAGTTAATATAAACAAGCGCTTTTTGTGAGGCAACCCAATTATCTTTCTATCTTTACCTGTTTTCACCATAAGTGTAGGGGGAGCCCCGTTGGTGTTTCTTGTTTTCTTTCTTATCGTGTGCAGGGATTAGAGCTTCGAAGACACACTCTTGATGACTTTTGGCGACCCGTGATTCCGTGTTCCCGTCTTCCCGGTTCTATCCTAAACTCTTTTCAATTCACTATTTTATATTTCTCAATATTAAGATATGAATCTCTTTAGTTGTCTCTTCCTTAGCGATATTTAAAAAACATGCACAATGTCCTAAGTGTAGGGGAGTTTACTCCCACATGCTTAAAAATTGAGGAAAATGTTTATCTTAAGTGTAGGGGGACTTCTATCGAAGTTAAGTGGTCTTTTCCTTGTATTTGCCCTCATTTTAACCGGAAAATAAATTTTTCGACATTTTTCAAAATTTTTAATCTATTTTGGCCTATTAGTTTTTCCCTTTGTATAGTTATTTTCTTTCTTTGCTAGAATAAATTTTAATAAAGTGGTTCTAATTTTCAAACGTTGTGAATCTTTTGACTCAACCCGAGTTTACTTATCTAAGTTTACTCTAGCTAGTATCCTTAACGTGTTTGTGTCAAGTTTTGCTAGGCTCTTATATAGGGAGCTTTAAAACGCGAAAGTCTTAACTCTCACGGGTTAAGAACAAGAACTTTTCGCAAGTTCCTATAATTAATCCTATAGAGTCGTTTATCAAGGGGACTTTAAAATGCGAATTTTAAACTTGAAAAAGTCTAAGAGTTTGCAAGATCCTATAGGCGACTCGAAAACCCAAAACTTTGGTTTAATAGGCTAAGCATCCACGAGTCTCAATTCCTTGAGATTTTAAACTGTAGAGAACGAGAGATGATAGAGTCAATTATAAGTTTGGTATTCTTTCGTGAATTTTTGTGAGTTACTTATGAGCCTATTCTCCCATCGCTTGTTAATAAATTTATCTGCAATAAATAAGGTTGTACGATTTGAAAAGTTACTTAGCTTCTAGCCCAAGATCGTTTAAAAGTTGCTCGGTATTAATTAGAGTTCATAGCCAAGGCATAACTTATTGAAGCGGGATGCGAAGATTGGCGAATCCGAAAAGGCCCTAACAAGGCATGAGGGCTACATTTTGTTGTTAAAGATCTAAAAGTGATGTGAAGAATCATTTATCGAAAATCAATATGAAGGATCGAGACACACGACGAAAAGCAAAAACTCCCCAAAAGTCATGGAGAAGTCTATCCGAAAAGGCCCTAACAAGGTATGAGGATGAATAGATCTAAGTCCAAAAAGGAGGTGGATCGTTGTATATCAAAGTCCAAAATAAAGATTAGAGAAAAATGAAGATGTCGTGGTCCAAGTATGAAGAATCTCTCAAAACTTCAAGTGAAGAAATTCCTATTATGAAGAGAAGACCATTATTTCATGAACGTCTCTCGAAGATTTGAAGTATGAAGTCGCTGCCAAAGATCGGTCCGAGAAAGGTCTCAAATCGCGAAGCGAGTTATGCCAAGATATGAACTTTATGAGGTCCCGAGCAGCAGTTTTAAAAGATTTTTTCCTTTAGCTAACTATTGATTAAATTGTTCACTTTATTTTCGGCCTAAATAACTATCGAAATAAGTCAACAATGCATCCTCGTGATCATTCAAGACAACAATAAAATATAAGAGATACACCTAGGAATAAGGGAGTGTAAGTGAATAATTGGCCCACATGAGTTCGTGTTAGTTTGCTAACTTATAATAACAATGATCTCGTTTTTAAGCTTGGTTTGGAGAAAATGAAAACTTGAGGATGATGATCATTCATGACATTTTCAAAACCCAAAGGTATGTTTTTGATTTCTTTACTTTCTTCCTTTGAATGGTTATGATTTTCTATCTCTTTAATAAAGGCCAATGTGTATTGATTATGATGGAAAATGTAAAACGTGCTTTGTAACTAATACATTGCATGAGGACATTGAAATGGTCAAGTGTAGGGGATTTGATAGGTGTGAAAACACCCATCCTTTTACCACTTAATTACAATAATAACCAAGCCAAAACGTGTATTTTGTGTCGTAAATGTCGGAATTATGCGTGGTTTGTGTTTTTGTTGTGATTTAGGATCAAAATGTGAAAAGGAAGGAAAACACGGGCTTTTATCAAAGAAAAAGACGAAAGACGAAATCAAGAAATCATGAGTGCAAAAAGAACGGAAGTCCAAGACCAATTCTGAAGATTTATCGAAGAAAAAGTCAAAAGACGGAAGTTTACTAAAAGCCGAAGAACTCAAGTCTAAATTATTGAAGATTACAAGATGAGTTTATTAATCCCGAGAAAAAAGTCAAAGAATTAAGGAGATTAAGGACTAATCAAGCAATTAAAGAAAGAAGAAAGAGGGGAGGAAGCTTCCTTCCACTAACCTCCTAAACCCTATAAATAGATAATTAGTGTTTGCATTTCATGTTGTTGGGTAGCTTGACAAACTACCTCTTCCACCATTTTTATAATTTGCACCTTAAACTCTTGCACTTTAATTAATTGTCATGCACCTTTAAATTCCTTTAAATTCAAGTAAGTTCGCTTTTAATTGTTGTTAATCTTTACTTTCATTGTTAATCTCTCATCTTCCTTTCTTGCTTAATCTTTCTTTATGATTCATGGGTGTGTTCTTGAGTTTTCTTAATTTTGATAAAGTGGGTTATGATTGATTTGGTCATATTGTTAGTTTTATTGATTTGATTTGATTGATTATTGTTAGTAGATGATTATTGATTATTTTTGTTTAATCTTTTGGTTGATTGTGGTTAGATTTAATCAAATTCGTGTTTCCTTAGTTTTCTACTGTTCTTCGTTTCCCCTTACTGTTTGTGTTTCCCAGATTCCGAACGAGTCCTTTTTTTTATTCCGAATTAACCCTTTTCACTAGTTGTTCCAGATGAAGCTTGACATTACGGTAGAAGGTTTGTATTTTAATTATTCCGAATAAAGATCTTGTTCCGAATCAGCAATTTCTTAATTGTTCCAAACCAAAATTTTCTTTTATTATTCCGAATCACTTTTTATTTAATGTTTCGAATGAAGGTCTTTTAAATTATTCCAAATCAATGTTTATTCCGGATGAACCGTGTATTCCGGATGAAGCCAACATTCCGAATGAATGAATATTCCGGATGAAGCTATTTGTTCCGAATCAACACTTATTCAGGATGAAGCCTACATTCCGAATGAATATTCTGGATGAAGGGTTTATTCCGGATAAAGGGTATATTCTGGATGAACATAATTATTCCTGATGAATGCATTTATTCCGGATGAAGGATTTATTCCGGATGAAGGGCGTATTCTAGATGAGCACTTTTCCTTAGTTTTGTAATTTCTGTTTTGGTTTATTTTAAGTTTATGTTTTTTTTGAATTTTAAACTTTATTTTTCCCGCCTTTTACTTAGTCGCACTTTTAATTTAATTGTATTTAATTTTAGTTTACCTTATTTACTTTTAAGTTTTCCTTTTTATTTCTTGTCACGTTTTTAATTTCTCGTCAATAATTTTCCGTCAAGTTTTTATCTTTCAGTATTTCTTTTTACCGTCTTTACTTTATTTTTATTTGTTTCAAGTCTATATTTTAATTAGTTTACGACACCCAACAATTCTCTTTTCCACCATGAACAACTGAGTCGCACTTTGAACCGGAAATTAGTTCGTTAAGACACCGAGAAAACGAACTTTTTCAACTTAATAAAATCTAGTTATTAGTGGGGTAGAAGATGATGTGGATTGGGTGGTAGTTTTAAGGTTAAGGGGTGTTTGGGTATGTGAAGGAAAGGTGTCAACGTTTGCATTACTTGTGTCAACGCCAAATGTGTCAGCATTGAAGGGTTCTTGGTCAATTTCCATGTGTTGAGGGGAAGGCAAAGGTTCTGGTATTGGGTCAAGTTGTGGTTGTGGGTCTGGTTGGGGTTGTGCTGCTACAATAACAGCAAGCATAACTTGGGTGAGGGGTAATTCACGCTGAGGGGGTGAGTTCATCTTGGTAAAAATAGCTTTTTTTGCACAGGGATCTCATAAAAATCATCATGATCCCTTGTGCAGTAATTTTGCACATCAAAAACCATTTGCAAAAATCTGGGATAAGTCAAAGTCATCTTATTCCCTTTGTTTTTACACATGCCATCAAAAATCAGTTTTGAAAAATTAAACTTTTGCCTATTTGCAATGCACACAATTGCACTAGCAATTGATCTATTAATTTCATTGTGTGCAGTACATTTGGGACTCAAACATTTAAGGATGACATGTATGAGGTACTTCCAGGCTGGGAGAAACTCTTGTTTATGATATTTGTTTAAAGTGTCATCATCAGGGAAAGGATACCCCAAAGCCCGAAGTCTTTGTTCTATTTCATTAATGGGAAGGGTGGTTATACCATCTGCATCATTAAGATGCAAAGCCTGGCGAACCAAGGCTTCAGTAACCACCCAAGTACGCCCATGAACAATAGCTGTTAATGTAGTCACATAATTAAGCGTTGAGGAACTAACAGTGTTCCAAAACTGTTTAATATGAGTGACAGGGATGAGAGGAGCATGAGAAAGTGCATACCTAATTGGAGATGCATTCAAATACGCCACCATCTGGGTGTATTGTGGAAACAAAGTATCATCAGCCTACAGATAAGCAATCATGTTGTGCTGACTCCTGAATCCCAATACCAAGTCACTTGGTTTAAACTTTGGTGCCATTGTTGAAGAAAGCTGTTTGTGAATTATTGAGAAAGATGAATTATAGGAGAAAAAGTTGTTAGACAAGAATATGAAGTACCCTGTTTAAAAATTGGAGCCAAATATATAGGAGAGATAGGCACATGTGATTGGCCAAAAATAAGGCAAGTATTTTCAAAATATGATGATAAAAATCTTGAAAAGAAAATAATTTATCTTGTGCATTAATTAAAAGTTATCTACTCTCAAAATTACGGCCCCAAAATTCGTCAAAAATAACAACTGGGTTGGTCCCAATGAGTGTCAACGGTCAAAAATAACCCATCAACGCCCAACGGCTATATTCTTGTCAGCGTTTGCCAAAGCCATGTCAGCGTCTAAATTGGTCATAACAACGCTTGGAAAAATATTTGTGAGCGTCCAAAAATAGAAGTAATAAAAATGAAAAAGGACCTTAACAAAGTAATTTATCCTAGTGAAGATAACCTATAAATTGATAATTTTTATAGGGCGGCAAGCACTGTCCAGTTATGCACACTTGTTTATGCAAGATAGACATAATAGTCCTCTAGTGTCCCTTGCTAACCAAAATTCTTAACAATTAAGTTATCTCATAAAATCCCTTGTAACTCCCAGGTAAACCCATTATAAATCATTCCCAAGTATCCCAACATACCACATCCAATTCTAGGCCAAAAATGTCTTGGCAGCATGCATAGTATGTCAACTTTGCATGCTACAGTTCCTCATGATTTAGTGAACTAACTCATACTCACCTGTGGACACAATCTAGAATTGTGATGAGAGTATTATAAGAATACCCAAAAGTCCTAAAGGTTCCTAAACCTCCCCTTAAACTGTGATACACAAGTTGCTAAATAATATGCATGTATATAAAAATTTATGTCAAGATAGGAATATAAATATTCCAACCATCATCCATAAATTGAAACATGCAACAATTGATTCTCCAAGGATCCATAAGCAACTCTGTATCCAATGGTACAATGCTAACAACGCCTGCACACTTAGATCAAAAACCACAAAACTAACATGTTGCTGACAACGTCACGATAACACTTATCAGCGGTAAGATAACCTTTGTCAACGTTAGACAAATATAGTGGAAAATATAACTTTTCAAAAAGACTAATAACAATGCATATCCTGTACATACTGTTACAAAAAGACCCCAAAACACATATTAAGTGAGATTGATCATTCCAATACTTGTTACCAAGTATTGAAACCTTCCACTATCAAAAGGTTTAGTTAATAAATCAGACATATTTTCTTCTGTGTCAACCCTATCTGGTTGAATTAAACCCTTTTCAAAACAATCTCTTATAAAATGATGTCTAATTTCTATGTGTTTTGTTTTAGAATGATGTACATGATTTTTAATAATGCATAAAGTACTGTTATTGTCTACAAAAATCTTGGTATGCATGAAATTATACCCATAATCTAACAGCTGGTTCTGAATCCATAAGACTTGTCCACAACAAGCAGCTGCAGCAACATACTCTGCTTCAGTTGTAGAATTGGCCACCACTGTTTGTTTCTTGCATTGCCAAGAGATCAACCTACTCCCAAGAAACTGACATCCACCAGTTATGGATTTTCTATCAAATTTTTCACCACCATAATCACTATCTGAATATGCAATAAGCTCCAATGGTGAATCTTTTGGATACCATAAGCCCAAATCTGGATAACATCTAAGGTACCTAAATATTCTCTTGACAACATGAAGGTGACACTCTTTGGGAGTCACTTGATGGCGTGCACATGCACACACAGCAAACATAATGTCAGGTCTTGAGGCTGTTAGATACATCAATGAACCAATCATTGATCTATAGTGCCTGACATCCACATCTTTTCCATCTCCAACTTTTCTTTAAGGGTGTTCTCTATCCATAGGAGTACTAGCCCTTTTCTCATATGGAGAAAAGCCAAACTTCTTCAAAATTTCAGCTACATATTTATCCTGAGAGATGAAGATACCATCTTCTTTCTATTGAACTTATAACCCTAGAAAGAAGTTCATCTCCCCCATTGCACTCATCTTGAACTTGTCTGTCATAAGCTTGGAAAAGTCTTCACTCATCTTTGGGTTTGTGGAGCGAAAGATGATATCATCCACATAGACCTGAACAAGTAAGACATCTTTACCAGTCTTCTTTGTAAATAAGGTTTGGTCTATGGTGCCCCTTTTGAATCCATTTTCCACCAGATAGGTGGACAATGTGCCATACCATGCTCTTGGGGCTTGATGAAGTCCATACATAGCTTTATTGACTCTATACACCTTGTCTGGATGCTCTGGATCTTCAAAACCAGGAGACTGCATGACATATACCTCCTCAACAATTCTGCCATAAAGGAAAGCACTCTTCACATCCATTTGATAGACAGTGAAGCCCATGCAGGAAGCATAGGCTAGAAATATCCTTATAGCCTCAATCCTTTCAACTGGTGCAAAGACCTCCTCATAGTCTATCCCTTCCTCTTGTGTATATCCTTGAGCCACTAAACGTGCCTTGTTTCTGACCACAATGCCTCTTTCATCTTTCCTGTTTCTAAGAACCCATCTTGTCCCAATAGGTCTAACATATCTGGGACAATCAACCAACTCCCAAACATCCTGAATAGAAAATTGGTGAAGCTCATCCTGCATTGCTTCCACCCAACTTGGTTCTTTGAGAGCATCAAAAATCTTCTTGGGTTCCTGTTGTGACAGAAAACAAGCAAACAAACATGCTTGAACAAGAGGGGTATCGACCTTCTTGTGTGTATTGGCAATAAATCCTCCAAGATTCTGAAGAGTCTTCTAGTCTGAACAGGAGACATCACATCTCCAATAATTATAGAAGAGGAGTGATCCTTCATTGTAGAAGTAAGAACTCCTCCCTCAAAAAGTCTGTTGTCTTCAATCTCATCATCCATGTTACCAATATCTTCTTCAGACTCTCTTCCATCAATATCTGTATGAACCTCTCCAATCCTGTTTAAAGGTTCACCTTGTTCAAAATTAGAAGAGAAAATATTGTCAAAAGAGTTGTCAACGCCTGAACCAAGGTTGTCAGCGTTGGAGCCATCAACGCATGAACTAGAGTTGTCAACGTTTGAGCCATCAACGCCCGAATTTGTCTTGTCAGCGCCAGATTTTCCTTTGTCAGCGCCTGAAAGACCATGCATATTGTTAACTGGTGATACTTGGGGACCACCATTTTCCTTTCCAGCAGCAGCAGCAAAAGCATCTGTCCATATGGGAATAGAAACATACTCAAGTATGGGAGATGACTTGTCTACTTGTGATCCAACCTCTTCAATAACCTGTGTACCTGAAACATCAACAACTGGTTCTTCCACAACACTTGAAGTTACCTTCACAATGTCTGGATTTGTAACATGCATATAATTCAAAGTCCTAGATGGAGGTTCCAAGTCAAACAACCAATTTGTCAGGATCACTAGGTTTACTCTCTAAAAACCTAACATGTACTTTTTCAAGTATACGTTTTTCCTTCTTAAGGTAAACCCTATATCCTTTACTTTGCACTGAATAACCCATGAAATAGCCTTCATCACCTTTAGCAATAAATTTACCTAAGGCATCACTAGTATCCAACACAACTACATGACAACCAAAAGGTTTAAGAAAACCAATATTAGGTTTCCTACCCCAAAGTAACTCATAAGGTATTTTGTTATGTATCTTGTTGACTAATGCTCTATTCTGAACATAACAAGCTGTATTCACAGCCTCAGCCCAAAATGCAATGAGAAAGTGAGCATCATCCAACATAGTCCTGGTTGCTTCAATTAGGTTTCTATTCTTTCTCTCAGCAACCCCATTTTGCTGTGGGGTTCTGGCAACACTAAACTGTCTAGTAATCCCTTTATTGGCACAAAAATCATCCAACAGTTTATTTCTAAACTTACCACCATTATCACTTCTAAGCATCTTAACTTCATTACCAGTTTTCTTTTCAATTTGGTTAATAAAGTTAATTAAAGTATCAACAGTGTCACTTTTCATAGATAAAAAGAAAGTCCAAGTAAACCTAGAAAAGTCATCAGTGATGACAAAGCAGTAAGATTTACCATTCAAACTCTCTATATTAGTTGGACCAAACAGGTCCATATGCAACAAGTGAAGAGGTTTAGAACTAGAGTGCACTTGTTTAGACTTAAATGAGACCTTGTGCTGTTTGCCTTTAAGGCATGCAACACAAGATTCGTCATTGTGGAAAGCCTTTTCAGGCAAACCATCAACCAAACCAATCCTCACAAGTCTGTTTATATTTTTAGAATTAATGTCCCCTAGTCTCCTGTGCCATAGATTACTCTCATCAACTCTTTAGCATAAAGACATGACAAGTTATTATTCATCCTAATTCCATTAAGATTCACATTATAAATGTCCTTATGCCTAGGTGTCCTATAATCAATGAATTTCTCATCTGGTATTTTAAAATCCTTGCTCAAAACCAAGCATTCAGTATCAGTAAAAAGAACCTTATTTTTGTTATCATAAACTTGTGATACACTAAAAAGATTATAGTCAAGTTCTTTTACCAGAAACAAGTTTTCAAAACGTAAATTGTTGGTGAGAAGAGTTCCTTTGCCTGTGATAGTTCCATATCCGCCTCCAAAGTAAACTTTATCACCATCCTTAATGTGAATGATGTTTGTGAGATAATAATCCTTCCCAGTCATGTGCCTAGAGCATCCACTATCCCAATAGCCATAATCATTTACCTGCTTTTGAATGCCCTGCACATAAAGAAAACAAATTAGTTTTCTTTGGGAACCAAAGCTTGAGCAGACTTGGATTCAACTGGTTGTTCAACAAGAACAAACTTAGTTCTCATAACAACCCCTTGTTCATCCCTTTTTGGATGAAACACCTTGTTAACCCTAACTGGTTTTGTGATTACCTTTGAAATATAATTAAATCTATTACAGGACATAGAAATCCCATTAGAGTTAGGTTTTTGATCTTGCTTAGGTCTCCATGTCATGCTAGAAGAAGCTTTAGACCCCTTTCCCTGTGGTTGCAAATATTTACCATTATTTGGTCTGGCAACGTTTCTGTCAGCGTTTGATTTGGTCTTGTCAACGCTGAAATTTCACTTATCAGCGTTGAACCTAGGGTTTGCTACAGGAACCTATTGCCTATTAGACCATGTATTGGTCTTCTGAAAAGGTCTTTGTCCATAAGTGTTAGACCCTTTAGTAAAGAATGGGGCTGGTCTAACAACTTGTGGACTTTGCTCCACAAAAGTTTTGGGTCTGACAGGGTTTGACCTTTTGTCAGCGTTGACCTTGGAAGCGTTGACACACTTATAGGCTAAATGTGAAAAGCTACCACAAGTATAACAGGCTTTTCTAGACATAACTCTAGGTCTAGAAGAAAAGAAACCTGTTCCATTATCACTAACTTGGCTTTATGGTGACCTAGTATTCCTATACATTTCTGCATATTTAATGCTAGGTTTTCTAACAATGTTTGAGCCAAGGTCAACAGTCTTGCCAGTGATAGGGTTTGTTACTTTGATAGGGGTAGACTCATTTGGGCTATCACAAAGCATGCCACCCTTGAATAACAAGGTAGGGTTGGCTTTCATCCATTGATCTAAATCAGTCAACTTTTGCCTATACTCTTCTACCAGGGTAAGGACTCGTGGAGGAATAAATTCCTCTTCTTGGAGTTCTGGTAAACCAGTCCAAGATAAGTCCTTTCTTTGGACACCATAGAAGTCCCCAGCTGGTGGTGGAACACCAGCATACTCTTCATCCTAATCCTAGTCATGTCCCTAGAACCCCTGTGTTTAATAACACATTCTACTAGGGTTTGTGAGGCCTTAACAAATCTTTGAATTTTAAGGTCTACATTATCCTTATTCTTGATAGCCTCATCTAACATAACTTGTAGTTCAACATTGACCCTTTCCATGATATTTCTAATATCAGTACTAGCATTTAAATCATGTTTTAAGATATTGATTTTATCTTTTAGGTCAAGCTCCATTTTCTTATACTCAGCTACATTCTTTTCAGTTTGAGTAAGAGCAAGTTGATAGTTAGACAACTTGCATCTCTCATTACTCACATCTGATAATAGTCTTAAAACCTCTTTGTTTAGTCTTTCAGTATTTAAACGACAACCCTTACTACAAAAAGCATCATCATATACCTCATTGTCTGATGAAGATGAGGAGTGTGCCATGAGAGCATAGTGAACATGTTCTTCTTCTTCTATCTCAACAACCAAAACTTTATCCTCTTCCTCATCCTTAGCCAAATAGCTCCAGTCCCATCCAACACCATCAATTTCTTGCATTGCCACCATGGCCTTAGGATCCTGATCCTTAACAATTTGGCTTGAGGGTTTTCCAGCATCAGATCTTCTTGGAGATCTGCATTCTCTCATAAAGTTCCCCATACGATGACAATTGTAACACTCAACCTTGGATTTATCAAATCCAGCAGTGTCCTTAGCATTAAAAGTCATCTTGTTTTTGAATCTTCTATTCCATCTGTTTGCTCTTATACTTGCAAGAGCCATATTCCACTTTATGTCCATCTCCTCCAAGTGCTCATCACTTATTTGCTCAAGGTCCTCATAAGTATTCACTGAACCATTGGCCAATGAAGCAATGTATACACACACAGTATCCAAATCCATACCAGCAGGTTTAACTCTTGGTGAGTCAATTTTGTATGTGTCAGCGTCTGAATGTGAGGCGTTGACAAGATATGATCCAGCGTTGACACAGGTTGATCCAGTAACTGGGTGCATGTATGACTCCTTCTGATCAAATTGACCTTCACTATGTGAGAAGAAGGCCATATTACCATTTGTAGTCTTGCCTCCATGATCCAAAAGAGTTTCATTTTCTATCAGCCTCAGTTTATTGTACACATCATCAAAAGTAGAACTTTTGTGAGTGGTATTGGCAATTATAGACCTTGCCTCAGTCTTCCATGCATCACCAAGGCTTTTAAGAAAAGTAGCAATAATGTCAACATCACCAATCACTGTCCCCATAAAGGACAGCTTACTTGTAATGTCAAGAAGTCTGCTTCTCACACTACTTAGCTTCTCATTAGGTTGAGCCTTAAAAACAGCATACTCACGCAAGAGTTGCTTCTTTTTCTCTTCCACCGTATCGGCATTACCACCATAGGAAACTTCAAGGGCTGCCCAAAGATCTTTTGCAGACTCATAACCTCTGTATTTGTGCTGATTTTCTTGTCCCAAAGAGAGTTTCAAAATGCTTAGGGTTTTCATATCAAACCTTCTCTTTGCTATGTCCTCAGCAGACACAGCTTGAACAACTAATCTTGTAGCAATGGCATCTGCAATCTTTTGAGCTTTATTGAATGTGTTTCCATATTCAATAATCTCCCAGAGAGTATAGTCATGGATATGCAGATATTGCTCAAAGTTAAACTTCCACAGCTCAAAATTGTCTGGGTCTAACATGGGAATCTTGATGTTGTGGTTTGAGGAGGAGGAGGGGTTACTTCTGGAGTAGACATGATGTTTTTAGGGTTTTGTGAAAATTAGGGTTTTTGGTGATTTAGGGTTCTTGTGTTCTTTTAGATCAAAGTTTCTCAACAAGCTCTAATACCACTTGTTGATCCCAAACTTAGATCGATTTAGCTTGTGTAAACGAGATTAGATCACGTTAAACACGTAGAGAAACTTGGTTTATGTATAAAACAATTTAAGTGTTATGCGGAATTAACACTCAAACAAGAACACACAAACTGTTGTAAAACAAACTTTCACTTGATTGATTGAATCGAACTTGCTTACAATGAAAGTGTTAAACATATATAAAACATATATGAAACATAACCTAAAGGTCTTCTTTTATAGACATAAGAAGCCTTGTACAAGAGTCTACGTATCAGCTATTCTAGGTAAAGATAAATATAGAAAATACATTGTTGATCCTATCTTTACTAGAAACAAACTAGAAACAAAATACGCGTAGACCATATCTTCCTATCAGTGCTTGTCTTCAACCTATCAACGCTTGACTTCTTCCTGTCAACGCTTGATCTGTCAACGTTTGTTTTCTTCTTATCAGCGCTTTTTTTCTTCTTGTCAGCGTTCAAGTGCACTGGCTACATTTTATTCCCAACAATATTAACTCTGCATAGTTCACATTCTTCCTCTCATAGATGCCCCAAAAGATACAAGCAGTTGAAAAACACAAAGAGTCATATCCAGTTGATTTAGCAGTAAAACACCGAACGAGTATTCCGAAAAATGTTTTCCAAGGTTAACCCATGTTAGCTGTAGTAAACCGAGACACTAGTCCTAAATCAGGATCACCGTATCCAAGAGAGTGATACATCTTCACAATTGTAGTTTTGTCCGGGTCGGCTGTAAACTTTTGACCTGTAGGTGGTATTGGTAATCCGAATATTTGACGAAAGATAGAAATTGTGAGAATGCATTCCTTTTTGTTGATGGTGAATGAGAACTTTCTGTCTGTTAGTCGTTTCTTTGTAGCCCAAAATTCGTGCATATAATCGGTTGGAACCGAAGCCGTACCCCAAAACACCTTCTTAATTTGAGTTCGAGCAAGAATATTTTTGACCACTTTGAAAGCATAGTGAGCTGAGGCATAATCTTCTTTGTCTTCTTTTAGTCGAAAGTTGTTTGGTATGAAATGTAGAGCCTTGGCGGCTTCAAGTGCCTGATTAGCTTTGATTTGCTTCTCGGTAAGTTGAGACATGTTTTCTGCTTAATACGAACAAACATACAAGATTGATATACCCAAAAAATATATATATCATGATGTATTTATACCTAAGCAAATCAAGCATACACCATAGACAACAAACAATACACCATCTTTGAATAAAGCTACAATCTTTGGATAAATGCACTTGACATTTTCAGAAAATTCCACTTTTTCGGAATAAATGTCAATTTCAGAAAAACTATCTTTTTCGGAATAACAGACATTTTCAGCAATAAAACCTTTTTCGGAATAAAGACATTTTCAGAAAAATATCCTCTTCTTCGAAATAATGATTTTTTCAGTAAAATCATATTTTTAGGAATAATGGCTTTTTCAGTAAAAACAAATTTTTCGGAAAAATGACTTTTTCTGTAAAATCAACTTCTTCGAAATAAAGACTTTTTAAGTAAAAATCAACTTCTTCGGAATAAAGACTTTTTCAGTAAAAACAACTTCTTCGGAAAAATGCCTTTTTCAGCTAAATCAACTTTTTAGGTAAAATGCCTTTTTCAGTAAAATCAACTTTTTTGGTAAAATGCCTTTTTCAGTAAAATCAACTTTTTTGGTAGAATGCCTTTTTCAGAAAAATCCTCTTCTTCGGAATAAATACTTTTTCAATAAAATAATCTTTTTCGGAATAGTGGTTTTTTCAGTAACATGCACTTCTTCGGAGATATGTATTTTTTCAGTGAAACGATTTTTTAAGAAAAACATATCTTTTCATATAAATCTTTTTCGCAATAAATGACTTCTTCAGAAAAAATCTTCGGATAAAGGCCATGTTTTCAGAATAATCTTCGGATAAACTCATTTTTTTAGAAGCAAAATATGTGACATCGTTAATAACCAACTCGTTATGATTCTTGGGGCAAAGAGTGATTCTAAGGCATCCTAACCAAAAGCATCTATGATCTAACCCTATCCCTTTCCAAAACCCACTTAATAATCCAATGATATAACCTAATTAACTTCATAACCCTAAATTGAAATATTTGGGGATTTAACTAATTAGACTGATACACAAGAGGATCATAAGCAAAATTAGATAAGAACTAGATTACCTTTGATGTTTGTTTTAGCAGATTAATGATGTGATAAGCACAATGAGATGAAACAATGGCGGCAATGTTGTGTTTTGAGTGAGTGAATAAACAGGAAAACATACAGTGAATGGGGGGCGCGTGTATATGTATGTTTGACTTAGGTCAAAAATAAATATTTCCCTTTTTGCATGTTTAGTCCTCCTATTTCTGTCTGTTTACTTTTGGTGACTATCCTATTTAAACACATGGAATCCAAGTAACGAAATTGAACTCCTATTCCATAACACACATTAATCATAGAATCACGAAAAACATCCTAAAGACCGAGTCACTTAAGTCACAACAAGTCACGAAGCACAAAGAGTACACACAAAGAATAATACACCATAAAGTAAGTAACCAATTAGTTTTTTTAAAAGACTTTTGAAGACCGATTTGATGATGAAAACAATTTGACATTTTCTCCCCCTTAAATACAGACCCGTTTTCTATTTAAAGAGATGTAGTCTTAGTATTTAAGAGAACTGATGAAAGACTTTTTCGATTAAGACGATATTAAAACAATTCGTGGTGGCAATAAGATTTCTCTTATTTTAACAAAATAAGTGCACTGAAACGTACACAAATTTGTGTTAGACCAAGTTATGAAGTAAACTCGATCCCTTGTATGGTTTTAATGTAAACCATACCCGAGAAAATTAATTCCCGTTGTGAGCCAACGTTTTCATAAAAAATACGTTACTTTAATGCGAAAAGCGGGTTGCAGTCTGAAATAACTACAAGCCATGATGGGCATGTTTTAAAATATGTAAAACTTTTATACGAAATCTATTTATGACGTCGTGTCAATTTTAATAGACATTTCTAAGGCCGTAAATATTACCGTACTAAAAGACATGCCCGTTTTAAAATGAAAAGTATTTTTGTACTTTCTTGATTTTATATTTTTTATGGATTTTCTATGTTTTATATTTTTTATGGTTTTTCTATGTTTTATATTTTGTATTTTTCTTTTGGTGGTTTAAATATATACGATAATATACAAGATAACGATCAAAGGATACTCGAGAATAGTTTACCACCACTATTCTTCAGATTCTTCTACCAATTCCTTAAGTGACGCTGGTGAGATTGATTTCATGCCTAGCTTTTCGATCAAAAACTCGATACGTCCTCGATCTAAGGCCTTTGTGAATATATCTGCCAGCTGATACTCAGTGTTGACGAAGTACAGTTCGATCACTCCATTTTCCACTTGCTCTTTTATGAAGTGGTAGCGTATGTCAATGTGCTTTGCTCGGGAATGTTGAACGTAGTTGCAGCACAGAGCGATTGCACTTTTGTTATCACAGTACATGTAACACCCCCAAATTTATACAACTCAATACAGCGGAAGACTAGTTGGTGTTACGGGATAGCACATTACTCACATCATAGACAACGCATAGAAATCGCGTCGTTTAATAATAAATCATTTTCATTCATAAATATCAAAGTTACATCGGTCCCAAGTCATTATATTTCATACAAAGTTTTACAAAGAATTTTGAATGGAAAATATTGTTTAAGTGTGGGCCACGAATTCTTGTCGTCTTCCCGAGAATTACCTTCAAGTACCTGAGATAAAACATGTTAAAAGAAAAGGTCAGCGATAACGCCGAGTGAATTCATAGGACATAAAATAGCCAAAGTCATTTTGTACAAATCATTTTAATAGGACATAAAATAGCCAAAGTCATTTTATACAAATCCTTGTCGAAAATCATAATATAGGCATTTGCCTTAAAAATCATTATACGAGCCAATGTCGTAAAAACATCGTACAATACGTCTTATGACGTTGTATGAAAATAAAAACCGTTATATGAATATGGTTATGAAAACCAAAACACGAACATAATATCAATAGTATGACCCTGTATTGCTAGTCAGGCAATACATCGTAATTCGGAGCGTCTATTAGTATTTCGTTAGTTTTGGATTATTATAAGCCGCATGACATTGTTACCTTACTAAACCAACAACGGGTAGCTAACCCGATACCAATTTTGCCCATCTAAAGTAGCGTGTCGTCACAAAGGTCACGCTATGGAAATCTTCTCATACATAAATTCGCTTACCAATCAATGTGGCACGACGGGGATCAACCGTCAAGGCGCGAACTGGGGTGATCGTCCCCAAATAGTACTATTAAATGCATAAGCGTCTACCAACTCCCGGTAGTTCACAATTCATGCTAATGGGACTTTTAGTGACATAACCTAACTTTAATAATCCATTTAATTTCATCTATCGGGTCCATTAATCATTTACCGGGTCATACAATCGGGTCATTCAATCATTCGGGTCCAAAATCAATAAACAAACAATCGGGACAAATGGTGTCCAAACTTTTATAAAAACTAACATGTTATCTCCCTCGCGGGTTTATAAAGCATTTATAAAACATTTAAAAGAGTGCGAGGCTATGAACTCACGTTGATGTGGGAAGACGATTATCGGCGATTTGGATGTACGATACGTGCTTCAATCACGGAAACCTAGACAAATAATACTCGGTCTTAGACGTTTGTCCAAAGACTTTATAAAAATATCAATTATGTATACATATGATGATTATTTATATATGATGATCAAGTGGGTTTACATATTCTCGTTTACTCATTTTAGTGTTTACGTTTTGGTAACGTCTTACTAGTTCACTAGTTTTACCGATTTTACCTATTTTAAGTCCATTAAGTCTTTTATAAGTTCTTTAACTTGTTTTTACCCATTTTATACCTATATTATCAGTATATATACTTTTCATGTTGGTCCCAAATGGGTTAAGCCCAATAAGTTCTTTTTACAAGTTTTTATCTTATTAAGTCTAATTATTAGTCCAATATGTTTAGTTAGCTCGTAAATGTCCGTAATTCTTATAGTTTGGGTTTTATCGGTTTTTACTTGTCTTAGTTACCTATACATAAGTATATGACTTTTATAAACTTTACATTAGACGGGTTTGGTCGTCTAAGTTTTATTTGGCGAAAAACGTTAATTTTACGGCAATAGCCGAAAAAGTCGTAAAAATCAAGTTTATAGTTTTTATTACTTATAAATATTATTTTACCACCATTTATATAATTTACCCATTTAATTAACCTTTTATACATTTATATAAATAAGTTTTATAAGTTAGTGGGTTTATATTTTTACATTTTATACATTATAATGTGAGTGCTTATATATTAATAATAAACATTATTTCCAAAAATCTGATTTTTAACTTCATATTCACCATTTTTACCATATCTAGAGTTCTATATTGACTTAGAAGCTCATTTTTGGATGACATGTTCTTCATAATATGTGCTACATTTAACTTAGTTATAGCTACTGCCTATTTTGAGTTTAACTTGCCTTAACAGTCCCTACAAAACTGCTTATTCAGATTATACCACCTAACTTGTTTTGATCATATCTCACTCATTATTTTGATTCCATTGCATGGCCAACTATCACATGTGTATAACATCATCTACTTACTGTAAATGGATCAAACCATGCAATTTTATCAGTTCATATTTTAGTTATCTATTGTTTTTATACAGCCAACTAAATAGTC
This sequence comes from Glebionis coronaria, assembly GCA_025667525.1. NCBI lineage: Eukaryota > Viridiplantae > Streptophyta > Magnoliopsida > Asterales > Asteraceae > Glebionis > Glebionis coronaria. Next base: position 136,506 of record JANFOE010001618.1, on the reverse strand, counting down.
AAGATTTTAGCTTCATTTCTTATAGTTATCATCATTTTTAAGCATATTTATCAACACTTGATCCCCACACAACATTTTTATCATCATATATACATCATATACATATACAAAATGAAATAAAATACATTTGTTCTTTACAAAATAACAAGAGAAAAATGGAGAGGATGATCTTCTTTACCAATCCAAGTGGATTTCTTGTTTTAGGAAGACAAGAACTTGATGAACACAACAAGTATCTCCAAGACCATCAAATATCAAGAACATAGGTTGGAAAATCAGCCCTAGGACACAAGCAAATCATCTCCAAAGTTGTTGATATGGCCACCAAATGATCAAGGCTTCAAGAGAACTCCTTAATAGAGCTAGTAAACATGTGGTTTATGGCTAAAAAGATCAAATGGGGTGTTTGTTGCTTAATGTTGGACGGCAAGGATGAGAGAGTTGAGAGGATTTTGGTGTTGGTTTGCATGTGAGAAGTGATGATATGAGAAGTAGTAGCTAGTTTTGAGTTAGTGGTAAGGGAAGTTAGCTTAACATGTAAGCTAAGGCTTACACATGGAAGGTGTAAGCTAAACTTGATGCCACCTTGTGTTGTGGTGTCAAGTTATGCCGTCCCATATAGCTAGTGGGGTGGGAAAATGTGTTTTGTCCCATCTCACTAGTTTACGGGTATTTCTCGATTCTAGTTTTCTCGATTTGCGTGCCCTCGGGTCATTTTACGAAAAACGTTTTTATAAATTATGAATCACCGTCACAAAACGAATCCAATAAAAATTGTCTCATCAAAAACGGGGTTCGAAAACGTAAATACGTAATCCTAGGGTTTTCGGTTTAGTCGTAAAGGACATTAAAATAAAATCGTAAGTCCCAATCTCTTCTCGTAAATTTGTGAGTTTATGAACCAACTCAAATTTAAAACTCCAAAATAATATTCATGGACAAATTTATTTTCTGAAATGTCGGCTGTCACCAAAGACGGTGTATGTAAACGTAAGCACGTAACGTAGAATCCTCCGGTTTAAACGTAGTCGATGCTACTTCAAGACGTAAATCCAAATTTCTTCCCAAAAATAAGAGATTTCATATTGTAACATTAAAATAATATTTGAGAATAATATTTGAGAATAAAATATCAATCGTAAATTGACGGATTGTCACAGCATTTACCCCTAAACAGGATCTTTGTCCTCAAAGATCATCTTATCTTACTACTCGCTTCTTATAGAGTTAAATCCATGTGGGTATTTCCTCCACATTCGGTCTTTTCTCACAAGTGTAATCCATTATAGTACGCGAGTTTCATCAAACATAACTACGGGAATAAGATCAGGCTTAATGTTGACTTACTTTCTCTATCCATGATGTTCACGGGTTTCTGATGAATGCAACTTTTCGCCGATCTAAGCTTTACTAAGAATAATCAGAATTTCACTTGATAGATATTCCATCAAGTTCGATTTACGAAACATAATTCACGCGGTTCTTGAAGTCCTAGGGTAGATCCAGCTTATATGCCTTTCAATCCCAACTTTTACATCATCTCAATGGTCCCAACAACGGGGAATTATATCCCATGATTTGTCAGATCATGAATTCATTTTTCCAAGGTTAAAAATTGTGGCATAACTTCGCTACCCATTTGGCACTTCAAGATCTACATTTCACATTCACATAACCTCTTGCCTACTACCGGCTATCAATTATCAGATCCTAATTTCAATAATCATTTCAGATCTCGCGGGTCGGGTATTTTGCAAGGAGGTTCGCCATCATAGGAAACCTTAAACCTAAGAGACATGTCCAACACCCAATGGGTGTATGTCGGGTGTCTTCATCTCAATTCCTGCTTACAGATGCTCTAAGATTTAGATCCTAACAAGATTCGATCTCGATCCTAATACGATGATTATCAAGGATAATCTCCCCAAAGGAAAACGATTACACGGTCTATTACCAAAGGTCAATCATTCTAACATAAAACAGCACTTATATTACCTTGTGTCGTTACTTTACCTCGTCCCTTCGATTTGGGGTGGTACACAGTACTCTCATCAAGGTTCGTTCTCAATGATTTTTGAGCAAATCTCTAGAAATTCGATGCGAAGCGAGGATCTTGATATAGATGATCGATACAGGCATGCTATGTTTACATAACTCTTTTGCATTTATCATTAACGGGAATAATATTAGCAGATTTGGTCAGTCTGTCGACGATGAGCCAAATCGAATCAAATTCAGATGATGACCTTTGCAATAGCTAGACGTTTACTAATGTATGAGGCGATGTTTGCCTTCATAATTGCCATCAGTACAACTTCTTCAGACAAAGATACTTTTAGTCAAAAATGACATACATATAATACTTATACTTACAAATTCCAACATAGCTATATCTCACAATCCTCCATATTTAGGCAACCATAAACGGCCCTTTAAAACATTTAACGCTATCGGCTTCTCAATTCTAATGGTTCACATTAGCCGTGAAACCCTTCACTATTTATATTATCCTTTTTACGAACATCGTTTATTTTAAATTGTTCGGCAATTTATTTTGCACCTTCATTATTAAGGAACATGTCCTAATTGTTTCTTTATCCTTTTTATATAATATGTCAGTATCTATATTATTCTCATGATGATGTAATTATCATGTCCACAATTTACTCGGATATTCTTTCTATATTATACGTCAGTAATTTCGTTCACTTTCATGATGTAATAAATATCATAACCGTATTTATTCAAAATTCTTTCTTCATATTTTCTGAGTTTTAGTTTCTTCTCAACTATCATCTTTATCCATTTTACTCAATCCGTCGTCTAAAGCGTCGATAATTATTAGGATTAATTAAATATAAAATATTCAATTTTTATGAAACGTAAACGTAAAAATTTTAAATTTCTTGGTTCGACCAATTATATAAAATGTTCAAAATAAATTTGAATTTAATTAACAAGATTTTTGTTGATTTATCGAAAATATTTAATAAGATTTGTAAATGTTCGAAAAACCTTTATTTATACTTTGTTCAAAGCTTTCCTAGTTTGAAAAGCAAAAATTGTCGTTTTAAGTTTTCAGGTTATGGTATAAATGGTTTTACTCAATCCTTCTTAAGTTATCTTGAGGTATACACAAACATTTACCCCTAAACAGAAGTTTAGTTAAATGGTTTGTGTATAAGGGAATAATCCCTTTAAAATCCTTTGTTAAACATTTGTCAAAACATATTTCCATTTCTTTTCTTTTTTTTTTTTTTTTTGGTAAAATCCAAAGTCTTAAAAGGGCTCTTAATTTTGGAAGAGTCAATTTATATTCCATTATCCTTTTAATCACATAGTCAAATCATGTAAAGTATTAAGTCTTTAATCACGTGTTAATTATTCAAGGTACATGTTTTTATCGTTCGGCCAATTCAGGGCAATCTATAAATAATTATTAACTCCTTTCTATCCTTATAAATAAACAAACAGTCCTTAATGATCACAAGCATGTATTTACCAAATTACAGCCTTCACACGTGATTCACCAAATTTATGAATGCTACGTATGTATTAGTTAATCCAAACGTCATCACGTGAAACTCATAACGTTCATTACAAGTACCGGATGAGGTGATTGGAATAGATAATCTCTTTCGCAGATGCGAAGTTGATGATAACCATGCCGTGGATCAAATTTGCTAGAACCTTGTAAATGATCGAACAATTCTTCCATTTCGAGTTATGGATATCGTTTTCGATTGTCAATTTACTCTATTCACAGTAATCTATAAATATAAGGAATGATAACACCATAGCTCTTCAGGATGACAGGCTTGGTATAATAAAATCTTTCTCCGACAACTCTCTCAGTTGTACGGTAATTCCTTAAATTCAGATGGTGCTGACGTACAGTGCACAAGCCACAGGTGCAGTACCGGAAATACAATCAATACCAATTTCAACTTGCCTTAATGGCGAAAGTCTAGGTAATTCACCAACAAATACCTCCTAAAGTTTCAAATAAGATAAACATCTTTTAATAAATTCATATTAGGTTCTTCTAGATTATAATATCTAGAACTAGTTCACAACCATTCATGGTATACTTTCAAGTCTAAATACAGGATATGATCATCCATCGAGAATTATTTTGATTACTTTTGATAATCAACATCTTATCTTTTAGGGGATTTCTACTCGAGTTCCCATCAATTAAGACAATGTCGTCACGTCATAATCAATCAATCCATTCTACTGGCACTATCAACTTTCCAGTTTTATTGTCGTCGATAAGATGTGAACTTCTCAAAAGACTAATAATAACTCACAATCCTTCACAAATTCAAGGATATATGGAGACATGGCTAATTCTTAAAAGAGTAAGGTTAACGCATAATCTACGCGAGATAATTTCAAATCAGATACAGACGAAAACATTTAATGAATATGAATATATCCCATGTTTTCATAATTTGAGTACGCATTCGAAAGCTCCTCGGATCGTTACCCAGGTCATTCAAATGAAATCAATTCAAAAGAAATGATAAGAACGTTAATACATCCAGTCGGGTATCAACATTCGGTAATCAAATACTTTTCCTAAGAATCTCACTACGGGAGAATTGGACAAGAAAGAATTGTCAATTGTCAAATAAGACAATTTCCACAGATGAGTAGATTCGACTCAGAAGAATAGATGCTACAGGCACATGTGTAGGTGTCCCTAACACGATGTCCCTATTTTTCACTTTTTACAGATCTCATAAAATTTTTAATCTTTCACAATCTTCAAAGAAAATTTAGTGTTTATTCATTAGTTTTATGGTGACTACTAATCAGTCTTGCATAGTCCATTCCAAATTGTATGTAGGCGCGCAACTATATACAATTTCAAGATTAACGATGCAATACTAAGTTCGTCAAAATTTTATCGTCCATGTTTATAATAAAAACATTTTCATGCTTAATTCTTAAATAAGAATCAAAAATAAATTTACAAAGATTCTCCTTGTCATGAAAACAATTGAGTTTTCCAAGGTATTTTATAAACAACTTCATTTCGATAACAATCACTTATAAATCTCACTTTAAATAATCCTTATTGTGATGAAAATTTAATTTCCTCAAAGGATATATAAAAACAATGTGTGATCTGCAAAAGAGTGATGAAAGCTTGTTCACCAAGAATTAACTACAATATATCAGGAAATGAGCTTTAGCCAAATAATCATGAGGTTCATGACCTTAATGGCACTCAAAAAGAATAATCCACAACGTAACTCAATTCGAGATGAGTACTTGTTCGACGGTTGCATCACTAACGCGAACATTAGGATGAAGCAAGAAAAGATAGATATCATCGATACATGTAGAATTTAGCAGTCAAAGGTAGTCTTTTCATTAATCACAAACAAGTCAAATTGTACCGTAACACATTACGTGTCACTATGTCATACAATTTACAAAACTCATCCTACCAACTGATATCTCAGTTAAGTTAGGGATTTTTAAAAGATACCACAATGAATACTAATCTACAAGAGTCATTAGGTGTTCCACATGTCCTAGAAGATCCATCGGTCTCAATTCAGAAGAAGATTTCTTCAATTTATTTCTTGGACACTGGGCATCTTCATTATCGGACAATGGCCTAGGAACAACCCTTAACACGAACTAATAATCAATTTAAACCCTATAATTCAATCACAGAACTCAACAACTTCCTCTTAACAATCTCATATTCCATACGGGTTAAATTTTACTTTATTCAATTCTTAACCAATTTTATACTCAAGTCGATATCCTACTTCATTCTCCAATACTTTCAATCTTATTCTTCGGCCTTGTAAAGGCAATACAATCACAATATGAATCAACACTTAATTTCCAATCCTATTAGCTCTTACAACAACAATTATCACATGAGTCATTAATATGAAATGACTTGATCATTCAACTAGACTTCTCGGAAAGGTATTAGTGGCATGAGGCTTTTGGGTACTGGTTCCAATGACAGCCTCAAGTGCAACATTCACCCTTTCGATTTCAAATTTAAGAATTGGGTGTCAACGAATCAGATGACATCCTTCCAGGTGGTAACGTTTTGTCAAACTCCACTCTATAAGGAAAGATCGTCATGACATCGATATCAGATTTAATCTCGCTAATTCTTTTTCAATATCACAATCAACTAATATCTATATTTCTACGAATATCAACCATTTGTTGGGATCATAAATATCCACAACTTGGTTTAGATCTAGGATAGCTAGAATTCCTACGAGAATAGATTCGATTAATTTACTAGGGGATTTAGGGCTATTTGTGACAATCTACGTCGTATAAATATCAAAATAATCATCAAACAATCATGTAATAAAATTACATCCTATATATATATAATCCAAGTTATATATATATTAAAATAACACTTCTCAGTCTTGGCCTTGTCGGTAACTCGGGAATTCTTCGGCACCGTTATAGTCAAAAGATTTTTAGACATTTTTAGAAAAATGTTTATAGTTAAAAGATTTTGAAAAGTTTTATTCAAAACCTTAGTTTTAAAAATCTTTCTTTCTCTATAACGAGAGCTCTGGTACCAAACTGTAACACCCCCAAATTTATACAACTCAATACAGCGGAAGACTAGTTGGTGTTACGGGATAACACATTACTCACATCATAGACAACGCATAGAAATCGCGTCGTTTAATAATAAATCATTTCCATTCATAAATATCAAAGTTACATCGGTCCCAAGTCATTATATTTCATACAAAGTTTTACAAAGCATTTTGAATGGAAAATATTGTTTAAGTGCGGGCCATGAATTCTTGTCGTCTTCCCGAGAATTACCTTCAAGTACCTGAGATAAAACATGTTAAAAGAAAAGGTCAGCGATAACGCCGAGTGAATTCATAGAGTTTAATAAAATCCATCAATTATAATATCAGTATAAAATTATTACTGAAAATCATTTTGTACAAATCATTTTAATAGGCCATAAAATAGCCAAAGTCATTTTATACAAATCCTTGTCGAAAATCATAATATAGGCATTTGCCTTAAAAATCATTATACGAGCCAATGTCGTAAAAACATCGTACAATACGTCTTATGATGTTGTATGAAAATAAAAACCGTTATATAAATATGGTTATGAAAACCAAAACACGAACATAATATCAATAGTATGACCCTGTATTGCTAGTCAAGCAATACATCGTAATTCGGAGCGTCTTACTAAACCAACAACGGGTTGCTAACCCGATACCAATTTTGCCCATCTAAAGTAGCGTGTCGTCACAAAGGTCACGCTATGAAATCTTCTCATACATAAATTCGCTTACCAATCAATGTGGCACGACGGGGATCAACCGTCAAGGCGCGAACTGGGGTGATCATCCCCAAATAGTACTGTTAAATGCATAAGCGTCTACCAACTCCCGGTAGTTCACAATTCATGCTAATGGGACTTTTAGTGACATAACCTAACTTTTATAATCCATTTAAATTCATCTATCGGGTCCATTAATCATTTACCGGGTCATACAATCGGGTCATTCAATCATTCGGGTCCAAAATCAATAAACAAACAATCGGGACAAATGGTGTCCAAACTTTTATAAAAACTAACATGTTATCTCCCTCGCGGGTTTATAAAGAATTTATAAAACATTTAAAAGAGTGCGAGGCTATGAACTTACGTTGATGTGAGAAGACGATTATCGGCGATTTGGATGTACGGTACGTGCTTCAATCACGGAAACCTAGACAAATAATACTCGGTCTTAGACGTTTGTCCAAAGACTTTATAAAAATATCAATTATGTATACATATGATGATTATTTATATATGATGGTCAAGTGGGTTTACATATTCTCGTTTACTCATTTTAGTGTTTACGTTTTGGTAACGTCTTACTAGTTCACTAGTTTTACCGATTTTACCTATTTTAAGTCCATTAAGTCTTTTATAAGTTCTTTAACTTGTTTTTACCCATTTTATACCTATATTATCAGTATATATACTTTTCATGTTGGGCCCAAATGGGTTAAGCCCAGTAAGTTCTTTTTACAAGTTTTTATCTTATTAAGTCTAATTATTAGTCCAATATGTTTAGTTAGCTCGTAAATGTCCGTAATTCTTATAGTTCGGGTTTTATCGGTTTTTACTTGTCTTAGTTACCTATACATCAGTATATGACTTTTATAAACTTTACATTAGACGGGTTTGGTCGTCTAAGTTTTATTTGACGAAAATTTTTAATTTTACGGCAATAGCCGAAAAAGTCGTAAAAATCAAGTTTATAGTTTTTATTACTTATAAATATTATTTTACCACCATTTATATAATTTACCCATTTAATTAACCTTTTATACATTTATATAAATAAGTTTTATAAGTTAGTGGGTTTATATTTTTACATTTTATACATTATAATGTGAGTGCTTATATAATAATAATAAACATTATTTCCAAAAATCTGATTTTTAACTTCATATTCACCATTTTTACCATATCTAGAGTTCTATATTGACTTAGAAGCTCATTTTTGGATGACATGTTCTTCATAATATGTGCTACATTTAACTTAGTTATAGCTACTGCCCATTTTGAGTTTAACTTGCCTTAACAGTCCCTACAAAACTGCTTATTCAGATTATACCACCTAACTTGTTTTGATCATATCTCACTCATTATTTTGATTCCATTGCATGGCCAACTCTCACATGTGTATAACATCATCTACTTACTGTAAATGGATCAAACCATGCAATTTTATCAGTTCATATTTTAGTTATCTACTGTTTTTATACAGCCAACTAAATAGTCAAGATTTTAGCTTCATTTCTTATAGTTATCATTATTTTTAAGCATATTTATCAACACTTGATCCCCACACAACATTTTTATCATCATATATACATCATATACATATACAAAATGAAAGAAAATACATTTGTTCTTTACAAAATAACAAGAGAAAAATGGAGAGGATGATCTTCTTTACCAATCCAAGTGGATTTCTTGTTTTAGGAAGACAAGAACTTGATGAACACAACAAGTATCTCCAAGACCATCAAATATCAAGAACATAGGTTGGAAAATCAGCCCTAGGACACAAGAAAATCACCTCCAAAGTTGTTGATATGGCCACCAAATGATCAAGGCTTCAAGAGAACTCCTTAATAGAGCTAGTAAACATGTGGTTTATGGCTAAAAAGATCAAATGGGGTGTTTGTTGCTTAATGTTGGACGGCAAGGATGAGAGAGTTGAGAGGATTTTAGTGTTGGTTTGCATGTGAGAAGTGATGGTATGAGAAGTAGTAGCTAGTTTTGAGTTAGTGGTAAGGGAAGTTAGCTTAACATGTAAGCTAAGGCTTACACATGGAAGGTGTAAGCTAAACTTGATACCACCTTGTGTTGTGGTGTCAAGTTATGCCGTCCCATATAGCTAGTGGGGTGGGAAAATGTGTTTTGTCCCATCTCACTAGTTTACGGGTATTTCTCGATTCTAGTTTTCTCGATTTGCGTGCCCTCGGGTCCTTTTACGAAAAACTTTTTTATAAATTATGAATCACCGTCACAAAACGAATCCAATAAAAATTGTCTCATCAAAAACGGGGTTCGAAAACGTAAATACGTAATCCTAGGGTTTTCGGTTTAGTCGTAAAGGACGTTAAAATAAAATCGTAAGTCCTAATCTCTTCTCGTAAATTTGTGAGTTTATGAACCAACTCAAATTTAAAACTCCAAAATAATATTCATGGACAAATTTATTTTCTGAAATGTCGGACTGTCACCAAAGACGGTGTATGTAAACGTAAGCACGTAACGTAGAATCCTCCGGTTTAAACGTAGTCGATGCTACTTCAAGACGTAAATCCAAATTTCTTCCCAAAAATAAGAGAGTTCATATTGTAACATTAAAATAATATTTGAGAATAATATTTGAGAGTAAAATATCAATCGTAAATTGACAGATTGTCACAGTACATCGGGATTTTGTTGAATCCAAGACCGTAGTTAGTTAATTGTGATCTCATCCCAAGAACTTGAGCACAACAACCGGACATATCAATGTATTCAGCCTCAGTACTTGAAATCATAGCGCTTTTCTGCCTTTTTGATGCCCAACTAACCAGTCTATCTCCAAGAAGTTGCACACTACCAGAAGTGCTACGTCTAGTATCTTGACACCCAGCATAATCCGCATCTGCATATGATATTAGTGCAATAGAGGAATCCTTCGGATACCACAGACCACGATGAAGTGTTCCTTTAAGATACCGAAAGATCCTTTCCACAACATGTAAGTGCTTTTCGGTAGGCCGAGCCTGATACCGGGCACACATGCATATAGCAAATTGCAAATCAGGCCTGCTAGCAGTCAGATAGAGAAGGGTGCCGATCATTCCATGGTATAGTTTAGGATCGACAGCTATCCCTTCCTTATCTTCATCTAACTTGGATCTCTCCACCATTGGAGTATCCACGGGGTCACAATTTTCAAAATGATATTTCTTTAATGATTCAAGAGCAAATTTGGATTGATTAATGAAGATGCCTCTGGGATTTTGAGAAATTTGCAACCCTAAGAAAAATGAAATTTTTCCCATCATCGACATCTTAAAACGTGTGGACATAATTTTCTCAAAATGATCAGACAATCTTTGATTAGTAGCAGCAAATATTATATCATCAACATAAATTTGTACTAGAATCATGTCGTTGTCCTCCTTGAGAATGAATAATGTTGGGTCCACTTTGCCTTTGGAGAAGCCTTTCGAAATGAGATAAGACGATAGAAGATCGTACGACGCGCGTGGAGCTTGTTTCAACCCATAAAGAGCCTTCTTGAGCTTGTACACGTGATTAGGATACTCCGAGTTGACGAATCCATTCGGCTGGCTTACGTAGACATCTTCCCTTAATTCACCATTGAGAAAGGCCGTCTTAACATCCATTTGGTAGACGATCATATTCATGTGAGCAGCATAAGCAAGGAACAGTCTAATTGCCTCCAATCGTGCAACAGGAGCAAAGGATTCTTCGAAGTCAATACCTAAAGCTTGTTTGTAACCTCTAGCAACCAATCTAGCTTTGTTCTTCAACACTCCACCTAACTCATCGAGTTTAACCTTATATACCCACAACAATGTAAGGATTTCAACATTTTTGGGTAAAGGAACTAATTCCCACACTTCAAGACGTTGAAATTCATTAAGTTCCTCTTGCATGGCTTCAATCCAAGATAATTTAGTCATGGCTTTGATGAGTCCTATGATCGTTGGGCTCAATGGTTAGGAACCATATATCTAGGATGATCATCATTCATATGATAACATAGCGGAAAAGAACAATGATCATGACAAGGTGTTTAGGCACGAATAACACATTAAAACAATTGGGATGTTCATTATATTAATAACAAACATCCACTAGACGTGTATACATTGAATCCCACGTCTAGTGCGACACACACTTTAGGTTTACATTGTGAATGAATAATATGATTAAAACCTATGACCCTTGGTTCCTTTTATAGTGTAAGGATTAGGGTTTACAAGAGATAAGAATGAATAAACAAGTAAATCTTCTATTTAAATAAACTTATGCAGAATATCTTTTGCATGTTTATCTAAATAGAAGCTTCCATTAGCTTCTTTTGTCTATGTTTTGTCAATGCTTGAATTGCATGTGACAATGCTTGGATTGCTCTTGACAATGCTTGATTCCATCAACGCCTAAATAACTCTTGTCAATGCTTGGAATGCTCTTGTCAACGCCTAGACAAATACTTCACGTTTTCTTCATTTTTGAGTTTCTGCCACATCAACTTTTTGACCCAACAATCTTCCCCTAGTTGATAGTGGCAAAACTCTATGTATATCTCTTGTAAGTTGTACATGATCTTCAAATTGCTTCCCCTCAAATGTAGCATGGATTTTCTTCCCCTTTTTGTCACATCAACAAGGAAGTAAACAATGTCGCAATGTTGAAGATTCTCCAGAAGTAGCTCTTTGTAATGATCCTGAAGAAAAATAACTTAAAGTAGTCTTTGATGCAGAAGTAGAATACCACAAACCTATGTTCCATGTCTTGTTTATCCATGTGATGAAGAACTTATACCAGAAGAAAAAATATAAGTAGACCTCGATCCCTTGTCAATATTCTCATCCTTTGTGAGACACTGAGCACGATAATGTAACTCCTTCAAGTGTTTATGACAAGTCTTCGTCACCATCCATGTAAAGCACGAACAAGTTATTGTTAAAGTAAATGGCTGATGTCCACCACTTTAACAATATGATGAAACACAAACTCGCGAAAATCTTCTTCAATCATCAAACTTCCCATAAGAATTCTTCCCCTTAAGCTAACACTTCTTCATGATGAATTTGAATGAAATAACATCGTCATACCATATGTAAAAGTGTAATGCTGAATAACTCTTTTGCAAGGCTATCCCGATTACATAGTTTAAATATCCATCAAATTCCCACGAATAATTGCTAACTCGCTTTAAAATCATTAATCCATTTAAAAAATATCCGAGCCATAAATATCAACTTGATATTCTGAATAAAACGGAGATTCCATGTACCTTTTGTGTGTATAATCCTCCTTTTTGTGTGCTCAAAACGTCTAATTTTCTCTAACAGCAGCAAACTTTGTGTTGTCCAATATCTCTTCTGTCCAATATCTTGGTCAGATGTATTGTCCGATATCTGACAATACTTATCAGCGTTGAAACACATATATCGGACGACACTGTCAACTCCATCAGTGTTGACTTATTCTGTCAGCGTCGAAACTTCCTTCTGTCAGCGTTACATTTAAACCTGTCAGCGTCTATATTAAACCTTGTCAGCGTCTAAGGTTTAAACGTGTCAGCGTTTAATTTGCTAACATCAGCGTCATAATCTGTCAGCGTTGCATTCACTTTTCCTTGTCAACGTTGCTCCAAGACCTTTGACAGCGTCAAAATAACAACCATCAACGTCACCTTTCATTTGTCAACGTTGAGTTAATATCACAGTAACGTTAAAGACCCATGGTTGAATGTGAATTCTGCTTCGTGTAAACACATTGTTAAGGACCAATCACAAGTGTAGAACCATGTGAACACTTAAATCATACGAATGCAAATAACCAAACCGTGTGAACACAATAAACCTCCACCAATGAAAGATCTCTCACCTTGTGAACATACAAAATAGCAAATATACATTCTTCCTCCTATGAACCGTGTGAATGCACCCTTTTCCCACCAATGAGAAAGATTCCTCCGTGTGAACACACCATCCTTAAACCAATAGGAATTGAAGGACTCACGGTAATATAATGCATCGGCATGTAGAGAATTTAAGTATATAACGAATTAGGGTTTTGTCTATTCGTCGTGTAAATGCAAATGTATAGACCAATAAGAACCCTTGCTTCGTGTGAACAGAAGAGTAATATTTACTTCTTCTTTGGCCGATCATCTTTTTCTCACAGCGAACAACCATAAATCAGATGACCATTAAAAAAACAGCTGCTATGTTTTTTTTAACCAAGACGGATCTAGGGTTTTGAAAGTTAAACATCGAAACCCTAATTTAGGGTTTGTAGATTAACCATAGATCCTGAATTAACAGCCACCAATCTCCAAAATTCTGCTTTTTATGTAGATCTAGGGTTTGAAGAAACCCTAGTTCATGATTTCATGTGAAAGCAGAAAACTGAAAATCTTCCATCAGCCAACTTCGACGCTTAATAACTTTTGCCTGGGGATAAAACTCGACAATCCCTCCGGTGGATATTTAGATCTATGTATGTAGAACACACATCTAAAATTTCGTGACGATCCAACGGTTCAATCAAAAGTTATGACCTTCTGAATACTGCTGCGCACACAAAAACGTCCAGAAAAACTCAATACGAATTTTTTCTTCTTTACCATACACGAACACCTCGTCGGACCTAGATATCAAGAGCCTTAGGCTCTGATACCAATTGTTGAGTCCTATTGATCGTTGGGCTCAATGGTTAGGAACCATATATCTAGGATGATCATCATTCATATGATAACATAGCGGAAAAGAACAATGATCATGACAAGGTGTTTAGGCACGAATAACACATTAAAACAATTGGGATGTTCATTATATTAATAACAAACATCCACTAGACGTGTATACATTGAATCCCACGTCTAGTGCGACACACACTTTAGGTTTACATTGTGAATGAATAATATGATTAAAACCTATGACCCTTGGTTCCTTTTATAGTGTAAGGATTAGGGTTTACAAGAGATAAGAATGAATAAACAAGTAAATCTTCTATTTAAATAAACTTATGCAGAATATCTTTTGCATGTTTATCTAAATAGAAGCTTCCATTAGCTTCTTTTGTCTACGTTTTGTCAATGCTTGAATTGCATGTGACAATGCTTGGATTGCTCTTGACAATGCTTGATTCCATCAACGCCTAAATAACTCTTGTCAACGCTTGGAATGCTCTTGTCAACGCCTAGACAAATACTTCACGTTTTCTTCATTTTTGAGTTTCTGCCACATCAACTTTTTGACCCAACAGGCTTGTTGCTAGTTTTTAGGTTCAGTGTCGGAAAGAAATGCATCAAAGTAGAAATATAATGCATGTTCTTGGAGTTGGTGGCGTGTTAAGACTGGTCGATTGATGTTACCAATAATATTGCGGATTGGGTGATCCTTTGTCCATTTTGTGTTGTGAGTTTCAATCCATGGTGGTCGGGAGTGAACGATTGCAGGAGCTTCCTCTGAGGTAGACATACCGTTAGGGTTTTCAGGTATGTGTGAACCAATGAAAGGAAGCTCTTGTAAGTGAGCAAATTCCAAATCGTGATCATAGTGATCCTCTTCAACATCATTAGGAACGAGTGGGGGTGAAGATTCAGGTGTGGTTTGTGAATTGGTGGGGGATGAGACATCTTTTTCAAGAGTGATAGTAGATGCCTCTGACTAATTTTCATTATCTTGAGCAATAACTTCAGGAATTGGAGCTACTGCTACAGGTGCTGGAGAATCATCACTAGGTGGATCAAATAATTCATCAAATATAGGTTGAAATAACTCATCCCACTCGGGCCTTGTAGGTGGTATAAATGATGGAGAAGTAGGATTGTTGGGAGATAATCTGGAACTACTTGTACAGGTTCGCATCTCGTGTAATGCGGGTTCAGAGCTGCATTGCTCAAAATCCATCGCTGTCAGCTCATCAAAATCGGCATCCAAAGTTTCTACTATCTTGCTAAGACGACGGTTATAAATTCGGTAAGCTTTCTTTGCAGGCAAGTAACCAATGAAAATTCCAATATCAGCCTTCGGTTGAAGTTTGCCCAAATTCTCACTATTTGTATTTGGATAACACAGTGCACCAAACACGTGAAGATATGAAATGTCGGGTTTGTGTCCATGATGGGACAATCTGTCAATTTATGGTCGATATTTTATTCTCAATATTTATTTGAAAACATTATTTTAATGTTATAATATGAACTCACTTATTTTTGGGAAGAAATTTGGATTTACTTCTTGAAGTAGCATCGACTACGTGTAAACCGGAGGATTCTACGTTACGTGCTTACGTTTACATACACCGTTTTGGTGACAGTCCGACACTTCAGGAAATAAATTTATCCGTGAATATTATTTTGGGATTTTAAATTTGTGTTGGTTCATAAACTCACAAATTTACGAGAAGAGATTAGGACTTACGTGAATAATTTAACGTCCTTTACGACTAAACCAGAAACCTTAGGATTTACGTATTTACGTTTTTGAACTCCGTTTTGATGAGAAAATTTTTATTAGATTCGTTTTGTGCCGTTGATTCATAATTTATAAAAATGTTTTTCGTAAAACGACCCGAGGGCACGTAAATCGAGGAAACTAGAATCAAGGAATACCCGTAAATTAGTGGGATGGGACAAAAGAAGTTTTTCCTCACCCCACTAATATGGGACGACAACACTTAGCACCACCACAACCTTGGTGTCATTTTTATACTAATAAAATGGACACTTGTCCATTCAAGCTTAACATGTAAGCTAAACTTACACCAAAACCATCAAACCACTTCAACCTAAACCATTTCTCCATTTCCATCCATGCAAAACCACACAAACTCTCTCTCTCTAGCCATTTTGGCCGTCCCATATTCACCATAACACCATCATTTGATCTTAAATTAACCATAATATCATGTGTTATTAACACATATGTTGAAGAACCTTTGAAGATATGAAGATTAGAGGTGATCTTAACCTATGAAAAGGAGTTTTCATGAGGTTAAAGGGCTGAATTCATGGAGGTGTTCATCTATCCAAAGGACCCAAGAAGTTTCCTTGCTAAAGTTGAAGATTTGATAACAAGAACCAAGTCTTGTTCATCAAAAACCTCATCTTTTCATCATTAATTGTGGTATAAAGATTGTTCTTCCAATCCTCTTGTTATTTTGATTATGTAATCTTGTAATTTCTTTATTTATGTATATGTATATGATGATGAACGATGATTAAAAATATTATGTGGGGATTTGGTGTTGATATATTTGATAAACATGGTTAAAAAGATGGAAAACCATAGGTAAAAAGGTTAAATTCTTGCTTATAAAGTTGGCTGTATAAAAACAGTAACTAACCAAATGATAAACCGATAAAATGGAATGGTGATTATTAGATGTCATACACATGTGAGAGTTGGCCATGCAATGGAATCATCAAAATGAGTGAGATATGATCAAAACAAAATTTGTATACCAATCTGAATAGTCTGTTTCGTAGGGACTGTTAAGGATACTTAGACATGGATTGAGCATTAGCTATACTAACTTATTTGTAGCACATAATATGAAGTTTATGTCATCCAAAAATGAGTTTCTATCTCCTTACAGAACTCAAGATATGATAAAAATGGTGAAAGTGAAACTAAAAATCAGATTTTGTGAAATTAAAGTTTAATAGTATTATATAAGCACTCAAAATAATATAGTATAAAATGTGAAATTAAAACCCACTAAGTTATATATTTAATTTATATAAATATGTATAAGGATAAATAAATGGATATTATATAAAAATGGTAGTTTGGTAAGTTTTATAAGTTATAAAAACTATAAACATGATTTTTACGTCTTTTCAGCTAGTACCGTAAAATTAACGTTTTTCGTCAATAAAAACTTAGACGGTCGGACCCGTCTAATGTAAACTTTTTAAAAGACATATACTGATATATAAGTACTTAATACAAGTAAAAACCGATAAAACCTGAACTAAATAACATATGGACATTAACGGGCTAAGTTAGATTATTGGACTAATAATCCAACTAAATGGGCTAAACACTTATAAATTTACTTATTGGGCTTAACCCACTTGGGCCCAACATGTAAAGTATAATACTGATAATAAAAGTGTAAAATGGACTAATATAAGGTATTGGCTATAATAGGCTTATTGGGCCTAAAACATGTAAATAAGTAAAACTAGTAAACTAGTATAAAAGTTACCAATACATAATACTAAAATGAGTAAATGAGAATGTATAAACCCACTTGATCATCATCATATGTATAAAATCATCATATGTATAAATAATTGTTATTTTTATAAAGTCATTGGATAGGATTCTAAGACAAGTATTATTTGTCTAGGTTTCCGTGATTGAAGCACGTACCGTACATCCGAATTGCCGATAACCCGCTTTCCCACATCAACGTGAGTTCATAGCCTCACACTCTTTTAAATGTTTTTATGAAATGTTTTATAAACCCGCGAGGGAGATAACATGTTAATTTTGATAAAATAGGACATCATTTGTCCCGGTTGTTTGTTTATTTATTTGGACCCGAATGATGGTATGACCCGATGTATGATTATATGACCCGATAGATGAAATGAAATGGATTATTAAAGATAGGTTATGTCACTAAAAGTCCCATTAGCATGAATTGTGAACTACCGGGATTTGGTAGACGCTTATGCATATAATAGTGCTATTTGGGGACGATCACCCCAGTTCGCGCCTTGACAGTTGATCCCCGTCGTGCCACATTGATTGGGTAAGCGAATTTATGTATGAGAAGATTTCCATAGCGTGATTTTTGTGACGACACGCTAACTTAGATGGGAAAATTGAGTTTCGGGCTAGCTACCCGTTGTTTGTTGTAGTAAGGTAACAATGTCATGCGGCTTATAATAATCCAAATAACGAAATACTGCTATAAGCATTGAATTACGATATATTGCCTGACTAGCAATACAGGGTCTTACTATTGATGTTATGTTCGTGTTTTGGTTTTTCATAACCATATTCATATAATGGTTTTTATTTAACTTTATAAAACGTTATAAAACGTATTGTATGATGTTTTTACGACATTGGTTCGTATAATGGTTTTGAAGGCAAAAGCCTATATTATGATTTTGATAAGGATTTGTATAAAATGACTTCGGTTATTTTATGGCCTATTACAAAGATTTGAACAAAATAATTTTCGGTAATAATTATATACCTATGATATATTAATGGTTTTATTAAACTCTATGAATTCACTCGGCGTTATCGCTGACCTTTTCTTTTAACATGTTTTATCTCAGGTACTTGAAGGTAATTCTCAGGACGACAACAAGAATTTATGGCCCGCACTTAAATAACAATTTCCATTCAAATCTTTTGTAAAAAATTGTATGAAATGACTATGACTTAGGGACCTATGTAAAATTTGATCTTTATGAATGGAAATGCTTTATTATTAAACGACGCGATTTTTAAGCGTTGTCTATGATGTGAGTAATGTGCTATCCCGTAACACCAACGAGTCCTCCGCTGTATTGAATTGTATAAATTTGGGGGTGTTACAGTTTGGTACCAGAGCTCTCATTATAGAGAACGAAAGATTTTTAAAACCAAGGTTTTGAATAAAACATTTCAAAATCTTTTAACTATAAACATTTTTCTAGAAATGTCTAAAAATCTTTTGACTATAACGGTGCCGAAGAATTTCCGAGTTACCGACAAGGCCAGACTGAGAAGTGTTATTTTAATATATACATATATATATATATATATATATATATATATATATATATATATATATATATATATATATATATATATATATATATATATATATATATATATATATATATATATATATATATATATATATATATATATATATATATATATATATATATATAAATTGGATTATATATATATATATATATGTTGTAATTTGATTACATGATTGTTGATGATTATTTCAATACGTATATGAGATATTTATACGACGTAGATTGTCACAAGGAACCCTAACTCCCCTAGCAAATCAATCGAAGCTATTCCCGTAGGAATTCTAGCTATTCCAGATCTAAACCAAGTTGTGGATAGTTATGATCCCAACAAAATGGTTGATATTCGTAGAAATATAGATTTTAGTTGATTGTGATAATGAAGAAGAATTTGCGAGATTAAAACTGATATCAGTGTCATGACAATCTTTCCTTATAGAGTGGAGTTTGACAAAACCTTACCACCTAGAAAGATGTCATCTGATTCGTTGTCACCCAATTCTTAAATTTTAAATCGAAAGGGTGAATGTTTCACTTGAGGCTATCATTGGAACCATTACCCAAAAGCCTCATGCCACTAGTACCTTTCCGAGAAGTCTAATTGAATGTGTGAGCCATTTAATACTAGTGACTCATTTGATAATTGTTGTTGTAAGAGCTATAGGATTGGAAATTAAGTGTTGATCATATCGAGCTTTTATTGCCCTTTTAAGGTTTATAAATAAAGTTTAAAGTATTGGAGAATGAGGTAGGATGTCGCATTAAGTATAAGTTGATTGAAACTTGAATAAAGTAAAATTTAAACCGTATGGAATATGAGATTAATAAGAGGAAGTCGTTAAGTTCTGTGATTGAATTATAAGGTTTTAAATGATTGTTAGTTCGTGTTAAGGGTTATTCCTAGGCCATTGTCCACTAACTAGGATGCCTAGTGTCCAAGAAATAAACTGAAGAAATCTTCTTCTGAATTAGGACAAATGGATCTTCTGGGACATGTGGAACACCTAATGACTCTTGTAGATTAGTATTCATTGTGATATCTCATAAAAATAATCCCTAACTTAACTGAGACATCAGTTGGTAGGATGAGTTCTTGGAATTGTATGACATAGTGACACGTAATGTGTTACGGTACAATTTTGACTTGTTTGTGACTAATGAAAAGACTACCTTTGATTGCTAAATCTTACATGTATCGATGTTATCTATCTTTTCTTGCTTCTTTGTAATGTTCGCATTAGTAATGCAACCATTGAACAAGTACTCATCTCGAATTGAGTTACGTTGTTAATTATTCTCTTTGTATTCCTGAGTGCCATCGAGGTCATGAACCTCATGATTATTTGGCTAAGCTCATTTCCTATCATATTTTAGTTAGTTCTTGGTGAACAACTTTTCATCACTCTTTTGCAGATCACTCATTGTTTTTATAAGATAAAATAGTATCCATTGAGAAAAATTGATTTTTCATCACTATAAGGATTATTCAAAGTGAGATTTATAAGTGATCGTTATCGAAATGAAGTTGTTTATAAAACACCTTGGAAAACTTAATGGTTTTCATAAAAAAGAAAAGCTTTGTAAATTTATTTTTTATTCTTATTTAAGAATTAAGCATGAAAATATTTTTTTTAAACATGATGACAAAGTTTTGACGAACTGAGTATTGCATCGTTAATCTTGATATTGTATATAGTTGCGCGCCTACATACAATTTGGAAGGGACCATGCAAGGCTGATTAGTAGTCACCATGAAATTGTTAATAAACACTAAATTTTA
The DNA here is from genome assembly GCA_025667525.1 of Glebionis coronaria. Taxonomy (NCBI): domain Eukaryota; kingdom Viridiplantae; phylum Streptophyta; class Magnoliopsida; order Asterales; family Asteraceae; genus Glebionis; species Glebionis coronaria. The sequence goes on along the minus strand of JANFOE010001618.1, from coordinate 115,635 downwards.
TTTGAAGATTGTGAAAGATTAAATTTTATAAGATATGCAAGAAGTGAAAAATAAGGACATATTGATAGGGACACCTACATATGTGCCCGTACTATTTATTCTTCTGAGTTGAATTTACTCATCTGTGGAAATTATCTTATTTGACAAATTGATATTCCCTTCTTGTCCAATTCTCCCGTGGTGAGATTCTTTTGAAAAGTATCTAATTACCGAGTGTTGATACCCGACTGGATGTATCGATGTTCCTATCATTTCTCTTGATTAGATTTCATTTGAATGAACTGGGTAATGATCCGAGGAGCTTTCGAATGCGTACTCAAATTATGAAAACATGGGATAGACTTATATTTGTTGAAGTTTTCGTCTGTATCTGATTTGAAATTCTATCGCGTAGATTATGCGTTGACCTTACTCTTTTAATGGTAGTTGTGTCTCCATATATCCTTGAATTTGTGAAGGATTATGAGTTATTACTAGTCTTTTGAGAAGTTCACATCTTATCAACGGTAATGAAACTGGAAAGTTGATAGTGCCAGTAGAATGGATTGATTGATTATGACATGACGATATTGTCTTAATTGATGGGAACTCGAATAGAATTCCCCTAAAAGATAAGATGATGTTGATTATCAAAAGTGATCTAAATAATTCTTTATGGATGACCATATCCTGCATTTAGACTTGAAATTATATCGTGAATGGTTGTGAATTAGTCATAGATACTATAATCTAGAAAGAACCTAATATGCATTTATTAAAAGATGTTTCTTTTATCTGAAACTTTAGGAGGTATTTATTGGTGAATTACCTAGACTTTCGCTATTAAGGCAAGTTGAATTTGGTATTGATTATATTCCCGGTGCTACAAATGTGGCTTGTACACTGCACGTCAGCACCATCTGAATTAAAAGAATTACCGTACAACTGAGAGAGTTGACGGAAAAAGCTTTTATTTTAGCAAGCTCGTCATCATGAAGAGATATGGTATTATCATTCCTTATATTGGTTGAATTACCGTGAACTAAGTAAATTGACGATTAAAATCTATTCCACTACCCAAGATGACAGATTTGTTCGATCATTTATAAGGTTCTAGCATATGTTCTAAAGATTTGATCCTCGGCATGGCTATCATCAACTTCGCGTCCGCAAAGGAGATTATCTGTTCCAATCACTACATCCAGAACTTGTAATGAACATTATGAGTTTCATGTTATGTTGTTTGGATTGACCAATTCACATGTAGCATTCATAAATTTTTTGAGTCACGTGTGTAGGCTGTAATTTGATAAATTCATGCTTGTGATCATTAAGGACCATTTGTTTGTACTAAGAATAGGAAGGAGTTAATAAATATTTATAGACTGTCCTGAATTGGCCGAGCAATGAAAATATGTACCTTGATTATTTAACATGTGATTTAAGGCTTAATCCTTTACATTATTTGACCATGTGATTAATAGATAACGAAATAAATTGACTCTTCAAAAATTAGAAGTCATTTAAGACTTTGGGTTTTACCAAAAAGAAAGTGAAAATATGTTTTATCAAAAAGAACTTTTGAGGGATTATTCCCTTATACCCAGAACATTTAACTAAACTCCTGTTTAGGGGTATATGTTTGTGTGTACTGCTAGACAACCTAAGAGGGATTCAGGAAACCGTTAAACCATGACTTAAAATTTGAAACGACAAGTTTTGCTTTTCAACTAAGAAATTTTTTACCAAAGTATAACCAAAGATTTTTCGAACATTTACGAATCTTATTAGTTATTTTCGATAAATCAACAAAAATCGTGTTAATTAAACTCAAAATTATTTTGAACATTTTTATATAATTGGACGGACTATGAAATTTAAAATTTTTACGTTTACGTTTCATAAAAAGATGAATATTTATTATTTAATTTCTTGTAATATTTATCGACGCTTTAAACGTCGGATTGAGAAAAACTTATAAAAGTAATAGTTGGGACGAAGCTAAAAAAAATTAGAAAATATGAAGAAAGAATATCTGAATGAATTGTGGTCATGATAATTATATCATCAGGAAAGGTGAATGTAAATACTGACACATTATGTAGAAAAGATAAAGAACCAATTAGGACATATTCCTTAATAATGACTATACAAAATAAAATTGCCGAACAATTTAAAAATAGCTGATGATTGTAAAAAAAAGATAATATATGATAGGTGTGTAAACACCCATCCTTTTACCACTTAATTATGGCTAAAACGAGACCAAAACGTGTATTTAATATCATTTGTTTGGAATTATGCGTTGTTTTAGTGTTTATTGTGTTTTCAGAGCCAACCGGATGGATAATGGAGGAAACATGGGATTGCACGGGTTTTATGGAAGAAAAAGACTCAAGACAAAGTCTATTGTCCAAGAGATGCAAAAGATTTGAAGTCACTGGGCCTATTTGACGATTTATTGAAGAAAAGGACCAAAGATGGAAGATTTACATAAGTCGAAGAAACTCAAGTCTATTAAACGAAGAAATTAAAAGACGAGTTGAATTTAATCGACGACAAATCCCGAATCAGAATCGAAAACGTCAACTTTTCTGAAAAGACGAGAAGACAAGAAGAACGGGAGAAAGCCCACTCACCAACCAAAGGGAACACCTATATAAAGGGTTCCCCTCACACTTTTCATCCAGTTTTTAGTTTTTTTTTTCTCCCCTCTTTTTTCTCCCTTTCTGTTCGTAGACATCACCAACACCACTAGGGTGTTTGGTGATTTTGATCTTTTTTTTTTTCAATCTTGTAATTTTAATCTTTGTTTTGTGATTGTTAAAACCTTAATCATTCAATACATCAATCTTTCCATTTCATCTTGTTCATCTCCATCTATTTGGTAAAAAGTTTAAGTTCTTATTTGATTGATTTAATCTTTAAAAGTTGTTGGGTTTTGTGTTTTCATTGATGGGATTTGTAGTTTATGGTTAGTAGATGCTTAGTGATTAGTTTTATTTAAGATTTAGTGAAAAAATTGTTGATTTTTGACTCGAAATCTATTTCCCCTGTTTTTCGGTTAAGTTACTGTTCTTGAGTATTTCCCAGGTTCCAGATGAACAAAAGTTCCGGATGAACACAAAGTTCCGGATGAACTAAGAAAGTTCCGAATGAGTTTATGTTAAAAAAGTTCCGAGTGAGTCTAGAAGTTCCGAATGAATTTTCCTTTCAAAAGTTCTGAATGAACTTAAACTTCCGGATGAACACAAAGTTCCGCATGAGTTTAAGAAGTTCCGAATGAATTTGCTTTTCAAAAGTTCCGAATGAGTTTTTAAAGTTCCGAATGAATTTTCCCTTTAAAAGTTCCGAATCAATTTTTAAGTTCCGAATGAATGCTCTTTCCAAATCTTCCGGATAAACTTCCGGACCAAAAGTTCCGGACGAACTTCCGGATCAACAACTTCCGAACGAAGTTCCGGGTAAACTTCCGAGTAAACTTCCGAGTGAAGGTTCCGAACGAAGTTCCGGATCAAGAGAGTTTGAAAGTTCCGGATAAACTTCCGGGTGAAAAGTTCCGGATCAATAGTTCCGAATCAAGGTACTTCCGAATCAATTTTCTTTGATTATTTTTAAGTGTTACTGTTTCTTAAGTGTACTGTTTCTTTAGTGTTACTGTTTCTTAAGTGTTACTTCATCTTTACTTCGTAATTTAAATCTAGTTTTTATTAACTGTTATTAATATAATTGCCTTTAAATTTAAGTTTACATTTTCGTGCATTTAAATCTTTTAGTAGATTAGAAAACCAAACCCCCCTTTTTAGTAACCAAGAACAATCATTCCACTTAGAACCAAGATCAATTCGAGAGGATATCGAGAGAATTATAGAGAACCCAGTGCAAAAAGCGAATATCAAATGGCGCCGCTGCCGGCTCTTCTCGTTAAGATCAAAGGTTTTTGTGAGAACTTGGATTTTGGGATCCATTCCCCGTGAACGATACTTTTTCATAAAAATTTTCAAAAACACTAAAAACAATATAAAATTTTCAAAAATCCTAAAAAGTAAAAAACATAAAAAACCAAAAATATTTTTGCTTTGTTTTTCTCTTGTTAGTTCTTTTGCAGGTGTATGCGCACTCGATCAACGTCTTATCAAGAGCCCGAGCCTCTCGATAACTTAGACTTGGCCGATGTACAAAACAACAACAACATACCACCTCAAAACAACAATAATAACAACAACAACCCACCTTTCAACAACATGAATAATAACAACAACAATGAGCCTCTAACGGATAATCGCCCGATGATTGAACTGATGCAAGCTCATGTAGATGGCAACACTGATCCAATTGTTATACCAGCGATTGCAGCCAACAACTTTGAGCTCAAATCAGGCTTTATCCAGATGGTCTCTGCTCAACCATTCTTGGGGCGTACCATTGATGATCCACATGACCACATCAAGAGATTCTTACAACTCACTAATACGGTCAAGTTCAATGGTGTTCCACAAGAGGTAATCCGTCTACAACTTTTTCCCTTTTCTTTAGAGGGACAAGCCCGGCATTGGCTTGCTAAGGAACCGCCACAGAGTATTCTCTCGTGGACGGATTTGGAGACCAAGTTTATCAATTACTTTTTCCCACCCTCTCGTACTACCGCTTTGCGGAATGAAATCATAAATTTTGAACAAAAGTACGATGAGTCGTTTAGTGAATCTTGGGATCGTTTTAAAGATCTTTTAAGAAAATGCCCACAACATGGTTTTACCAAAGTGCACCAAATTAACACTTTTTACAATGGTTTAAGCATGAGTGACCAAGATTCACTAAACAGTGCCTCGGGGGGTAATCTTTTGGCTAAGACTTCCAATGCTGCTTGGGATATCATTGAGAATAAGTCTCGTGTGCAAACCAAGAGTGTTCGGACCAATGTCGCTAGTGCTAGCACTAGTGACAGCGACAAGCGACTTGACAAAAACACTGTGCTTCTTGAATCGCTTGCTACCCAAACCGCCAGCAACACCAACAGCATCAACGCTAGAAACGCTAAAGACGCTCAAGTCAATGCTGTTAGCCAACCATGCGAGATATGCGGGGGTCCTCACTCTTACACCACTTGTACTGCCACCCAAGACTACCCTTCTGAAAATGTGAATGCAGCTTATGGAACCTATCCTCAACCTGCTTATCAAGCTAGACCTCAAGGTGACCGTAATTTTCTTAGCTACCGCTCCAACAACTACCTCTCACCACCCGGTTTTCCTCCAAACAACCCAAACCAACAACAAAACCTCAATCGCCCTCCTCAATAACAACAACAACCTCGTACACCATACATCCCACCTCACAAGCAGCAACAACCACCTCAACGAAACAACCAAGTATACCAGCAACCTGCTTATCAACCACCCGCATACAATGCTCCTCCCAACCAACCCACCGCTCTTCACCAAGAAGTGGAAACTTATATGAGGACTAACGATGTGATAGTGGGAAATATTCAGCGAGAAGTGCTCAACTTGAAAGCAGACCTGGTCAAACAAGGGAACGATTTGAGAGCCGACATGAGAAATACTTTGGATAGTCAAACAAATGACTTAAAGAACATGATGGCTAGTTTCTTCCAAGGTAATCAACCCTCTTCTTCGGGTACTCTTCCGAGTAACACCGTTGCGAATCCAAGAGGGGAGATTAAAGCAATCACCACTCGCAGTGGCAAAGGTACCAAGGAACCCGAGCTTCCTATACCTCCACTGGTGATTGTGACTAAGGAGAACGAGTCACCTGCTCCAATTCCTCATCCTTCTCCTTCCCCAATTGCTCCACCTCCTTCACCTTCTACCCCTATTTCCTCACCACCCGTGGTTGTGAGTGATCCTATTCCCCTAAAGCCTTCTTCTTCATCCAATATACCTTATCCTTCAAGGTTGAGGAAAGAGAAGCAAAAGAGCAAGGATGATATTCAAGTTTCAAACTTTCTCAAAATGTTTAAACAATTGAATTTTAACATCTCCTTTGTCGAGGCTCTCGCTCACATGCCCAAATACGCTAAGATGTTTAAAGATCTTCTAAACGACAAGGAGAAGCTTCTTGATATTTCTAACACCCAACTTAATGAGAATTGCTCTGCAGTGCTCTTAAGAAAATTGCCAACCAAGCTTGGTGATCCGGGTCGTTTCTTAATCCCTTGTAACTTCCTGGGAGTAGAGAATTGCATGGCCCTAGCCGATCTAGGTGCCAGTATTAACTTAATGCCCTTAAGCGTTTGGAAGCAATTATCTCTCCCTGAGCTAGTCCCCACCGAAATGACTTTGGAATTAGCTAACCGTACGGTTGCTTATCCAGTGGGGATAGCCGAAGACGTCTTTGTAGGAGTCGACAAATTCACTTTTCCTGCTGATTTCGTCGTTGTTGACTACGACATGGACCCTCGTGTGCCACTGATCGTTGGTCGTCCATTCCTGAGGACCGGTCGCACTCTAATCGATGTTGAAGCCGGTGAGCTTATCATGAGAGTGGGTGACGATAAAATCGTCTTCAACATGGGAAAGCTTTCTAAACAGCCTTATTCATACGAGAGTGTTAATTGTATTGACGTTCTTGATGAGGCTTGTGAAGAACACTTCAAAGATGCTTGTAAAAGTATTCCTACCTCTCTTCCCAATGTTGAGACCGTTTCCTCTATCGACTCATCACTATCTCTATTTGGAGAAAGTGATTTCCTTTAGAAAGACTTGGAAGCTACCATGGGAGATGTGAACTTAGATCATGACGATTCTATCACCAATTGGGATGAAGATCTCCGCCTCATTGAAAACCTTCTCAAAGAAGACAATCTTTCTCCTCTATCTCCGACTGTTACTGCTATTGATCCTCCTTCTCCTAAAGAGGTGACTAATGATGATCCATCGTTAGTTTCACCATCTATTGAGGATCCTCCCACTCTTGAGCTTAAGGACCTACCTCCTCATCTTGAGTACGTTTTCCTTGAAGACAACGAGAAGTCGCCCGTCATCATCGCAAAGGACCTAAAAGAAGAAGAAAAAGCCCGACTTGTCGCCATGTTGAAGAAGCATAAAACAGCTATCGCTTGGAAAATCTCCGACATTCGTGGAATTGATCCTCACTTCTGCACACACAAAATTCTCATGGAGGACGACTTTAAGCCCACAATTCAAAGCCAACGACGGGTGAATCCAAAAATCCATTAAGTCATCAAAACAGAGGTTATCAAACTTCTTGATGCGGGTATGATTTACCCTATTTCGGATTCACCATGGGTTAGTCCAGTCCATTGTGTGCCTAAGAAAGGCGGCATCACTGTTGTGCCCAATGCAAACAACGAGCTGATTCCTACCCGTCTCGTCACTGGGTGGAGAGTTTGTATAGACTACCGCAAACTCAATGATGCCACGAGAAATGATCATTTCCCTCTACCTTTTATGGACCAAATGCTTGAACGTTTAGCGGGTAATGAATATTACTGCTTTCTTGATGGTTTCTCGGGTTACTTCCAAATACCCATCGATCCCCAAGATCAAGAGAAGACAACATTCACTTGTCCCTATGGCACATTTGCTTACAAAAGAATGCCTTTTGGCTTATGCAATGCCCCCGGGACTTTCCAAAGGTGCATGTTAGCTATCTTCCATGACATGGTTGAACAACCCATGGAAGTCTTCATGGATGATTTCTCGGTCATTGGGGATTCCTTCTCTTCTTGCCTTGCTAATTTGGAACGTATGCTTCAGCGGTGCGAAGACACTCGCCTTGTTCTAAATTGGGAAAAATGCCATTTTATGGTAAAAGAAGGCATTGTGCTAGGACACAAAATCTCTAAAGCCGGTCTTGAAGTCGACCGTGCTAAAGTAGATGTCATAGCCAAATTACCTCCACCTTCAACCGTGAAGGGTGTGAGAAGCTTTCTGGGTCATGCGGGTTTCTATCGTCGATTCATTCAGGATTTCTCTAAAATCGCTCGCCCGATGACCCACCTCTTGGAAAAAGATATCCCTTTTATCTTTTCCAAAGAGTACCTTGAAGCCTTCAACTTGCTTAAGGATAAGCTTACTAAGGCACCCGTCTTAGTTACCCCTAATTGGGAGATGCCTTTCGAGTTGATGTGTGATGCTAGCGACTTTGCTATTGGTGCGGTTTTGGGCCAAAGAGTGAATAAATACTTCCAACCAATCCACTATGCTAGCAAGACAATGACGGGGGCACAATTGCATTATACGACAACCGAAAAAGAGCTTTTAGTTGTTGTCTATGCTTTTGAAAAGTTCCGCCCCTATCTTGTCCTTTCCACCACAATCGTATATACGGACCATTCCGCGTTGAAGTACTTGATGACAAAGCATGATTCTAAGCCAAGACTTCTTCGCTGGGTTTTACTCCTTCAAGAATTCAACATCGAAATTCGTGACAAGAAGGGAGCCGAAAACCTGGCCGTGGATCATCTGAGCAGACTTGAGGATCCATATCAAGGGGATCATCCGAACAAAGAGATCAATGATTCTTTCCCCCTTGAGACCTTAATGTCTATGAATCTCAATCTTGATAGCACCCCGTGGTTTGCCGATATTGCAAACTACTTAGCGGGTGGTGTTCTCATCCAAGGGTTAACATCCCAACAAAAAAAGAAGTTCTTGAACGATGTTAAGACTTACTTTTGGGATGACCCTTTTCTATTCAAACAATGCGCTGACTTGATTATTCGCCGATGTGTTGACGGACCGGCCGCTTTGGACATTCTCCAGGCTTGCCACAAAGGACCCACCGGTGGTCACTTTGGTCCCAACTACACTCCCAAAAAAGTGTTTGATTCGGGATTCTATTGGCCCACCATTTACCGTGATGCTCACGAGATGGTTAAACATTGTGATTCTTGCCAAAAACAAGGCAAGATCACACATAAAGATGAGATGCCTCAAAATTTCATACAAGAATGTGAAATCTTTGATGTATGGGGCATCGACTTTATGGGGCCATTCCCTTCTTCTAAAGGCAACAAATACATCCTTGTCGCTGTTGACTACGTTTCCAAATGGGTTGAAGCCAAGGCTTTACCCACTAACGACGCGAGGGTGGTTTGTAAATTCTTGAAACAACTGTTTGCTCGATTCGGTGTTCCTCGTGCTATTATTAGTGACCGCGGGACTCATTTTTGCAACGATCAATTTGCAAGATCATGGCAAAGTATGGTGTCAATCACCGTCTTTCCACCGCTTATCATCCTCAAACCAACGGTCAAGCCGAAATATCCAACCGTGGATTGAAGAGAATTTTGGAACGTACTGTGGAAGAGCATCGCGCCGCGTGGGCCGATAAGTTAGATGATGCTCTGTGGGCTTTCCGTACTGCTTATAAGACCCCGATCGGCTGTACGCCTTATGAAATTTAAAATTTTTACGTTTACGTTTCATAAAAAGATGAATATTTTTTATTTAATTTCTTGTAATATTTATCGACGCTTTAAACGTCGGATTGAGCAAAACTTATAAAAGTAATAGTTGAGACGAAGCTAAAAAAAATTAGAAAATATGAAGAAAGAATATCTGAATGAATTGTGGTCATGATAATTATATCATCAGGAAAGGTGAATGTAAATACTGACACATTATGTAGAAAAGATAAAGAACCAATTAGGACATATTCCTTAATAATGACTGTACAAAATAAAATTGCCGAACAATTTAAAAATAGCTGATGATTGTAAAAAAAAGATAATATATGATAGGTGTGTAAACACCCATCCTTTTACCACTTAATTATGGCTAAAACGAGACCAAAACGCGTATTTAATATCATTTGTTTGGAATTATGCGTTGTTTTAGTGTTTATTGTGTTTTCAGAGCCAACCGGATGGATAATGGAGGAAACATGGGATTGCACGGGTTTTATGGAAGAAAAAGACTCAAGACGAAGTCTATTGTCCAAGAGATGCAAAAGATTTGAAGTCACTGGGCCTATTTGACGATTTATTGAAGAAAAGGACCAAAGATGGAAGATTTACATAAGTCGAAGAAACTCAAGTCTATTAAACGAAGAAATTAAAAGACGAGTTGAATTTAATCGACGACAAATCCCAAACCAGAATCGAAAACGTCAACTTTTCTGAAAAGACGAGAAGACAAGAAGAACGGGAGAAAGCCCACTCACCAACCAACGGGAACACCTATATAAAGGGTTCCCTCACACTTTTCATCCAGTTTTTAGTTTTTTTCTTCTCCCCTCTTTTTTCTCCCTTTCTGTTCGTAGACATCACCAACACCACTAGGGTGTTTGGTGATTTTGATCTTTGTTTTTCAATCTTGTAATTTTAATCTTTGTTTTTTGATTGTTAAAACCTTAATCATTCAATACATCAATCTTTCCATTTCATCTTGTTCATCTCCATCTATTTGGTAAAAAGTTTAAGTTCTTATTTGATTGATTTAATCTTTAAAAGTTGTTGGGTTTTGTGTTTTCATTGATGGGATTTGTAGTTTATGGTTAGTAGATGCTTAGTGATTAGTTTTATTTAAGATTTAGTGAAAAAATTGTTGATTTTTGGCTCGAAATCTATTTCCCCTGTTTTTCGGTTAAGTTACTGTTCTTGAGTATTTCCCAGGTTCCGGATGAACAAAAGTTCCGGATGAACACAAAGTTCAGGATGAACTAAGAAAGTTCCGAATGAGTTTATGTTAAAAAAGTTCCGAGTGAGTCTAGAAGTTTTCGAATGAATTTTCCTTTCAAAAGTTCTGAATGAACTTAAACTTCCGGATGAACACAAAGTTCCGCAAGAGTTTAAGAAGTTCCGAATGAATTTGCTTTTCAAAAGTTCCGAATGAGTTTTTAAAGTTCCGAATGAATTTTCCCTTTAAAAGTTCCGAATCAATTTTTAAGTTCCGAATGAATGCTCTTTCCAAATCTTCCGGATAAACTTCCGGACCAAAAGTTCCGGACGAACTTCCGGATCAACAACTTCCGAACGAAGTTCCGGGTAAACTTCCGAGTAAAGTTCCGAGTGAAGGTTCCGAACGAAGTTCCGGATCAAGAGAGTTTGAAAGTTCCGGATAAACTTCCGGATAAACTTCCGGGTGAAAAGTTCTGGATCAATAGTTCCGAATCAAGGTACTTCCGAATCAATTTTCTTTGATTATTTTTAAGTGTTACTGTTTCTTAAGTGTACTGTTTCTTTAGTGTTACTGTTTCTTAAGTGTTACTTCATCTTTACTTCATAATTTAATTCTAGTTTTTATTAACTGTTATTAATATAATTGCCTTTAAATTTAAGTTTACATTTTCGTGCATTTAAATCTTTTAGTAGATTAGAAAACCAAACCCCCCTTTTTAGTAACCAAGAACAATCACTCCACTTAGAACCAAGATCAATTCGAGAGGATATCGAGAGAATTATAGAGAACCCAGTGCAAAAAGCGAATATCAATATAGATAATAAAAGGGGTTCGCGGCTAATGTGAACCATTAGAATTGAGAAGCCGATGGCGTTAAATGTGTAAAAGGCCGTTTATGATTGCCTAAATATAGAGGATTTTGATATTTAGTCATGTTTGAATCTTGTAAGATTAAGTATTCTATTCATGTCATTTCTGATTAAATGTATCTTTATCTGAAGAAGTTGTACTAATGGCAAATTATGAAGGCAGACATCGCCTCATACATTAGTAAACGTCTAACTATTACAAAGGTCATCATCTGAATTTGATTCGATTTAGGTCATCGTCGACAGACTGACCAAATCTATTAATATCATTCCCGTTAATGATAGATTCTCGATGAAGAAATTAACTCTTTTGTATTTAAAGGAGTTGTGTAAACATAGTGTGCCTGTATCGATCATATCTATCAAGATCCTCGCTTCGCATCGAATTTTTAGAGATTTTCTTAGAAGTCATAAGGAACGAACCTTGATGAGAGTACTGTTTACCACCCCAATCGAAGGGACGAGGTAAAGTAACGATACAAAATACTAGAAGTGTTGTTTTATGCTTGAATAGATGACCTTTGGTAATAAACCATATAATAGTTTTCCTTTGGAGAGATTATCATTGATAATTATCGTGTTAGGATCGAGATCGAATCTTGTTAGGATTTAAATATAAGAGCATCTGTAAGCAGGAGTTGGGATGAACACACCCGCCATACACCCACTGTGAGTTGGACATGTCTTTTAGGTTTGAGTTTGGCTTTGATGACGAACCTAACCTTACAAAATACCCTACCCGCGAGACCTGAATTGATTGTTGAAATTACGATCTGATTATTGACTGTCGGTAGTGGGCAGAAGGTTATGTGAATATGATATGTAGATCGTGAAGTGCCGGATGGGTAGCGAAGTTATGCCAAAAAAATTTACTTTGGAAAAACGAATAGATGATCTAAAAGATCATGGGAAATAAGTCCCCGTAGTATGGGACCATAGAGATGATGTAAAAGTTGGTTTGAAAGGCATATAAGTTGGCTCTACCCTAGGACTTCAAGGGCTACGTAAATTATGATTCGTATATCTAACTTGATGAAATGTATATCAAGTGAAAATCTGAATTCTTCTTGATAAAGTTTAGATCGGCGAAAAGTTGCATTCATCAAAAACCCGTGAACATCATGGATAGAGAAAGTAAGTCAACATTAAGCCTGATCTTATTCCCGTAGTTATGTTTGATGAAACTCGCGTATTGTAATTGATTACACTTGTGATAAAAGACCGAATGTGGAGGAAATACCCACATGGCTTTAACTCTATAAGAAGCGAGTAGTAAGATAAATTGATCTTTGAGGACAAAGATCCTGTTTAGGGGTAAATGTTGTGACAATCCGTCAATTTATGGTTGATATTTTATTCTCAATATTTATTTGAAAACATTATTTTAATGTTATAATATGAACTCACTTATTTTTGGCAAGAAATTTGGATTTACGTCTTGAAGTAGCATCGACTACGTCTAAACCGGAGGATTCTACGTTACGTGCTTACGTTTACATACACCATTTTGGTGACAGTCCGGCACTTTAGGAAATAAATTTATCCTTGAATACTATTTTGGGATTTTAAATTTGTGTTGGTTCATAAACTCACAAATTTACGAGAAGAGATTAGTACTTACGTGAATAATTTAACGTCCTTTACGACTAAACCGGAAACTTTAGGATTTACTTATTTACGTTTTTGAACTCCATTTTGATGATACAATTTTTATTAGATTTGTTTTGTGCCGTTGATTCATAATTTATAAAAATGTTTTTCGTAAAACGACCCGAGGGCACGCAAATCGAGGAAACTAGAATCGGGGAATACCCGTGAATCAGTGGGATGAAACAAAACAAGTTTTTCCCCACCCCACTAATATGGGACGGCAACACTTAGCACCACCACAACCTTGGTGTCATTTTTATACTAATAAAATGGACACTTGTCCATTCAAGCTTAACATGTAAGCTAAACTTACACCAAAACCATCAAACCACTTCAACCTAAACCATTTCTCCATTTCCATCCATGCAAAACCACACAAACTCTCTCTCTATAGCCATTTTGGCCGTCCCATATTCATCACAACACCACCATTTGATCTTAAATTAACCACATTATCATGTGTTATTCACACATATGTTGAAGAACCTTTGAAGATATGAAGATTAGAGGTGATCTTAACCTATGAAAAGGAGTTTTTATGAGGTTAAAGGGCTGAATTCATGGAGGTGTTCATCTATCTAAAGGACCCAAGAAGTTTCCCTGCTAAAGTTGAAAATTTGATAACAAGAACCAAGTCTTGTTCATCAAAAACCTCATCTTTTCATCACTAATTGTGATATAAAGATTGTTCTTCCTATCCTCTTGTTATTTTGATTATGTAATATTGTAATTTCTTTATTTATGTATATGTATATGATGATGAATGATGATTAAAAATATTATGTGGGGATTTGGTGTTGATAGATTTGATAAACATGGTTAAAATGATGGAAAACCATAGGTAAAATGGTTAAATTCTTGCTCATAAAGTTAGCTGTATAAAAGCAGTAACGAACCAAATGATAAACTGATAAAATGGCATGGTGGAATCAATTTACAGTAATTATTTGATGTCATACACATGTGAGAGTTGGCCATGCAATGGAATCATCAAAATGAGTGAGATATGATCAAAACAAAACTAGTATACCAATCTGAATAGTCTGTTTTGTAGGGACTGTTAAGAATACTTAGACATGGATTGAGCATTAGCTATATCTAACTTATTTGTAGCACCTAATATAAAGTTTATTTCATCCAAAAATGAGCTTCTATCTCCTTATAGAACTCAAGATATGATAAAAATGGTGAAAGTGAAACTAAAAATCAGATTTTGTGAAATTAAAGTTTAATAGTATTATATAAGCACTCAAAATAATATAGTATAAAATGTGAAATTAAAACCCACTAACTTATATATTTCATTTATATAAATATGTATAAGGATAAATAAATGGATATTATATAAAAATGGTAGTTTGGTAAGTTTTATAAGTTATAAAAACTATAAACATGATTTTTACGTCTTTTCGGCTAGTACTGTAAAATTAACGTTTTTCATCAATAAAAACTTAGACGGTCGGACCCGTCTAATGTAAACTTTTTAAAAGACATATACTGATATATAAGTACTTAATACAAGTAAAAACCGATAAAACCCAAACTAAATAACATATGGACATTAACGGGCTAAGTTAGCATTATTGGACTAATAATCCAACTAAATGGGCTAAACACTTATAAATTTACTTATTAGGCTTAACCCACTTGGACCCAACATGTAAAGTATAATACTGATAATAAAAGTGTAAAATGGACTAATATAAGTTATTGGCTTATAATAGGCTTATTGGGCCTAAAACATGTAAATAAGTAAAACTAGTAAACTAGTATAAAAGTTACCAATACATAACACTAAAATGAGTAAATGAGAATGTATAAACCCACTTGATCATCATCATATGTATAAAATAATCATATGTATACATAATTGTTATTTTTATAAAGTCATTGGACAAGAGTCTAAGACAAGTATTATTTGTCTAGATTTCCGTGATTGAAGCACGTACCGTACATCCGAATTGCCGATAACCCGCTTTCCCACATCAACGTGAGTTCATAGCCTCGCACACTTTTAAATGTTTTTATGAAATGTTTTATAAACCCGTGAGGGAGATAACATGTTAGTTTTGATAAAATAGGACATCATTTGTCCCGATTGTTTGTTTATTGATTTGGACCCGAATGATGGTATGACCCGATGTATGATTATATGACCCGATAGATGAAATGAAACGGATTATTAAAGATAGGGTATGTCACTAAAAGTCCCATTAGCATTAATTGTGAACTACCGGGATTTGGTAGACGCTTATGCATATAATAGTACTATTTGGGGACGATCACCCCAGTTCGCGCCTTGACGGTAGATCCCCGTCGTGCCACATTAATTGGGTAAGCGAATTTATGTATGAGAAGATTTCCATGGCGTGATTTTTGTGACGACACGCTAACTTAGATGGGAAAATTGAGTTTCGGGCTAGCTACCCGTTGTTTTTTGTAGTAAGGTAACAATGTCATGCGGCTTATAATAATCCAAATAACGAAATACTGCTATACGCACTGAATTACGATATATTGCCTGACTAGCAATACGGGGTCTTACTATTGATGTTATGTTCGTGTTTTGGTTTTTCATAACCATATTCATATAATGGTTTTTATTTAACTTTATACAACGTTATAAAACGTATTGTATGATGTTTTTACGACATTTGTTCGTATAATGGTTTTGAAGGCAAAAGCCTATATTATGATTTTTGATAAGGATTTGTATAAAATGACTTTGGCTATTTTATGGCCTATTACAAAGATTTGTACAAAATGATTTTCGGTAATAATTATATACCGATGATATATTAATGGTTTTATTAAACTCTATGAATTCACTCGGCGTTATCGCTGACCTTTTCTTTTAACATGTTTTATCTCAGGTACTTGAAGGTAATTCTCAGGAAGACAACAAGAATTCATGGCCCGCACTTAAATAACAATTTCCATTCAAATCTTTTGTAAGATTGTATGAAATGACTATGACTTGGGACCTATGTAAAATTTGATCCTTATGAATGGAAATGCTTTATTATTAAACGACACGATTTTTAAGCGTTGTCTATGATGTGAGTAATGTGTTATCCCGTAACACCAACGAGTCTTCCGCTGTATTGAATTGTATAAATTTGGGGGTGTTACACATGAAGTAGCTCATATGGAGTTTTACCATGACGTTTACGAATGATGGAGCGGTTTTGGGTATAACATGCGGTTTCCACTGCTTTAGCCCATAAGAGTAAAGGAGCATTCTCATAAATCAACATAGTTCTAGCAGCTTCCATAAGTGTACGCTTACATCTTTCCACGACACCGTTTTGTTGTGGAGTGCGGGCAACAGAAGTTTCATGTGAAATACCTACCTTTTCATAATAGTCTCATAGTGTTTGATTAACGAACTCAGTACCGTTATCAGTCCGAATGCGGCGAACAGTAGCATTAAGGCGTACTTGGATCATCTTTAAAAAAGTAATAATATACTCTGGTGCTTGATCCTTAGATGCTAAAAATTTGACCCATGTAAACCTTGAGAAATCATCCACCATGACGAGGATGTATTTTCTTCCACTCACACTAGCCGTACGCATTGGCCCGCAAAGATCCATGTGCAAGAGATACAGTGGTTCTTGGTTGGTGTCTTCAGCTTTAGGTTTATATGATTTCTTGGTGCTTTTCCCCAAAGAACACGCGGAACATAAATGATCCTTGTCGAACTTAAGTTTTGGAAGACCACGAACAAGTTTGTTTTTAGCCAAATGGTTTATAGCATCAATGTTAAGATGAGATAATCGACGATGCCACAATCATGACTTGGTCTTAGATGCTTTGGAGAGAAGGCAAACAGGAGAGGCGGCCATCATGTTTTGAATGGACAGCGTGTAGAGATTATCCCCTCGAGAACCCTTTAACAAATCATTTCCTACAAGATCGCGAATAAAGCAAGTATGTTGTCGAAAAGCCACTTCAAGGTTTGAATCGCAAAATTGTCCCACTGAAAATAGATTGTGACCAAGTCCCTTCACATAATAAACCCTTGAAATCGTAACATTCCCAATTTGGTACTCACCATAACCCATGATCTTCGCAATATGGTCGTTGCCGAATTTAACCGTTCCTAGAAACTTGTTGACGAAATTTCTGAGCATCGAGCGATCTCCGGTCATATGCTTTGAGCATCCGGGGTCCAAGTACCAGAGGATGATTTGGACCACCTGAAAATATCACCAGACAAGGACGATGTATCGGAATCTAGTAGTTCCACTGTGTTAGCAGGTACATATATAATTATCTTAGATTTGCTAACCGAAGAATTCTTAGGCTTCCAAACTTGCTTCCTAAATGCCATCTTAGATTCTAGTTGTCTAAGATCCTTAGGTACTTCTTCACTAGTAGGCACAATAGTGGGGGAAGACCTAGTTAAAGGGCGCTTTTTTCCATTTCTTAGTGCTAGTGTTCCTATTTAAAGGACGCTGAGACCTAACTTCCGTGGATGTGATCCTAGTTAAAGGGCACGTAGTTCCATTAGCAGTGAAGGTCCTACAAGTGGGTTTCGTTTGCCAACCAACTTGGGTGAATTTCTTCCCCATTGGAATCCATTCAAGATTGTTCTTAATAGCATACATTTCATTCACGTGATCAACAAGGCATAAATCATAATGCTTAGAAACCATGCATTCATTACAATTCCAACATCTCAAATTAGAATTCACATTTTGCTTAGGCTGTTGCACAAGCGCAGGGCCTTTAGTCTTAGTTACATGATTGTTTTTATTAAAATTTGAAATAACATTCATAGGGTGAACTTCTACTTTCTTCTTCGCAGTCCTACTAGTGGAAGGCTTGATCCTATTCTTCTTGTCTTGAGATCCTTTAGCCTTAGTAGAAACAATTACTCCTGTAGAAGCCAAGGGAACATTAGTTACAGATTTTGATTTAGCCTTGATGGGTGTGTTCAATATAGGCTTAGATCCTAGATTCTTATTGAATGTAGTCATGGCAATGGTGGTGGTTTGTTGTTTAAGTGGTGCAGAACCCGGTTGTCCTATGTACTTCAAATGCTCTAAGCATTGTTGTACCCTCTCAATGTAAGCATGAGCAGAGTAATAGTGACTATTCATAGGATCAGTTTCATAGTAATCATCTACCACATCCCTAGAAAGCTCAGCGTGCTTAACTACATCTTCCATATACCACTTATATGATAGTGAGTTGTTCTTATTGTACGGGTTCTTGATGATCACCACCTTGTTGGTTTTTGGAGCACTAGAGGTCGGGGAAGAGATGGTGGCTGGATTATCAACAACTTTTTGTCCTTTGAGTTGAATTGTCTCCTTTAATTCAGCCAAAACCATGTTTTTGTCTATGAGTTGAATATTTAAGTCAAAGATTTCCTCGCACTTACGGTTCAATTGGTCAACGAGTGACTTTTGCTCTACCGCATTAAAAGCGAAGCGATCTTCTAATGAACCATAAATTTATGAAAAACTCTGCTTTACTTTATCAAACTCCCCTAGCATAGAAGTTATTCTATCTTCTAGGTCATGATTTTTAATCTCTGCAGCCTCTAGTTCCAATTTCTCTGCTACTGATTCTCTCTTAAGTCTCATAATTTCTTCCTCTAGGGCCTGAACAACCTGAATCATCTTGTCACTTGTCTCAACGGTGTTTTAACAATCATTTGTTTTTGAAAGAGTTACATTTTTATATTGATTCTCAATTTCAAGAGAGATACAATGTTGTTGAAGCTCATTAAAACGTTTCGAAAGTGTGTTATAAGAATCTTGAAGCTCTAAAAATTCAGCGTTAGATTCATGACAAGAATGATTATCTACATTAATCACAGGAGCAACAATATTCACAGACATATCATGCACATCATCACATTTATTTATAGTAGTAGATGAAATCTCATGACCATATTTAAGAGTAACAACTTGCATCACTTTGAGAGACACTATATGTTCTAAGAATCGGTCATATTCGGATAAAATCTTTTCTTTTTCAATTAAATGTTGTTCATAAGCATCATCCATTTCATAGAAAACTTTTTGAACTTCACCAATTTCAAAATTTAGATTTCCTTATAGATTATAGACTCCTTTTTTAATATGGTTCACAAACGGAACGATCTCTTTCTCAAACACCGTTTTCATGTGTTCAAAAGCCCATTCTCCAGCGGTTAGAGCCGTTGAAGTCGTACATTCCAGGATGACCTTGTCAAACTCGGTAAGGTATCGCTCAATCTCTTCCAAGCTAAGCTTTACCGTACTTACCGGTGGAAGATTCTTAGGAATTTCCTTCGGTTCGTCCGAGTGAACTAGTGTAGGAATTATACTAAGGCATTCTCTAGTAGGCATGAAAGTGGATGTTTGGATAGTTTTCTTTTTCATATTAAATCGAGTTCTAAGATCTATCGTGGCATTTTTTGCATTCATTTGAGCATAGTCATATTCAAGATATGTAGTGAGTAATTTTAACCGATTCTCTTCATATGGTGTCATGCTCTCAGAATCATTAACAAACACAATCGGATCTAATACCAATCCTAACTTAGTTGCATCATAAAGTCGTGGTTGTGGTGAAATGCTTGCTTTTCATACCCCGTGTTAGGTGGTAGGTCTATTAGACGCGATAGATTGAACTCTTGAAATAAAGAATGAAACAAGTGTACTAAATGCGAAGTAGAGTATAATTTTAAAAGCAAAATTTCAGTCTTTTTAACTCTCTCTGACGCCTTAATTTCTGTTTCAACTCTTTTAGACTCGAGTATTTCGAAATCCGTTTGTAGTTTTTGAAAATTATTAACGACTGACTCTTTTTCTTTAAGTTCTTTCAAAAGATTTGCTCTTAAACTCTCAATTTCTAGCAGATTATCCATTTGGACTTGCCTAAACCTATCAAATTCAGGATTGGTTAAGGTAGTGGACACAGTAGTTTATTCTAAGGTTTTAACCTTTTCTTTATGCAAAGCAAGCTCGGCAGATAAAGTCTGATTAACACTGAGGGTTTCAAGGACCGCATTATTCATTTGGCTAAGCAAAGATGCTGAGACCATAACCAAATCAGGTTGAGCAGACGAATTGGTAGTCGTAATAGCTCCCGGTTGTGGTTCACTCAAAGTCTGGGGACTTTCATTGATATTGCTATCATTGTTTGTCTCCTCGATTGAGTTACTAACCACCGGAGGCTGTTCCGAATACTCAGACACTTGCTCAACTTGATAAGGTACAATACTAGTATCTGTAGCAGTATTTGGTACCTCAGAAATTGTGTCAGCTCCATAAAGTGAAAGATTTGCCATGAGAGATGCTTTGGCGGTATTGATATCATCACAGTTAAAGTCGTATGCATCCAAATCATAACATTGATATGCGGCATTGTTTGTGATGGCTGTTGTGAGACCGTCGGTGTCCGCGACTCCCGGATCTGCGAGAAATGCCAACTCTTCTTCATCGAGCTCACGTTCTTGGGCTTGAGCATTCACCAAGTAGATTTTCTCCTGAAACTATGTGTTGTCCCTTTTCCTCCTGGGTTGCTTACACTCTCGGGCCATGTGCCCTTCCCCTTTGCAGTTGTAGCATATAATCACCTTCGTTTTGCCAGTGCTATTACCTCTTGTAGCAGCAGTGTTAGATGAGAGTGCACCAGCAGTAGATGAATTGAGTCTCCCCTGAAGTGGTTGCACCATGACTCTGCCATCTTGAATTGTAGCTTGTTGTCGAGAGTTAGAAGAGTTCCTTAAATGATTGTTTGTTGGAGCTGGCCTTCTATAACCTCGTTTGTTCAATGTTTGAGTGAGATAAGCAGACATTTGAGCAAGTATATCAGTAGGACTATCCCCTTGTCTAAACTCAGGGACAGTAATCTCATCATCACAATAGAACGCTGGTTCTGATTGAGCTACAATCGGATTTGATGGAGCACTAACTTGTTGTGAGTAATAGGGTTGAGGAGCCTCAAGTTGTTGATAGGTAAAAGGAGGGTTTGTTGGAGGTTGATAGGGTGAATATTGGTGTGAAGCATAAGGTAACGGATGTGAATCTCCTTGTGATGATGTTGCTGGTTGCTTGTATTGTTGGTGATAAGATGTAGGTGGTTGTGGCAAGATCGAGTACTGTAGGAAGCTTGGTGTTTGATACAATGGTTGATATGAAGATTGGTGTCCCAAAGCAAGCTGAGAGTTGTGGTATGACAGTGTAGGATGGTTTGCCATTAATGCCAATGGTTCTTGATAAGATCCCTGAGAGAGTCGTTTTTAGATCACATGCTTCTCGTGTTGTTGTAAGAAAGCATAGATTTGATCTGAATTGGACTTGTGCAAATCGCGAATCATCTTAACATCAGTGACATATTGACTCCATTCTTGGGGTAACGTGTTCAAGAACTTTGTGTTTAGTTGAAATTGTTCAATCCTTAGATTATACATGTTCATGTCATTCATCAAAGGGGTGAAACGCCAGTAGTAATCGTGAAGATTCTCCCCTGGAATGTATGTAAACCTATCAAACAAGTCATACAATTGACACTCCTGTTCTTGCTTAGTGAGGGAGGTCCCTTGTAACAAAACAGCTAATCGATCCCAAATATTCTTTGCCACTGTGTGTTCACTTACCATTCTAAAGATATCGGGTGGAAGGGCTTGAAGAATTGTCTGAACGGCCCTTTCATCTGCATCGGCAATGATTTTGTTAGCATCGGTTAACTCATGATACTCCCTAGACCTTGTCACATTGTTTACGGTAACTTCTCCCTAATCTAATGGAACTTTTTCAATTGATTGAAGCATAAGTCGACCATTAGGTTTGCTTATGATGTACGTTTTCATACGACCTTTCCATGCTTCAAATAAATCTTTAATGAGCAAAGGTGGGCGAGTGTCGGTACCCGAGATGATTGAGATATCGGTAAGTGAAGTCATTGTAGGCATGAATGAATGAGGATTCATTGTTGAAACACTTGATTGAAAAAGATTATCATTTGATCGTTCAATGAAGTAAGGATGTGAAAAATTTTGTTGTCGATTTAGATCGTGTGTTGATGTATTAGTATTGAAATCCACTAAGAATCCTAGAAAAATATTCTAAATAAAACCAATCACAAATCTTCGGAATAATCCCCTGTCTTCGGAATAACCTTATCTTCGGAATAACCTTGATTTTCAGAGAAATGTGAATCTTCGGAACAAGTGATTTTTCAGAGAAATCTTCGGATAAATCTTCGGAATAAGTGATTTTTTAGAGAAATCTTCGGATAAATCTTCGGAATAATTGGGTTTTCAGAAAAATGTGAATCTTCGGAATAAGTAATTTTTCAGAGAAATCTTCGGATAAATCTTCGGAATAAGATGATTTTCAGAAAAAGAACCAATCTTCGGAATAAAGAAACTTTTCAGAGATTTCTTTGGAATATGTGGATTTTCAGTAATATCTTCGAAATAATTGGATTTTCAGAAAATTCTTCGGAATAAGTGGGTTTTCAAATATATCTTCGGAATAAATGGGATTTCTGAACTTTCTTCGGAATAAGTGTGTTTTCGGAAACTTCTTCGGAATAAGTGGTTTTTCAGTAATTTCTTCGGAATAAATGAACTTTTCAAAGATTTATAAACCCTTTTCCGAAATGAACAATTTCGGAATAACAAACCCTTTTCCGAATTTTCTGGTACGTCTGGAAGAACAGTAACTGAATAATAGCTAAACAGTACCCAAAAACACGAAAATTTTTTGTGATTTCTACCAAGATAATCAAAACGTATGTTTTGTTTACCACTTTAAACCATAAAATCACAAAAAAATTTCAAGATTTGAGATGGATTATCCTAAAACACCCACTATCCCAAACAAACACTAAACAACACGAATCAATATACCTTAAATCATCCCATGCTCTTGATACCGATTGTAGAACAATGATAATCTATAATCTAATCAAGAGGGTTGTTGTTAATCTAGAGAGAGAAACAAGAGAGAGAAACAAAAAAACTTTTATTAATATGTGTAAAACAACTAAACAACCAACACCCCTTTCCATGGTGGAAAGGGGTTTATATACCTAAGTCCTTAAGTGGACTTGGGCCTCCGACCCATGAACATGCTCATAGGTCGGGCTAAACATAAGAATAACTTAAACAATACTACGAGCCTATAACTATATAGTTGGAGTGACCGAGACTTTCTTAATACACAAAACGTATTTCTAACAACGATGATTTTCCTAAAAGCATGATTAATGAAAACCAACCATGACTATCATGAAAACAGAATTTACATGAATTCCAACAGTGTCTTGCATGAAAGCAAAAACAACAAAAGAGACGTAAGACATAGTCACGTGAAGACGAAGTCATCATGAAGAAAAATGTAACAACCCAACATGAAGGAGTGTATAACATAATTAGCCTAAAACTAAAGTTAACCATGACAATATGAAAACATACTTGACATAAAGACATAGTAACTTATGAGGGGACATGAAAAAAATTTTATGCCAATAAATCATGAGAAACTTTTATGCATGAAAAACAGTTCATGAATGCATGATGTAGTTTATAAAAGCCTTTATATGTGCGAGGGGACGCCTATGGGTCGGTCCCAAAACAAAAGACATGGCGAGGGGACGCCACTGGGTCGGTCCCAAAGTTAAAAGTTTCGATAAAAGCACATGCGACTAAATAGGGTCAGTCTTGTACCAACCATTACTTAGTCATAATTCCTGCAACAATGATACATGAAACATAAATAAATTAAACTCATCTGTCAAAACTCATTAGAAAGAAAAAATTTATGTGACTAATTATGAACTACTGGGGTTCAGTCCACATTGCCACAGTTCACGAGGAACATCATGCATGAAACAATGACACATAACTAAATATGAATGACGGTTGTCCATCCATATTAGTAAAACAATATCGTTGAAAACATCAAGGTTAAAGATCAAGGTGCTGAAAACATCATGGTTAAAACAACAATGCGCTGAACACATCAATACGTGGAATAACAAGTGTTGGTTTAGGAAGCTCCTGGTGACTACCCACTAGTCACAGTTCAAGTTTTAGAGCCTACAGGTCTAAGCCTTGTCTCTGATACCATAATTGTAACACCCCACTTTGATAAGTGGACTGTTAGGCATAATTATGGCGTGTCATCAAAGCATGCAAGGTAATATGTACTACACATACATGACCATAGGGAGAACCGGAATCAAACATCGGTTCCCAAACATAAGCCCAAAACATAAATAAAGTAAATGAAATGAACAAAGACTACACAAGCATAAATATATGAAGGCAAAAGGAAAAGAAGTCTATGTCTTCTTCCATCCTATGCACGTCCTCTAAATGCTCGAGTCTGTCCTTGGGTACCTGCCATTTTGGGACATGGAAAGGAAAGTAACGGCTGAGCATAACGCTCAGTGCACGGATATACAAGCATGGAATGAATAATATAAGCATGTAAAACATATAGCAGCGGAAATGTATAAGTCCTGGAAAACCTGGTAAAACTGGTTTTATAGTTTGAAAAGCCTTATGTTTATCTTATAAAAATTGTTTAACATGTTTACCATTAGCCAATATAGGTCATGAAATATCAACGTGCATGAGTACTTGGAGGGGTGACCTCGTCATGCAGTTAGAGGGGCTGCCTCTAATTAATATACTATTTTGGGTAGGAGTGATCAGCTCCTTGTGAAGGATGCAAGGCACACACCACATTCACCTAAATAATCTGCTGAAAACATGTAAACTAGGATGCACCCATACGTCCACCTGATAATAATAATATGGCCAAATGCTGAAAGGGACGCCACGAGCTACCACTCCGTCGTGGTGAAGTCATAACACTGGTGCCTCTAGTGTTATGGTTATGGTACCTCCATAACTAGGTGAAACTGGTCATGCATGTATATGGCTTTAGGTATTCTAATTAGACATAGGCAATTCAAAAACATATAAAACATACACTAGGGAAAACAGTTGGCTGCATACGGGAAATCCTAATTAGGAAGAATGTCCATACTGAAAGGACGGAGAATCCGTACCTTAAGTCCAGTGAACGAAGAAGACGAATGGAAGAGATTCCTACTTCGGTATCACTAATGCTACATAAATACATACGTGTATAAGTATCTGATTACTGAGTACGTAACTGATTTTATACCATGTCTTAGCTTTTTTTATATGTTCATGTCATGTTTTACTGATTTTAACGTTATACTGTGTTTATCATGTATTTTGTATATTCTGATTAAGTATTACTTGTATTTCTTGTATTATTATACTCGTTGTGTAATAATAAGTAACTTTCTAAAATAGCAGGTTTCTTAAAATAGAAAGTTTTCAAAAATAGATTAACTGCTTAAAATAGATAAGTTTTTAAAAATAGAAAGTTTCCATAAATAGAAATAAGTTGGATTATTAAAATAAGTGTAAGTTTTACTGATTATTTATACTAAGTCATGTGATTAGTAGTATAGTTTTTTAATTATAACATGTAACTAAATAGACCATATGTTATAGGATTTAATTAAATATAAACATGATTTAATTAAATTAAGTGTATAAAATACTTAGGTTAAAACATGTATTAATAATTTTACTTATATAACCTAAGTCATGATAATTAATTAATTACATGTCATGTTTTAACAATTAATTAATTACTATAGTCTCAAATAAATAATAAAATACTTAGGTTAAAATCATGTATTAATTGATTATTTATCACCTAAGTCATGCTTTATTAATTAATTATAATCCATGTTTTAAATAATTAACTAATAACTATCGTCAAATTAAGAGGGTAAAATACTTAGGTAAAATACATGTGTTATTTGTTAAAAATAACTTTCACCTAAGTCCATGATTTAAATTAAATTAATTATTAGTCATGCTTAATTTAATTTAATTAATCTTGTAAAAATATACTTGTAACAATCTATAACTTGTAAAAAATGTAAGACTTGCAAAATTGATAAATCATGTATAATATTTGTATTTTTTCTAGGTTCAATTGTTGTTCTCGGTATCTTAACGAATTGATCTAGGTTCTCTATGTGACTCAGTCGTTCTTTGGTGAAACAAATATTTTTGGTTGTTTTTAAATAAAAGTGCAAAACTTTAAAGTAAAAGTGCAATTAAAGTAAATCTAAGTCTAATTAAAGTAAATCGGTGTAAATTTAAAAACGTGACTGAAATTAAAGGGCACTAAAGTAAATGACGTAAACTTAAATCTACCTAAGGCAATCTTAAAACGCGACTAAAACTTAAAATAAGGCAAAACTAAAATAAAGCTAAGACAATTAAACTTAAAGTGCAATTAAAAATAAGAGGGGAAAAAATAAAGCTTGAAAATAAAAGACTGAAATTTAAAAAAGAAAGAAAGACTGAAATAAAAATTAACTTACAGAACCCTTGATTCGGAAGTTCAAAACTTCCGAATGAACTAGCTTGATCCGGAACTTAGCCCTTGATTCGGAACTTTTAAAGTTCCGAATGAAGCTACCTTGAGTCGGAAGTTTGGTGTTGATCTGGAAGTTCGTTCGGAAGAATTGAGTCGGAAGTTCGTCCGGAAGTATTGATCCGGAACTTTTAAAGTTCCGAACGAATTTCTTGATCCGGAACTTTTTAAGTTCTGAATGAAGGTCTTGACTCGGAAGTTTTTGAGTTCCGAATAAACAGTGCTTGACCCGGAACTTTCGTTCGGAAGTATTGACTCGGAACTTTTGGAGTTCCGAATGAACACTCTTGATCCGGAACTTTGAATGTTCCGGATGAACCCTTGGCTCGGAACTTTGGAGTTCCGAATGAACAAACCTTTCTTGCCTTGGCTCGGAACTTTTCCTGGGAATACAGAAACACAGAAACAAACTTCCCGAAGAACAAGGGATCAAAAATAACAACTAATTTACCATAGATTTAACTAAAATCAAACAAACGATTCAATCAAAACATCAATTAATCATAAACAAACAATCAATATCAAGAAATCTAACAACTTTAACCACAATAATTAAAAACCCATTTGATCAAAATAAAAGCATGAACATGAACACAAACATAAACATAAAAATCAAGAATTAAGAAAGGTAGATGAGAGATTAACAAGATAAAGTAAAGATTGACAAGAATTAAATGGGAACTTACTTGAAATTAAATGAATTTAAGGTGCAAGACAAGTATTTAAATTGGACAAGAAATTAAATGACATGTATTTAATTGTGCAAGGTAATGAAAATGGAAGAACTAGTGTCACTCTAGCCAACAAGAAAGAAAATTAACAACTAATGACTATTTATAGGGGAGGATTAAGGAAGCTTCCTCCCCTCTTTCCTTTTCTCTTAATTACAAGATTAGGTCCCTCCTTCTTTTAATCTTCATTAATTGCTTGCTTAGTCCTTTTCTTCTAATCTTCTTTAAACTTGGACTTAAAGGACTTTTTGGCTTCGGGATTTCTTTGAACTCGTCTTTAAATTCTTCAATAAAATAGACTTGAATTCTTCGGCTTTTGATAAACTTCCGTCTTTTGACTTTTTCTTCGATAAATCTTCAGAATTGGTCTTGGACTTTCGTTCTTTTTGCACTCTTGACTTCTTGACTTCGTCTTTCATCTTTTTCTTCAATAAAAGTCCGTAAATGCCCGTGAATATCCGTGTTTTCTCCATTTTTCACAATTTCGTCCTAAATCACAACAAAAACACAAACCACGCATAATTCCGACATAAAATACACGTTTTGGCTTGGTTATTAGTTAAAGCGGTTGCTAATCCTTGTGAAACATGCGGCGGTCCTCACTCATACACCGATTGTCCTTCTACTCAAGGAAATATGGAAAATGTGTATGCAGCTTATGGTAATTATTCACCGGAAAATTACCAAGCTAGACAACAAGGGATAGAAATCTACTGAGTTACCGATCCAACAATTACCTTTCACCCGGTTTTTCTCCTCAAAACCAAAACTCCGACAACAACTACAATAGAAGCAACCAAATCCCACCAAGAGCTTCTAACCCTTATCAACCACCCCCCCAACAAACCCCACCCATTAATCCCGATGTTGAAGCAATCATGAGAACTCAAGGTGAGCAAATCAAGAATCTACAGAGCCAAATAATCAATTTGAAAGGAGATATCATGAAGCAAGGTAATGACATTAGAACCGAGGTTCGCGATAATATTCAATCCTCCTTCAGCACTCAAACGACTGAATTAAAGAATCTGTTGGCTAGTTTCTTGCCCGCCACTCAACCTTCTTCTTCAAGTTCTCTACCTTCAAACACCGTCACCAATCCGCGAGCCAATGTGAGTGCTATTACTACTCGTAGTGGAGTCACCATCATAGGACCACCAATCCCACCCCCATCATCTACACCTCCTCCACCACCATGTGTCCCTACTCCTCCTACACCTAGTATTAGTGCACCATTACCGTCTCCGCCTCGTCATGACGATGTATCTCGGAAGGATCCTTCAACATCTCAACCTTTACCAACTACACCTTCACCCTCCACCTATAAACCCAGAATCCCATACCCTTCTCGCATAGGCAAGACCAACGATCTAACAAAGGAGGACTCTCAAGTGACAAAATATATCAATATGATTTCTCAAATGGGCTTCAGAATTAGTTTTCTTGAAGCACTTGTTCACATGCCCAAATTTGTTAAAGCATTTAAGGAATTGCTTAACAAGAAGGAGAAGCTGATTGAACTCGCCAACACACGCTTAAATGAAAACTGCTCTACAGTTATTCTTAAAGAACTTCCGGAAAAGCTTGGAGATCCCGGTTGTTTTGTGTTGCCTTGTGTGTTCAACAAAACTAAAGAATTTACTGCCCTTGCTGATCTCGGGGCTAGTATTAATTTGATGCCACTGAGTGTTTGGAAAACACTATCATTGCCCGACCTCACTCCAACAAAGATGACTCTCGAACTTGCAAATCGCACTCTCGCTTACCCTATTGGTATAGCCGAAGATGTGTTCATCAAAGTTGGCGCATTTACTTTCCAGGTCGATTTTGTGGTAGTTGATTATGAAATGGACCCTCGTATTCCTTTAATACTTGGTCGGCCATTCTTGAGAACCGGACGTGCTTTAGTGGATGTTTCCGAAGGAGAGTTAATCTTAAGAGTCGGGAATGCCTCGCAAATTTTCAAAATGGGGAAGCTTACAGGCAAATATTATGGACAAGAATCAGTGAATATGATTAATGTGCTTGATGACTTTGTCGTCTACGACAATCCTCTATTCGACTCTTGCATTGATAATCTACTTTTTAATGATGATGTGGATGATTCTATCCCTACTTTGGAATCTTCTCCCATTTATGATTCTCCACCGGTCTTTGATGCTTATGATGATGATGATTCTAGCTCAGACTCGGATGATTTTGATGATTGTACTTCTGAGTATCCCGAGATGCCCACTTTCGATGATTTTGATGAGGCTGATACTCTTTCGAGCGATTCTTCACATGATGAAGATCCTCCGCCATCAATCGATCCTACTTTGGACGATTACTCATTTGAGGAAGATTTCTCTGAATTTCTCAACACTTACTTCCCTCATGAGAGTGATGCTCCTCCTTATGACTTTGAAGATTATCGTCTTGATCCTACTTTGGATTTGAAGAACATTCTGTCAAAGGAGAAGACACCGGTTGACACCAATATCCGTTGCACATATGATTTGACACCTCGTTGTCCCCCTTTTGAGGACGAGGTTGTGCTTCTTTGCTGATCTTCTTCACACTCGGCTGAGCCTGAGTGCTATTTTCCCCTAAAGGAAAAGGTGTTCGACCCTGGTATTGAAGTCTTTAAGCCATCTCAGTATCCACCTGATGAAATAAAAGGAAAAATCTTTGGAAATTTTGAAGACATGCTTGGACCACTTCATCCTTGCTTCCACCGTGCTCCATCTTTGCTTAAGGGAACCTTGCCTACTCTTCTTTGGCTTGCCTTGTTCGCCTTAAGCTTGTGTTATTTGCTCGATGAAAACTACGTCTTTGATCCTGGTGGATATGTTTCATGCTTCTTCCATTGATGATCAAGGTCGAGTCAGGCTCACGACTCGGTTAACAAAAACCAAGCGCTTCTTGGGAGGCAACCCATGCATCTATCTTTTCGCTTTCTTTATCATAAGTGTAGGGGGGACCCTTTGGTTTGCTATTTCCTCTCCTCACTTCTTAATCAGGGATTCGAGCTTCAATGATCCACTCTTGATGATTCTTGACGACCCGTGATTCTGTGTTCTACTTCTTCCCGGTTCTATCCTAAACTCTTTTCGATTCACTATTTTATATTTTCTCAATATTAAAATAGGAATCTCTTTAGTTGTCTTTTCCTTAGCAAGATTTAAACAAAGTGCACAATGTCCTAAGTGTAGGGGAGTTTACTCCCACATGCTTAAACATCAAGGACAATGTTTATCTTAAGTGTAGGGGGACTTCTATCGAAGTTAAGTGGTCTTTTCCTTGTATTTGTCCTCATTTTAACCGGAAAATCAATTTTTCGACATTTTTCAAAATTTTTGATCTATTTTGGCCTATTAGTTTTTCCCTTTGTATAGTTATTTTCTTTCCTTATTAGAATAAGTGTTTAATAAAGTGGTTGTAATTTTCAAACGTTGTGAATCTTTTGACTCAACCCGAGTTTACTTATCTAAGTTACTCTAGCTAGTATCCTTAACGTGTTTAAATCAAGTTTTGCTAGGCTTTTATATAGGGAGCTATAAAACGCGAAAGTCTTAACTCTCAAGGGTTAAGAACAAGAACTTTTCGCAAGTTCCTATAATTGATCCTAGAGAGTCGTTTATCAAGGGAACTTTAAAATGCGATTTCTAAACTTGAAAAAGCCTAAGAATTTTCAAGATCCTATAGGCGACTCGAAAACCCAAAACTTTGACTTAATAGGCTAAGCATCCACGAGTCTCATTCCTTGAGATTTTAAATTGTGGAGAACGAGAAGTGATATAGCCAATTATAAGTTCGGTATTCTTTCGTGAATTTATGTGAGTTAATTATGAGCCTATTCTCCCATCGCTTGCTAATAAATTTATCTGCTAATAAATAAGGTTGTACGATTTGAAATGTTACTTACCTTCTAGCCCAAGATCGTTTAAAAGTTTCTCGGTATGGATTAGAGTTCATAGCCAAGGCATAACTTATTGAAGCAGGACGCGAAGATTGGCGAGTCCGAAAAGGCCCTAACAAGGCATGAGGGCTATATTTTGTTGCTAAAGATCCAAAAGTGACGTGAAGAATCATTTATCGAAAATCAATATGAAGGATCGAGACACACGACAAAAAGCAAATACTCCCCAAAAGTCATGGAGAAGTGTATCCGAAAAGACCTTAACAAGGTATGAGGATAAATAGATCCAAGTCATAAAAGGAGGCGGATCGTTGTATATCAAAGTCCAAAATAAAGATTGGAGAAAAATGAAGAAGTCGTGGTCCAAGTATGAATCTCTCAAAACTTCAAGTGAAGAAATTCCATTATGAAGAGAAGACCATAATTTCGTGAACGTCTCTCAAGGTTTGAAGTATGAAGTCGCTGCCAAATATCGGTCCGAGAAAGGTCTCAAATCGCGAAGCGAGTTATGCCAAGATGTGAACTTTATGAGGTCCCGAGAAGCAGTTTTAAAAGATTTTGTCCTTTAGCTAACTATTGATTAAATCGTTCACTTTATTTTCGGCCTAATAAACTATCGAAATAAGTCAAAAATGCATCCTCGTGATCATTCAAGACAACAATAAAATATAAGAGATACACCTAGGAATAAGGGAGTCTAAGTGAGTAATTGGCCCACATGAGTTCGTGTTAGTTTACTAACTTATAATAACAATGATCTTGTTTTTAAGCTTGGTTTGGAGAAAGTGAAAACTTGAGGATGACGATTATTCATAACATTTCCAAAACCCAAGGTATGCTTTTGATTTCTTTATTTTGTATGTTTTTAACTTTCTATCTCTTTAATAAAGGCCAACGTGGATTAATTATGATGAAAAGTGTAATCTTGCTTTGTAACTAATGCATTGCATGAGGACATTGCAATGGTCAAGTGTAGGGGATTTGATAGGTGTGTAAACACCCATCTTTTCTACCACTTAATTACAATAATAACCGATCCAAAACGTGTATTTTATGTCTTTTATGTCGGAATTATGCGTGGGTTGTGTTTTTGTTGTGATTTAGGACGAAATTGTGAAAAATGGAGAAAACACGGATATTCACGGGCATTTAAGGACTTTTATTGAAGAAAAAGATGAAAGACGAAGTCAAGAAGTCAAGAGTGCAAAAAGAACAGAAGTCCAAGACCAATTCTGAAGATTTATCGAAGAAAAAGTCAAAAGACGGAAGTTTATCAAAAGCCGAAGAATTCAAGTCTATTTTATTGAAGAATTTAAAGACGAGTTCAAAGAAATCCTGAAGCCAAAAAGTCCTTTAAGTCCAAGTTTAAAGAAGATTAGAAGAAAAGGACTAAGCATGCAATTAATGAAGATTAAAAGAATGAGGGACCTAATCTTGTAATTAAGAGAAAAGGAAAGAGGGGAGGAAGCTTCCTTAATCCTCCCCTATAAATAGTCATTAGTTGTTAATTTTCTTTCTTGTTGGCTAGAGTGACACTAGTTCTTTCATTTTCATTACCTTGCACATTTAAATACATGTCATTTAATTTCTTGTCCAATTTAAATACTTGTCTTGCACCTTAAATTCATTTAATTTCGAGTAAGTTCCCATTTAATTCTTGTCAATCTTTACTTTATCTTGTTAATCTCTCATCTACCTTTCTTAATTCTTGATTTTTATGTTTATGTTTGTGTTCATGTTCATGCTTTTATTTTGATCAAATGGGTTTTTAATTATTGTGGTTAAAGTTGTTATATTTCTTGATATTGATTGTTTGTTTATGATTAATTGATGTTTTGATTGAATCGTTTGTTTGATTTTAGTTAAATCTGTGGTAGATTAGTTGTTATTTTTGATCCCTTGTTCTTCGGGAAGTTTGTTTTTGTGTTTCTGTATTCCCAGGAAAAGTTCCGAACCAAGGCAAGAAAAGTTTGTTCATTCGGAACTCCAAAGTTCCGAGCCAAGGGGTTCATCCAGAACATTCAAAGTTCCGGATCAAAAGTGTTCATTCGGAACTCCAAAAGTTCCGAGTCAATACTTCCGAACAAAAGTTCCGGGTCAAGCATTGTTTATTCGGAACTCAAAAACTTCCGAGTCAAGACCTTCATTCGGAACTTAAAAAGTTCTAGATCAAGCAATTCATTCGGAACTTTAAAAGTTCCGGATCAATACTTCCGGACGAATTTCCGACTCAATTCTTCCGAACGAACTTCCGGATCAACACCAAACTTCCGACTCAAGGTAGCTTCATTCGGAACTTTAAAAGTTCCGAATCAAGGGCTAAGTTCCGGATCAAGCTAGTTCATTCGGAAGTTTTGAACTTCCGAATCAAGGGTTCTGTAAGTTAATTTTTATTTCAGTCTTTCTTTCTTTTTTAAATTTCAGTCTTTTATTTTCAAGCTTTATTTTTTCCCCTCTTATTTTTAATTGCACTTTAAGTTTAATTGTCTTAGCTTTATTTTAGTTTTGCCTTAGTTTAAGTTTTAGTCGCGTTTTAAGATTGCCTTAGGTAGATTTAAGTTTACGTCATTTACTTTAGTGCCCTTTAATTTCAGTCACGTTTTTAAATACTTGCACCCATTTACTTTAATTAGACTTAGATTTACTTTAATTGCACTTTTACTTTAAAGTTTTGCTTATTTAAAAACAACCAAAAATATTTGTTTCACCAAAGAACGACTGAGTCACACAGAGAACCTAGATCAATTCGTTAAGATACTGAGAACAACAATTGAACCTAGAAAAAAATACAAATATTAAAAGAAACCAAACAAAAGACAATATATATACACAATAAAGATAAAATCTTTTTGGATTTTTGAAATTTTAATTTTTATGTATTTTTGTCAATTTTTTAATGTTTATGATTTTTTTGAATTTTTATGCAAGAAATATAACGTTCACAAGTGAACGGATCCCAAAAAGCAACGCGTCTCTCACAGAAAACCGTTAATCTTTATGAAAAGAGCCGGCAGCGGCACCATTTTAATATTTGTATTTTTCTAGGTTCAATTGTTGTTCTCGGTATCTTAACGAATTGATCTAGGTTCTCTATGTGACTCAGTCGTTCTTTGGTGAAACAAATATTTTTGGTTGTTTTTGAATAAAATTGCAAAACTTTAAAGTAAAAGTGCAATTAAAGTAAATCTAAGTCTAATTAAAGTAAATGGGTGCAAGTATTTAAAAACGTGACTGAAATTAAAGGGCACTAAAGTAAATGACGTAAACTTAAATCTACCTAAGGCAATCTTAAAACGAGACTAAAACTTAAACTAAGGCAAAACTAAAATAAAGCTAAGACAATTAAACTTAAAGTGCAATTAAAAATAATAGGGGAAAAAATAAAGGTTGAAAATAAAAGACTGAAATTTAAAAAAGAAAGAAAGACTGAAATAAAAATTAACTTACAGAACCCTTGATTCGGAAGTTCAAAACTTCCGAATGAACTAGCTTGATCCGGAACTTAGCCCTTGATTCGGAACTTTTAAAGTTCCGAATGAAGCTACCTTGAGTCGGAAGTTTGGTGTTGATCCGGAAGTTCGTTCGGAAGAATTGAGTCGGAAGTTCGTCCGGAAGTATTGATCCGGAACTTTTAAAGTTCCGAATGAATTGCTTGATCCGAAACTTTTTAAGTTCCGAATGAAGGTCTTGACTCGGAAGTTTTTGAGTTCCGAATAAACAATGCTTGACCCGGAACTTTCGTTCGGAAGTATTGACTCGGAACTTTTGGAGTTCCGAATGAACACTCTTGATCCGGAACTTTGAATGTTCCGGATGAACCCCTTGGCTCGGAACTTTGGAGTTCCGAATGAACAAACCTTTCTTGCCTTGGCTTGGAACTTTTCCTGGGAATACAGAAACATAGAAACAAACTTCCCGAAGAACAAGGGATCAAAAATAACAACTAATCTACCACAGATTTAACTAAAATCAAACAAACGATTCAATCAAAACATCAATTAATCATAAACAAACAACCAATATCAAGAAATCTAACAACTTTAACCACAATAATTAAAAACCCATTTGATCAAAATAAAAGCATGAACATGAACACAAACATAAACATAAAAATCAAGAATTAAGAAAGGTAGATGAGAGATTAACAAGATAAAGTAAAGATTGACAAGAATTAAATGGGAACTTACTTGAAATTAAATGAATTTAAGGTGCAAGACAAGTATTTAAATTGGACAAGAAATTAAATGACATGAATTTAAATGTGCAAGGTAATGAAAATGGAAGAACTAGTGTCACTCTAGCCAACAAGAAAGAAAATTAACAACTAATGACTATTTATAGGGGAGGATTAAGGAAGCTTCCTCCCCTCTTTCCTTTTCTCTTAATTACAAGATTAGGTCCCTCCTTCTTTTAATCTTCATTAATTGCATGCTTAGTCCTTTTCTTCTAATCTTCTTTAAACTTGGACTTAAAGGACTTTTTGGCTTCGGGATTTCTTTGAACTCGTCTTTAAATTCTTCAATAAAATAGACTTGAATTCTTCGGCTTTTGATAAACTTCCGTCTTTTGACTTTTTCTTCGATAAATCTTCAGAATTGGTCTTGGACTTCCGTTCTTTTTGCACTCTTGACTTCTTGACTTCGTCTTTCATCTTTTTCTTCAATAAAAGTCCGTAAATACCCGTGAATATCCGTGTTTTCTCCATTTTTCACAATTTCGTCCTAAATCACAACAAAAACACAAACCACGCATAATTCCGACATAAAAGACATAAAATACACGTTTTGGCTCGGTTATTATTGTAATTAAGTGGTAGAAAAGATGGGTGTTTACACACCTATCAAAATCATGTATCTTTTATTTTTCTTAAACTGTCAGCCAAACACCTCCTTAACTGTTTATAAATCCAAAACCAAACAGCCCCTTAACTGCCAGTTCCCCCTGGCAGTTTTGTTGCTACCACCGGCAAAAGCCGGTTCCCCCTGCCAGAACAAACACACCACTGGCCGCAGCAAGTGGTTTCCCCCTGCTTGGCCGTTGTTGCCACTGTTAAGCCAAACGCATTGCGGCTGATGGAGTAAAACCCACACCGAGAGTCTGGGACTCTCGGTTTGTGTGAAATCTGAACCCGAAACCAACCACAACCCGAAACCCTCATTGATCTATGACCTTTAACATGTTCATAAGTCATTATTAATTCTTTCTAATGTGTTCATGATTAATTAGTGTCTTAACTAAAAGAAATAGAAAACAAAGTTACTTGCTTTTCAATTAGGGTTTAGTAAACAGAAACACGAATCACCACTCTTGCTCTAGATCACCATGGTTGTTTTTCTTTGGTCTTTGGTGATTAAAACCCGACGGTAGGAAGAAGAAAAAGGGAAGGAAAAGTGACAGCCATTTTCAATGTTTTAGGGTTTTATCTCTGATTTTTATGTTGTCCAAATTAAACAATACTCCCCCTGTCTGTTTCTATTTGTCACGCGGTTTGGAGCCCAAGTGGGCCTTGAGCCCACTTCTTTCTTTTTGGACGCCAACCCAACACCACACCCCTATGAATCTTTATTGTTATTCCCGCGACATGTTAACTATTTCGTGTATTCGTGGTTTAAGTGTCGAGCATTTTCATAGTTATCCTTATACGTGTTAAATGTAACCATTATGTACGTAATTACTTATCGTGTTAATTAAATATACGTAATATTAATAATCGTGTTAATTATTTGTGTCTACGTTTTACGTAATTATTAATTATTCATGTTATTATGAGTACTTGTACGTAACAATATTCATCCTATTAATAATATACATAAGCACGTAATTATCTTCTCGTGATTTTAATTATTCTTGTTAATACTTATCGTGTACTAACACGTATTTAATACTTATCGTATAATAACACGTACATATTTCTTGTAATTAATATTCGTGATACGCGTTCATGTTATTTAAGGAAAGTTTAAATCTTGTACGTACAATTATTAATGTACTGTTCATGGTAAAAGCATGCGGGTTTTACAAGTCATGTACCTCAATGGTGGCTTCTCCACACCAGCTGGTTCTTTAGTACCTAAAATGTTAGTATTTTGCAAGGCAACATGTACATAATTCATGGATTTTGAAAGAACTTCAATGTCAAAGAACCAATCAGGACCTGTTTGAACATCTTCAGGCTTGTCTTCAAGAAAACCTACATGAAGATTTTCTATTGATTTGCTTGTCTTCTTGTTGAAAACCCTATATCCCTTGTTGTTTAATGAATAACCAACAAAGTACCCATCATCCCCTTTTTCATTGAACTTGCCTAGATTGTAAATTGTATTCAAAATGATCACATGACATCCAAATGGTCTAAAGAAGTCAATCAAAGGGGGTCTTCCATTGAACAACTGATAAGGGGTCTTGTTGTGTGCCTTAACCACCAAGGCCCTGTTTTGAACATAACAAGCAGTGGCTACAGCCTCAGCCCAAAAGATAACTGGATGCTTGGAATCAGATAGCATAGTGCTTGCAGCTTCAATAAGTGTCCTATTTCTTCTTTCTACAACTCTATTTTGTTGAGGTGTTCTTGTTATACTGTATTCCGTCTTTATTCCTTTGTTTATGCAAAAAGTGTCCAGTTTCTTATTTCTGAATTCACCACCATTGTCTTATCTCATGGTCACTACCCTCATACTTTTGGAAAGTTTAATCTGATTGATGAACCTAATGAGTACATCTGCTGTGTCACTCTTTTCAAACAGAAAGAATGTCCATGTGAACATTGAAAAATCATCAATAATCACCAGGCAGTACCATTTCTTCATTATGCTTGCCACATAAGTAGGACCAAAAAGATCCATATGAAGTAATTCTAGTGGCTTGGTAGTGGACAGACTTGTTTTTGACTTGCAAGAGGCTCTATGTTGCTTCCTTTTCAGGAAAGCAGTACAAGTGTGATCATTGGCAAAGGACTTGGAAGGAAGACCATGAACTAGATTATATTTGACCAGTTTGTTCATGTTCTTAAAATTGAGATGACCAAGTCTTCTATGCCATTTCTTGCATTCATCAATTGAGGCTTTGGCAATGAAACAGGTATCATTGTCTTGAAGAGAGATGTCCTTGAGATCAATTATGTACATATTCTTTTGTCTTGGTGTTCTGAGATCAATAGGAGTGTTTGGTGGTAAGACAAACTCCTTCCCTAACACCAGACATTCAGTATATGTAAACAAGACAATGTTCTTGTTATCAGTCATCTGGGACACACTAAAGAGATTGTACTTAAGTTCTTTCACCAAGTAAACATTGTCAAAGGTCATCCCATTGGTGACAATAGTTCCTTTTCCTGTGATTGTTCCATGCCCATCTCCAAAAGAACCACCATCATTGTCATGCAGGGGAACCAATTTAGACAGATAAGATTTATGTCCAGTCATGCTCCTTGAGCATCCACTATCCCAGTAGGCTTTTTCATTCTTGGTCTTCTTTGTCACCTTCAAAAAGAAAAATAATTTAGTTTCTCTTGGGGCCCCAATCCATTACAGACTTGGATCTACCTCGTGTATCAATATAAGATAGCTTATCAAAGACTAGAGATACACCATTGGACTGAGTACCCATTTTGGGTACCCAAACCCAACGAGCTGAGACTTTCACAGCTTTTCCCCATATGCCCATGTTTCTAGAGGGCAAAAACTTTGCTACCAGGGGATACCCTAGACTTAGCAGGGGAATCCCTATGCTTAGCAGAGGGAATCCATCTATTGTTTTGGCCTCTATTGATGTGCTAGTAAGGTCTAGAGACAGATTTATATGCAGTATGAGGTGCTGGTTTGGTCATGGAAGGGCTGGACTTAGGATATGCATCATTCACCTTTCTTAGAGCAGGAACTACATACTTATCAAATACCTTGTTTCTTAAAGCAGGGGCAACATTCTTGACAGGGGAAAAGGATTTTACCCCTGCATTCAGAAGAATGGCTTTTGGTTTCATGTCCTTTAATGGATTTGCACCCACCAATTCAATTGGTGCCTGACAGTCTTGATAAGTGTGATCAAAACTGCCACAAGTGAAACAAGGTTTGGTGTTTATCACAAAGTCCTCTCCTAATTGATGAGAATTTTGGTCATTCCAAGTTCTCTAATTACCTCTAACAGACCTATACATACCAGCATATTTAACAGTAGACTTAGAGGACTTTGATCCTGACTTAGATTTGGGTGAACTACTCTTAGAACTTGAATCACTACCAAAAAGTCCTTCTCTTGAAAAGAGAACAGGGTTATCTATTTTCCACTATTTTAAAGCAATTTGTTCCTTTTCAAAGTCCCTAACAGAACTGGTTTTCACTAGTGGTTCTTTTGTTTCTAGATTATTAGGTATCTATGCACTTAAGTCAAATTCAATATCTTCCTACTTCTTGAAACAAGAGAGACCAGTCCAAGACAAGTCTTTTCTATGAAATGGTGCATGAATATTAGCAGGTGGTGGTGGTATAGTAACATGCTCATTTTTGACACCAAAACCTATTTTGTCCCTAGGAGGCTGTCCAATTTCAACTGCTTTAGTTAAATCTTTAGAAGCTTTTCCAAAATTTTCAATAGTTTCTTCATCTCTCCTTTTATTAGATCTAAAAACTTCTAGTTCAGCAGTTAATTCCTTAATGGAATCATTATTTTCTTTAGCATCTCTCTTTAAGACCACAATATGATCTCTATAATCACATTCTGTTGGAAATACGTTTTTACGTATTTAGGAAGATTCGGTCACTCCGACAATATACTAAGTAGTAACTCGTAGTCTAGAAATCGTTATTAAATAAACAAGTCCAAGCCTAGCCTACAACATGTGTAGGCCGGCCCAAACATGTAAGCCCAAGCCCATTACAAGGCTTGGGTATATAAACCCTCTCCTTTGATGGAGAGGGTGTGTGTTCCTCATTTTTACACATAGTGAAAAAGTGTTTTTCTTTCACTTTCTCTCTCTAAGTCTATGTGTTCTCACAATCTCTCTATCTCTTTCTCTCTCTAAAAACATAAGCAAGATTTACAATCCTACAAATGGTATCAAGAGCCATGGGATGATTGTATTGTTCATGTGTTTGTGTTCTTGATTCATACGCCTTTTTTGATCCATTTTCACACGTCCAAATTTTTTTTTTTGTGTTTTTGATGGTTTTTTCTTGATACAAA
Organism: Glebionis coronaria; assembly: GCA_025667525.1. NCBI lineage: Eukaryota > Viridiplantae > Streptophyta > Magnoliopsida > Asterales > Asteraceae > Glebionis > Glebionis coronaria. The sequence continues at coordinate 75,273 of JANFOE010001618.1, read as the reverse complement.
TCTTCTACATAGTTGTGGTAGGGATTTGGTATAGTTACTTTGGCTAAAAACACAAAAATTTTCGGTGTTTTGATCATTTTTTGGCTTAAAATCACGAATTGGTTGAGTTTTGTCCGAGAAAAGTGGGAATTATTCCGATCAGGTCATCGGAAAAGGATTTATAGGACATTCCGATCAGTGTAATCGGAATAGGGTTTAGGGATTCCGATTTTGGGTACATTCCGATCAGGTATTCCGATTAGGCATTCCGATTAGGTATTCCGATTAGGTATTCCGATTAGGTATTCAGATTTGGTATTCCGATCAAGGTATTTCGATTTGGTTTATTCCGATTAGGTACATTCTGATTTGGTATTCAGATTTGGCATTCCGATCAAGGTATTCCGATTTGGTTTATTCCGATAAGACATTCCGATCAGGTATTCCAATTTGGTATTCCGATCGGGGTATTCCGATAAGACATTCCGATCAGCATTCCGATCACTATTCTGATCAACATTCCGATAATGACAAATTTTTCCATAAAAAAATTCGTGTGTAATTTTGACTTGGAATTTTTGGTTTATTGAGAACATATTTTAGGGGATTTTAACATTGTTTCTCGACTTCAACTCACAACATCGAACACATTTACTTTCTTTCATTGATCGATCAAAGTTTGTAAATCTTCACTTATTGAAATGGAGTACACATCTCTTACGGATAAGTCCATCCTCTCAGGTACGGATAATCGTCCACCAATGTTGGTGAAGACTACGTATGAGGAATGGGCTTCCCGAATGGAACTTTATATGTTGAACAAGGAGAATGGACATCTCATTTGGGCATCGGTGCTCAATGGACCATTAGATTATGGTACAGTGACGGAAGGTACAACTACTCGTCCTTGCACAACGGGTGAATTGACTAGAGATATGAAGATTCAAGACAAATGTGATAAGTATGCTACAAACATCATTCTCCAAGCCCTTCCTCCAGATGTCTACAAACTCGTCAGCAGACATAAAGTTGCCAAAGAGTTATGGGATATAATTCGTGTTCTCATGCAAGGCACCTCGTTAACTAAACAAGAACGAGAGTGTAAGCTTTATGATACTTTTGATAAGTTTGTCTATGTGCCAGGGGAGACTCTCAATGATTACTATCTGAGATTTACCCTATTGTTGAATGAGCTCAATATCTATGGCATGACAATTCCTACCTTTCAATTGAACACCAAGTATTTGAACACTCTTCCTTCAGAATGGAAAAAATACGTGACAGATGTTAAATTGGCTAAGGACTTGCATAACACCAATGTGGATCAACTTCAAGCTTTTCTTCAACAACACGAATGCCATGTGATCGAGGCTTGGTTGTCTACACCTCAAGTTCATAATCCACTTGCAATGTATGCTTCTCAACAAAACATGGCTTATACTTATCAGCAACCATCATACTTACAGCAGACACCACCACACAACTATCAGCAACCACATCAACCATCTTATCCACCACTAGTGATGCCACAGCAAGCATATTAACAAAGTGTTCATCAACAATCTTTTCTACAGCAACCACTATATCAAACATCACCATCACAAGCCAACACTTCTCCAATGGGCTATACTCCTCAGCAAGGATATTTTCCAACTGAAACACAACCAGCACAAGCTTTCTACTCTAATGAACTTCCACCAATCCAAGCACCGGTCTTTACTCCAAATGAGACGCCAGCTGATGTTCTAAACCATCTCACAGCCTACTTGTCAAAACTTGTTGCAACTAGAGGATTTCCACCAACAAACAATCAGCTCCGCACCTCATCAAATCCTCGACAACAAGCTACTGTTCAAGATGGTCAAGTAATAGTGCAACCAATTCAGGGAAGGCAAAATTCAAATGGACCTCCTACAAGGACTGGGAACAATCAAGATGTGAATTCTCAAGCTAGTGGAAATGGGAGTCCTATTGGTCCTAAAAAGGTTGTAACTTGCTACAATTGCCGAGGACAAGGTCATATGGCTAGGGAATGCACTCAGCCAAAAAGGAGGAGGGATGATGCATGGTTTCATGAGAAGATGTATTTGGTTGATGCTCAGTCTAAAGGGAAGATCTTGGATTCAGAGGAGTTAGCATTTCTTGCAGACCCAGGGGCAGCAGATACTGAAGGCATTGCAGTCGTTTCCACTTCTAATGCAGCTTATCAAGCGGACGATCTTGATGCATACGATTCGGATTGTGATGACATTAACCCTGTCCATGCTGCTCTCGTTGCTAATCTCTCTCACTACGGTTCTGATGTCATCAGTGAGGTGGTCCAAATTGTTCTCTGGTATTTGGACTCTGGTTGCTCCAAGCATATGACCGGAGATCGCTCTCAGCTTAGAAATTTCGTCAGCAAGTTTCTTGGTACGGTTCGATTTGGGAATGATCATATTGCAAAGATAATGGGTTATGGTGAATATCATATTGGGAATGTTATAATTTCGAGAGTGTATTACGTGGAAGGTCTCGGTTACAACTTATTTTCTGTGGGAAAATTTTGTGATGCAAACCTAGAAGTTGCTTTTCGAGAGCATACCTGCTTCATTCGTAATTTGGAAGGGGTTGATTTATTGAAAGGTACTCGAGGGAATAATTTGTATACTTTGTCTCTACTAGACATGATGGCCGCTTCTCCCGTATGTCTTCTCTCCAAAGCATCGAAGACTAAGTCATGGTTATGGCATCGACGGTTATCTCATCTTAACTTTGACGCAATTAATCATTTGGCGAAAAATGAACTTGTTTGTGGTCTTCCTAAACTTTCATTTCACAAGGATCATTTGTGTTCCGCGTTTACAATGGGGAAAAGCACTAAGAAATCATACAAACCCAAGACGGAAGACACCAACCAAGAGAAACTTTATCTTTTGCATATGGATCTTTGTGGGCTAATGCGTGTTGAAAGTCTTAGTGGCAAAAAGTACATCCTCGTCATTGTCGGTGATTACTCTCGGTTTACATGGGTGAAATTCCTTAAAGCAAAAAATGAGGCACCTAAATTCATCATCGGATTTCTCAAGATGATTCAAGTGCGTCTCAACACTACTGTCCGACGCATTCGTACAGATAATGTAACCGAATTTGTGAATCAAATCTTGTGTGATTATTATGAAGAAGTTGGCATATCTCATGAAACATCCGTTGCACGCACTCCACAACAAAACGGTGTCGTTGAAAGGCGAAATCACACACTTATGGAAGCTGCTCGAACGATGTTAATTTACGCAAAGGCTCCATTGTTTTTATGGGCAGAAGTAGTCTCCACAGCAGTGTACACCCAAAACTAGTCACTAATTCGTAAACGCCATGGTAAAACACCTTATGAGCTTCTCCATGGAAAAGTACCAGATTTATCATATCTTCATGTATTTGGTTCTCTTTGCTATCCAAATAATGATGGTGACAATTTGGGAAAACTTCAACCAAAGGCTGATATTGGTATTTTTATTGGTTACGCCCCCGCAAAGAAGGCATACCGAATCTACAACCGTAACTCTCGCAAGATCCTCGAAACTATGAATGTTGATTTTGATGAGCTGACAGCAATGGCTTCTGAGCAAAGCAGCTCTGAACCCGCACTTCATGAAATAGGACCCAGTAACATTAGTTTTGGTCTTGTCCCAAACAACCCTACTTCATCATCATATAAACCACCAACTAGGACTGAATAGGATACGTTGTTTCAACCGTTCTTTGATGAATTCTTTACTCCTCCAACTATTGTTGCTCCAGAACCTGAGGTAATAGCTCCGGTAACCGAAGTTGTCGCTCCAGCAACCGTTGCACAATCAGATACATCTGCACCTACAATTGGTCAAGATATACCTTCAACAAGTAATTCTCAACCAACACATGTTTCAACTACCCATGTCATGCCTATTGATGATGAAGAGGATGATGATGATCACGATTTGGAATTCGCTCAAATGCGTGAACTTCCATTCTTTGGTGTACCAATTCCCGACCCTAATCAAGTCGGGTCGTCCACCTCAGAGGAAGCTCCATCTACAGTTTGCTCTAATCCACAGATTCGTGAACATGACAGCAAGTGGACAAAGGATCATCCTATAGATTCTATTATTGGTGACCCTAATCGTCCGGTATCCACACGAAGTCAGTTACAAGAAAGTGCAATGTTTTGTCACTTTGATGCTTTTCTCACTGAAGTTGAACCTAAGACATGGCAACAAGCTTTTACTCAATCATGTTGGATAGAAGCTATGCAAGAAGAACTTAATGAATTTATACGTCTTGAAGTATGGGAACTTGTCCCATGCCCGGATCAAGTGCAGTTACTCACTTTGAAATGGGTTTACAAGGTAAAACTCGATGAGTTAGGCGGAATATTGAAGAACAAAGCTCGACTAGTAGCTCGTGGATACAAGCAATTATTGGGCATTGACTTTATGGAATCCTTTGCACCTGTTGCCCGTTTGGAAGCTATTCGACTATTCCTCGCTTATGCAGCCCATATGAATATGATCGTCTATCAAATGGATGTGAAGACGGCATTTCTTAATGGTGAACTCAAGGAAGAGGTCTATGTTCAACAACCAGATGGTTTTGTAAATCCTAATTATCCTAATCATGTGTACAAGCTTAAGAAGGCTCTCTATGGGTTGAAGCAAGCTCCTCGCGCATGGTATGATCTTTTGTCACAATTCCTCATTACGCAAGGCTTCGCTAAAGGCAAGGTGGATCTGATACATGCTTTTTCAATGGGTTCTGATTTTATGTCTCGATATCCTCTCGAATTGATCTAGGTCTTAAGTGGAATGATTGTTCTTGGTTATTAAATAAAGGGGTTGGGTTTTCTAGTCTAATGGAAAGTGGAAATGAAAATTTAAATCAAAGGCAATTACTTTAATTAAGATTAATAAAAACTTGGTTGAAATTTTAAAGTTCAAATTAAAATTAAAGTTAACATGTAAATAGTGACATATGAGCAGAAAAATAGTAAAACATCAACAGTAAAACAGTAATCTTTAAAATACCCAAAAATAACTGATTCGGAACTTTAGACCTTGATTCGGAACTAACTAATTCGGAACATGCTCATTCGGAAGTTACTGTTCAATGGTTCGGAACTTTGCTTGGTTCGGAAGTCACTGGTTCGGAAGTCACTATTCACTCATTCGGAACTCACTGATTCGGAAGTTCAGCTTCGTTCGGAAGTCACTGTCACTGATTCGGAACTTTGCTGACTGATCCGGAACTTTCCGGATGAATAGGTTGATTCGGAAGTTATTGAGTCGGAAGTAACTGATCCGGAACTTCTTCTTGATTCGGAAGTTTGAAACTTCCGAATGAAGGTTACTTGATGCGGAACTTAAGGACTGATTCGGAACTCTAATGCTTGGTTCGGAAGATTCCGAATGAAGCTTTCATTCGGAACTTTTTGTCTTGATTCGGAAGATCAGAAACCAGTTACAGTAACTGTAGCGAAGAACACGGAACTCAGGTTTTTAATCAAAATCAAATCAAACACTTGAAAAGGTTTTACCAATTTAAACACAAATCATTTAGACAATATAAGCAACAAATCCCACTAATAAAAACACAAATCCAAACAACTTTTGAAGATCAAATCAAGAAAAATAAAACTTAAGAACTTGAAGATAAAAATGGAGATGAACAAGATGAAATGAAAGATTAAACAAGAACTTGGTATTGAATGATTGATGTTTTGACAAGATGAAACAAGGATTAAAATTACAAGATTAAAGAACTAAAAATAAAAATCACCAATCACCCTAGTGGTGATGGTGTTAAACGAACCAGGAGGAAAAAAAAAGGGAGAAGAAAGAAAAACTAGCTACCTTTAAAATGTGTGTGGGATGGCCTATTTATAGGTGTTTCCTTTGGTTGGTGAGTGGGCTTTCTCCCGTTCTTTGTGTCTTTTCGTCTTTTCAGAAAAGTTTCCGTTTTCGATTCTGATTCGGGATTTGTCGTCGATTAAATTCAACTCGTCTTTTAATTTCTTCATTTAATAGACTTGAGTTTCTTCGACTTATATAAATCTTCCATCTTTGGTCCTTTTCTTCGATAAATCTTCGAATAGGCCCAGTGACTTCAAATCTTTTGCATCTCTTGGACAATAGACTTTATCTTGAGTCTTTTTCTTCAGTAAAACTCGTGCAATCCCATGTTTTCTTCAATATTTATCCGGTTGGCTCTGAAAACACAACAAACACAAAAACCACGCATAATTCCAAACAAATGATATTAAATACGTGTTTTGGTCTCGTTTTAGCCCGAATTAAGTGGTAAAAGGATGGGTGTTTACACACCTATCAAATCCCCTACACTTAACCATTGCCATGCCCTCATGCAATGCTTAGTGATAAAGCAAGTTTACACTTTTCTCATAATTAATCAACCTTGGCCTTATTTAAAATTCTACTAAACAAAAATTAAAGAAATAAAACTTCAAAGATAACAAAGGGATAGAAAACCATTTTCACTTGAAAATAGCTACATGGAAATAACTTGAAGAAAAATCGATGACTTACATTAGGGCTTTGGTGCTGCGAAGATTTATCACCCTCAAGTTTCACGTTCCCCAAACTAAGCTTAAAAACGAGATCATTGTTATTATAAGTTAGCAATTCAAACACTTACACACATGGCTTAATTAAATGCTTAAACTCCCTTATTCCTAGGTGTATCTCTTATATTTTATTTTTGTCTTAGAATGATCATGAAGATGCATTTTTGGACTTATTTCGATAGTTTATTAGGGCTGAAAGCAAAGTAGGACGATTTGATCAATAGTTAGCTAAAGGACAAAATCTCTTAAAACTGCTTCTCGGGATATCAAAAAGTTCATATCTTGGCATAACTTGGTTCACAATTTGAGACCTTTCTCGGGCCGATATTTGGCATGTACTTCATACTTCATATCTTCGAGAGACGTTCTTGAGATAATGGTCTTCTCATCATAATAGAGTTTCTTCACTTGGAGACATTTGAGGGGTACTCCAACTTTGTTGACCACGACTTCATGATTATTTCTTCAATCTCTAATTGGGATTTTGAGATACAACGATCCGCCTCCTTTTCGGACTTGGATCTATTTATCCTCATACCTTGTTAGGGTCTTTTCGGATAGACTTCTCCATGATCTTTATGGGAGTTGATTGCTTCTCGTCGTGAGTCTTGATCCTTCATATTGACTTTAGGAATAATGCTTTTCACATCACTTTGGATCTTCAGCAATAAAATTGAATCCTCATGCCTTGTTAGGGCCTTTTCGGACTCGCCAATCTTCGCGCCCCGCTTCATAAGTTATGCCTTGGCTATGAACTCTTATCATTACCGAGCAACTTTTAAACGATCTTGGGCTAGAAGCTAAGTAACTTTTCAAATCGTAAGACCTTACTTATTGCAGATAAATTATTAGCAAGTGATGGGAGAATAGGTAAATAATTACACCAAGTGAGCTTGTGCAAGAATACCGACTTATAATTGACTCTATCATTTCTCGTCCTCCACAATTTAAAATCTCAAGGAATGAGACTTGTGGATGCTTAGCCTAATAAACCAATTAAGGTCTACATGGTTAAGGATACTAGCTAGAATAAACTTGGATAAGTCTATTCGGGTTGAGTCAAAATAAACGCAACGGGCCTAATAGATCGAAGACTTCTAAACTAGCTACACCACTTTATTAAAATTTGACTTTATTGTGGGATATATACATATGAAAGCAACGATAAAAATTTAAAAATTACAACTAAATGGCCAAAGTTAATAAAAAATTTGAAAAATGTTGAAAAATAGGATTTTCCGGTTAATTGAAGGCATTTTCATGGAAAAGTCCACTTAAAACTTCGATAGAAGTCCCCCCTACACTTAAGATAAACATTGTCCTCAATGTTTAAGCATGTGGGAAAAGTTTCCCCTACACTTATGACATTGTGCACGTTGGTTAACTCAAGTTAAGGAAGAGACGACTAAAGTGATCAATTTCAAATGTGAGTATGAAGAAAATTGAATCACGATAGTTGAGAGGTAGAACCGGATTTCGGATAAACACGGGAGCACGGTTCTTCAAAGATTCCAAGAGTGCACTTATCCCTGTAATCACATCACCACAAAAGGCAAACACATATAGAAGTCTCCCCCTACACTTAGGGGATTAAAACATGCAAGGATAGATACTCGGGCTGCCTCCCGAGGAGCGCTTGTTTTTGATAACCGAGTCACGAGCCTGACTCGACCCAAAATTAGTTCATGGGGAACGTGGTGAGGGATGGAATCACCTCCTTAGAGGTGTCCTCACCAAAGTACAACTTCACTCGTTGGCCATTCACCTTAAAATTTGGTCCATTAGGTTGAGCGAGCTCGAGAGTACCATATGGAAAAATTTGGGCAATGGTGAATGGGCCGGACCAACGAGATTTGAGCTTGCCCGAAAAGATTTTCAACCGAGAGTTAAAAAGTAAGACTTTGTCTCCAACATGGAACTCTCGGTTTTTAATCTTGGAGTCATGAATGAGCTTAGTTCTTTCCTTATAGATCAAAGAATTTTCATAAGCCTCATTACGGAGTTCATTCAGCTCATTGAGTTGGATCTTGCGTAGGTCACCGGCTTTGTTTATATCAAAATTAGCCCACTTCAAGGCCCAGTAGGCCTTGTGTTCCAACTCAATGGGGAGGTGGCACGCTTTCCCGTACACAAGACGATAAGGCGTACAGCCGATCGGGGTCTTGTAAGCAGTACGGAAAGCCCACAAAGCATCATCCAATTTATCAGCCCATGAGGCACGATGCTCTCCCACGGTTCTTTCCAAAATTCGCTTCAGCCCTCGGTTGGATATTTCAGCCTGGCCATTAGTTTGTGGGTGGTAGGCTGTGGAAAGACGATGATTTACACCGTACTTAGCCATGACTCGAGCAAATTGATCATTGCAGAAATGAGTCCCACGATCACTAATAATGGCACGAGGCACACCGAAGCGAGCGAATAGAGCTTTCAAAAAGTTACAAACCACCCTTGCGTCATTAGTAGGCAAAGCTTTGGCTTCAACCCACTTGGAAACGTAGTCAACGGCTACAAGGATGTATTTGTTTCCTTTAGATGAAGGGAATGGCCCCATAAAGTCGATACCCCATACATCAAAAATTTCACACTCTTGAATGAAATTCTGAGGCATCTCGTCTTTATGTGTGATTTTGCCTTGCTTTTGGCAAACATCACATCGCTTAACCATATTGTGAGCATCACGATATATGGAGGGCCAATAAAATCCCGAATCAAACACTTTCTTTGCAGTGTAGTTGGGACCAAAGTGACCACCGGTGGGTCCTTTGTGGCAAGCATCAAGGATGTCCGACGCTGCCGGTCCATCAACACATCGGCGAATTATCAAATCAGCACATTGTTTGAATAGGTAAGGGTCGTCCCAAAAGTAAGTCTTGATGTCGGTAAAGAACTTCTTCTTTTGTTGGGACGTCAACCCTTCCTTGAGAATTCCACCCGCCAAGTAGTTCGCAAAGTCCGCAAACCACGGGGTTTCATTCGGCTTCGAGTTTATAGACATTAAGGTCTCCAAGGGAAAAGAATCATTGATTTCTTTGGTCGGATGATCCCCTTGGTAAGGATCCTCAAGTCTACTAAGATGGTCCGCGGCTAGGTTTTCTGCTCCTTTTTTATCGCGGATGTCGATTTTAAATTCCTGGAGCAGCAAAACCCAGCGAAGAAGTCTTGGTTTGGAATCTTGCTTTGTCAACAAGTACTTCAACGCGGAATGATCGGTGTACACAATGGTGGTGGAAAGGACAAGATAGGGGCGGAATTTTTCAAAAGCATAGACAACGGCTAAAAGCTCTTTTTCGGTTGTCGTATAATGCAATTGTGCCCCAGTCATTGTCTTGCTAGCGTAATGGATTGGTTGGAAGTGTTTGTTCACTCTTTGTCCAAGAACCGCTCCAATAGCAAAATCACTAGCATCGCACATCAACTCAAAAGGAAGCTCCCAATTAGGGGTAACCAAGACGGGTGCCTTAGTTAGCTTATCCTTAAGCGAGTTGAAGGCATCAAGGCACTCTTTGGAAAAGATAAAAGGAGTATCTTTCTCCAAGAGGTGGGTCATCGGGCGAGCGATTTGAGAAAAATCTTTGATAAATCGACGGTAGAAGCCCGCATGACCCAAGAAACTTCTCACACCCTTCACAGTGGAAGGTGGAGGCAACTTTGCTATGACATCAACTTTAGCACGGTCTACTTCAAGACCGGCTTTTGAAATCTTATGTCCAAGCACAATGCCTTCTTTTACCATAAAATGGCATTTTTCCCAATTTAGAACAAGGCGAGTGTCTTCGCACCGCTTTAGCATACGTTCTAAATTGGCAAGGCAAGCAGAGAAGGAATCCCCGAAGACCGAGAAATCATCCATGAAGACTTCCATGGTTTGTTCAACCATGTCATGGAAGATAGCTAACATACACCTTTGGAAAGTCCCGGGCGCATTACATAAGCCAAAAGGCATTCTTTTGTAAGCGAAAGTGCCATAGGGACAAGTGAATGTAGTCTTCTCTTGATCTTGGGGATCGATGGGTATTTGAAAATAACCCGAGAAACCATCCAAAAAGCAGTAATATTCATTACCGGCTAATCGTTCAAGCATTTGGTCCATGAAAGGTAGAGGGAAATGATCCTTTCTCGTGGCATCATTGAGTTTGCGGTAGTCTATACAAACTCTCCACCCAGTAACGAGACGAGTGGGAATCAACTCGTTGTGTTCATTGGGAACAACGGTTATTCCGCCCTTCTTGGGCACACAATGGATTGGACTAACCCATGGTGAATCCGAAATAGGGTAAATCATACCCGCATCAAGAAGTTTGATAACCTCTGTTTTGATGACTTCATGGATTTTTGGATTCACCCTTCGTTGGCTTTGAATAGTGGGCTTATAGTCGTCTTCCATGAGAATTTTGTGCGTGCAGAAGTGAGGATCAATTCCACGAATATCCGAGATTTTCCAAGCGATAGCCTTCTTGTGAGCTTTCAGCACGGCAACGAGGCGAGTCTTCTCTTCATCTTTCAAATCCTTTGCAATAATGACGGGTGACTTCTTGTTGTCGTCAAGGAACACGTACTCGAGATGTGGCGGCAACTCCTTTAATTCCAAATCCGGAGGATTTTCGACGGAAGGCGTTTTCAACGTCGGAGTATCGATAGCAATAACCGTGGGAGATGGGGGCGAAGGATTGTCTTCGGTGAGAAGATTGTCAAAGAAACTTATATCTTCATCCCCCTCGGTGGGAGAATCATTAGTAGCTAAATTCGCATCTCCCATGGCATCTTCAAGATTGTTCCAGAATAAATCACCATCTCCAAATAGAGACAACGATGAGTCAATGGAGGACACGGTCTCAACAGTGGGAAGAGAGGTAGGAATACTTTTGCAAGCATCATTAAAGTGTTCTTCACAAGCCTCATCAAGAACGTCAATACAATTAACGCTCTCATACGAATAAGGCTGTTTGGACAGCTTTCCCATGTTGAAGACTACTTTGTCGTCACCCACTCTCATGATAAGCTCGCCGGCTTCAACATCAATAAGAGTGCGACCGGTCCTCAAGAATGGACGACCAACAATAAGTGGCACACAGGGGTCCATTTCGTAGTCGACGACAACAAAATCAGCAGGGAAGGTGAATTTGTCGACTCCTACAATAACGTCCTCGGCTATCCCCACTGGATAAGCAACCGTACGGTTGGCCAATTCCAAAGTCATTTTATTGGGGACAAGCTCTGGGAGAGATAATTGCTTCCAAACACTTAGAGGCATGAGATTAATACTGGCACCTAGATCGGCTAGGGCCATGCAATTCTCGACTCCCGGGAAATTGCAAGGGATAAGAAAACGACCCGGATCACCAAGCTTGGTTGGCAATTTCCTTAAGAGCACTGCGGAGCAGTTCTCATTAAGTTGGGTGTTGGCAATGTCGAGGAGCTTTTCCTTGTCGCTCAGAAGGTCTTTAAACATTTTAGCATACTTGGGCATGTGAGCGAGAGCCTCAGCGAAGGAGATATTGAAATTCAGTTGTTTAAACATTTTAAGAAAGTTAGAAACCTGAATATCATCCTTGCTCTTTTGCTTCTCTTTCCTCAACCTAGAAGGATAAGGTATATTGGAAGAAGAGGAAGGCTTTGGGAGTATAGGGTCACTCACAACCACGGGTGGAGGAGGGGTAGAAAGAAGAGGTGGAGAAATTGGGGAAGGAGAAGGAGGAGGAATAGGAGCAGGCGACTCGTTCTCCTTTGTCACAACTACCGGTGGAGGTATAGGAAGCTCGGGTTCCTTTGTACCTTTACCACTGCGGGTAGTGATTGCTTTCATCTCCCCTCTTGGGTTCGCAACGGTGTTACTCGGAAGAGTACCCGAAGAAGAGGGTTGACTACTTTGGAAGAAACTAGCCATCATGTTCCTCAGATCATTAGTCTGGCTATCCAACGTGTTTCTCATGTCAGCTCTCAAATCATTTCCTTGCTTGACCAAGTCTGCCTTCAAGTTGCGCACTTCTTCTTGGAGATTGCCCACTATCACATCATTGGTTCTCATGTAGGTGGCGACCTCTTGGTGTAAAGCAGTGGTGGGTTGGTTGGAAGGAGCATTGTATGCAGGTGGTTGGTAAGCTGGTTGTTGGTAGATTTGATTGTTACGTTGAGGTGGTTGTTGCTGTTGTTGAGTAGGGCGGTTAAGGTTTTGTTGTTGGTTTGGGTTGGTAGGAGGAAAGCCAGGTGGTGAAAGATAGTTGTTGCTGCGGTAGCTAAGCAAGTTACGGTCACCTTGAGGTCTAGCTTGATAAGCAGGTTGTTGGTAGGTGCCATATGCCGCATTCACATTCTCAGCAGGGTAATCTTGGGTGGCGGTACAAGTTGTGTAAGAATGGGGACCACCGCATATCTCACAAGGTTGGCTGACAGCGTTCACTTGTGCGTTTTTGGCGTTGTTGCTGTTGTTGTTGCTGAAGGTGTGGGTGACAAGCGACTCAAGAAGCGTGGTGATTTTGTCAAGTCGCTTGTCGCTGTCATTAGTGCTAGCACTAGCAACATTGGTCCTAACACTCTTGGTTTGCACACGAGATTTGTTCTCAATGATATCCCAAGCAGCATTGGAAGTCTTAGCCAATAAATTACCCCCTGAGGCACTATTCAGTGAATCTTGGTCACTCATGCTTAAACCATTGTAAAAAGTATTTATTTGATGTACTTTGGTAAAACCATGTTGTGGGCATTTTCTTAAAAGATCTTTAAAACGATCCCAAGATTCACTGAATGACTCATCGTACTTTTGTTCAAAGTTTATAATCTCATTCCGCAAAGCGGTAGTACGAGAGGGTGGAAAAAAGTAGTTGATAAACTTTGTTTCCAAATCCGTCCACGAGAGAATACTCTGTGGCGGTTCTTTAGCAAGCCAATGTCGGGCTTGTCCCTCTAAAGAAAAGGGAAAAAGTTGTAACCTTATCACTTCTTGTGAAACTCCATTGAACTTGACCGTGTTCGTGAGTTGTAGAAATCTCTTGATGTGATCGTGTGGGTCATCAATGTGGCGTCCCAAGAACGGTTGAGCTGAGACCATCTGGATAAAGCCTGACTTGAGCTCGAAATTGTTGGCGGCAATTGGAGGAATGACAATTGGATCCGTGTTGCCATCAACATGAGCTTGCAGCAATTCAATCATTGGGCGATTATCCGGAAGGTGCTCATTGTTGTTGTTATTCATGTTGTTGAAAGGCGGGTTGTTGTTGTTATTATTGTTGTTTGGAGGTGGTATGTTATTGTTGTTTTGTACACCAGCCATGTCTAAGTTATCGAGAGGCTCGGGCTCTTGATAAGACGTGGATCGAGTGCGCATACACCTGCAAAAGAACGAACAAAGAAAAACAAAGCAAAAATATTTTTGGTTTTTATTGTTTTTTAATTTTTAGGATTTTTGAAAATTTTATATTTTTTAGTTGTTTTTGAAGATTTTCTTGAAAAAGTAATGTTCCCGGGGAACGGATCCCAAAATCCAATTTCTCACAAAAAACTTTTGATCTTAACGAGAAGAGCCGGCAGCGGCGCCATTTGATACATGCTTTTTCAATGGGTTCTGATTTTATGTCTCGATATCCTCTCGAATTGATCTAGGTCTTAAGTGGAATGATTGTTCTTGGTTATTAAATAAAGGGGTTGGGTTTTCTAGTCTAATGGAAAGTGGAAATGAAAATTTAAATCAAAGGCAATTACTTTAATTAAGATTAATAAAAACTTGGTTGAAATTTTAAAGTTCAAATTAAAATTAAAGTTAACATGTAAATAGTGACATATGAGCAGAAAAATAGTAAAACATCAACAGTAAAACAGTAATCTTTAAAATACCCAAAAATAACTGATTCGGAACTTTAGACCTTGATTCGGAACTAACTAATTCGGAACATGCTCATTCGGAAGTTACTGTTCAATGGTTCGGAACTTTGCTTGGTTCGGAAGTCACTGGTTCGGAAGTCACATTCACTCATTCGGAACTCACTGATTCGGAAGTTCAGCTTCGTTCGGAAGTCACTGTCACTGATTCGGAACTTTGCTGACTGATCCGGAACTTTCCGGATGAATAGGTTGATTCGGAAGTTATTGAGTCGGAAGTAACTGATCCGGAACTTCTTCTTGATTCGGAAGTTTGAAACTTCCGAATGAAGGTTACTTGATGCGGAACTTAAGGACTGATTCGGAACTCTAATGCTTGGTTCGGAAGATTCCGAATGAAGCTTTCATTCGGAACTTTTTGTCTTGATTCGGAAGATCAGAAACCAGTTACAGTAACTGTAGCGAAGAACACGGAACTCAGGTTTTTAATCAAAATCAAATCAAACACTTGAAAAGGTTTTACCAATTTAAACACAAATCATTTAGACAATATAAGCAACAAATCCCACTAATAAAAACACAAATCCAAACAACTTTTGAAGATCAAATCAAGAAAAATAAAACTTAAGAACTTGAAGATAAAAATGGAGATGAACAAGATGAAATGAAAGATTAAACAAGAACTTGGTATTGAATGATTGATGTTTTGACAAGATGAAACAAGGATTAAAATTACAAGATTAAAGAACTAAAAATAAAAATCACCAATCACCCTAGTGGTGATGGTGTTAAACGAACCAGGAGGAAAAAAAAAGGGAGAAGAAAGAAAAACTAGCTCCCTTTAAAATGTGTGTGGGATGGCCTATTTATAGGTGTTTCCTTTGGTTGGTGAGTGGGCTTTCTCCCGTTCTTTGTGTCTTTTCGTCTTTTCAGAAAAGTTTCCGTTTTCGATTCTGATTCGGGATTTGTCGTCGATTAAATTCAACTCGTCTTTTAATTTCTTCATTTAATAGACTTGAGTTTCTTCGACTTATATAAATCTTCCATCTTTGGTCCTTTTCTTCGATAAATCTTCGAATAGGCCCAGTGACTTCAAATCTTTTGCATCTCTTGGACAATAGACTTTATCTTGAGTCTTTTTCTTCAGTAAAACTCGTGCAATCCCATGTTTTCTTCAATATTTATCCGGTTGGCTCTGAAAACACAACAAACACAAAAACCACGCATAATTCCAAACAAATGATATTAAATACGTGTTTTGGTCTCGTTTTAGCCCGAATTAAGTGGTAAAAGGATGGGTGTTTACACACCTATCAGGATCCTACGTTGTTCATTCAAAAACGAGGTAAAGATATGATTATGGTACAAATATATGTTGATGATATTATATTTGCAGCCTCGACCCAAACCTTATCGGATGAATTTGGGACACTCATGTCTTCCAAGTTTAAGATGTCAATGGCGGGCAAGGTATCATTCCTCTTAGGTCTTCAGATATCCCAGAGTCCCAGAGGCATCTTTATCAATCAATCCAAGTATGCCCTTGAATCGCTTAAGAAGTATAAGATGGAATCTTGCGACCCCGTAGATACTCCAATGGTGGAACGAACTAAGCTTGATGCAGATCCACATGGAGTTGTTGTTGATCCGACACTTTATCGTGGAATGATCGGTACTCTTCTGTATATCACAGCCAGTCGACCTGATCTTCAGTTTGCTATATGTATGTGTGCCAGGTATCAAACTAGGCCTACTGAGTTACACTTAGCTACTGTTAAAAGGATTTTTCGATATCTTAAAGGAACCATTAATCGGGGACTTTGGTATTCGAAGGACTCTTCTATTGCACTAATGGCATATGCAGATGCGGATCACGCGGGTTGTCAAGATACACGACGTAGCACGAGTGGAACTTTGCAACTACTAGGAGATCGACTAATCAGTTGGGCATCGAAAAGGCAGAAAAGCGCTGCAATTTCAAGTACGGAAGCAGAATACATAGCTATGTCCGGTTGCTGTGCTCAAATTCTTTGGATGAGATCGCAATTAACCGACTATGGTCTAGGTTTCAACAAGATTCCGATGTACTGCGACAACAAAAGTGCAATTGCCTTATGCTGCAACAATGTTCAATTCTCTCGGTCGAAGCATATTGACATTCGCTACCACTTCATCAAGGAGCAAGTGGAAAATGGAGTAATAGAGCTTTATTTTGTCCGATCAGAGTATCAATTGGCGGATATTTTCACGAAGGCTTTAGATCGCGCTCGAATTGAATTTTTGGCCGACAAGCTAGGAATGAAAACTTTCTCGCCTGAGACTCTAAAGGAACTAGCAGATGAAGCGAAAGAATAGTGGTGGTAACACTATTCTCCGTATCCTTGGTGATCATCTGTATATATTGTTTATATTTTTATCCACAAAAGCAAAATAGAAAAATATAAAACCATATAAAAACCATAAAAATTGAAAAACTCATAAAAATCCAAAAATATTTTTACTTTATTTTTCAAAGGCATGTCTTTTGGTACGATAATATTTACGGCCTTAGAAATGTTGATTAATATTGACACGGCGCCATAAATAGTGTTCGTACAAAAGTTGTAAATATTTCATAAAACATGCCTAAATGGCTTGTAGTTATTTCTGACTGCAACCCGGTTTTCATATTAAAGTCAAGTCTTTCTTATGAAAGCTTTGGCTCACAACGGGAATTAATTTTCTCGGGAAAGGTTTACTTTAAAACCTTTTAAGGGATCAAGTTTACTTTATAACTTGGTCTAACACAAATATATGTACGTTTCAGTGCATTTATTTGTTAAAACAAGAGAAGTCTTGTTTTTATGAAGCTATCATCTCTACAACCATGCTATCTACAATTGGTATCTACATACTCGACGATGCGACTACTCAACCGACGACTACAGCTCTTTCAATAGAACACGAGTCAACAATTGAGGGGGAGAAATTGTCAAGCATTCAGAATCTTCGATGCCGAACGTGCCAAGTTCACAAGTTGGTGTCAAGACAACAATACCAATCGTACATGTGGTGTCAAGAGATGACTTCAGACGTGACGAGGCGACCAACATATGCTGACAAGAACCATTTGATCTTATCATATGATGTTCTCATCTATCAGGTCCAACCTTTTCAATTCTTTTCTAATATGGTCAGTATGTGATCATGTTACAAATCGGTATCATATCTCATACATCTGATATCGTGAAGATAAAACGGACTTGCATTTTTCTTCCCAAAACCTTTGTTAAAACTTCATTAAATCAATTGATATTAAAAACATTGATTGGGTTAATATTTTTAATATGGGGGAGAAAATGTGATTTAATATGAGATATTATCACAAACGGTTTGACTTAATGTGCTGGCTCATCCCGACATGTGCGAAATGTTTTCGAATATCGTGGCATATGTTAAGGGGGAGCAAAACGGATTTGCATATCAAAATGGATTTTCATGGTGACATATACTTACCTGAAACCCATTTATTTCACGACGATGATGATTGTGGTGACATAAGGATGGTAGGATAGGTTAAGTCCTATGATTCTTCCAGAACCGGAGGAATCTTCCCAAGGACATTCCATAGCTAGAAATAGTAGTCCTTAGGAAAGATGGAGAAAGATTGTGAACGTAGCTGAATGCCAACCAAGTACTTAAGTTAGCACAGGAACAATCACAACAAGGTGCTAGTTATGACGTATTGGTAACCATTGAAGGGGTTGAATAATGAAAAAGAATTGTAAAGATAAAGGGTGTAAAGAAAGAACCCCTCGTTACAACTTTAGGCAGAAACCGGGTCAACACATATGCTATTGAGATCATTTTAATGATTCTCGATATTGAAGACAGACATCATGGACCCAGTGATGCAATGCACAACCCATCCCAACTAACTCAGATATCTCTCAAAAGGTATTTGTTTTAATCACACGGAGACAACACATTATCTATTGATTTATTCACTCCGAATAAATTGGTATTGAAAAGGTGGCACTCCTCTCCAGCCTCCGATCACTAAAATCCAAAATGCACGATCGAGTCTAGATCCATTTGAGATCATCAAATATCTCATTAGGACACATTTTCATATTTCCTTGCTTCTTCACACACTGTGAAAAGTAAGAAAGATTTTAAGAGTCCTACGCAAAATCTTCATGATCTTGCCTGAACATCCGAGTAATACGAAAGTATTTACAATGAAGATGGAAATCCTTCTTGATCGAATATCAAAAAGCTCATGGTAGGTGACTTGTGCGATTATTTATGAATCAAACTTGTGATAACTAGAAAGCAACAACTGTTTAATTCTTAACTGAATTTAAACACGTTCCAGGCCTCTACGCAATATCTTAGTGATCTTGCCAGAACACTCAGAGTGACACCTTAGTGTTCACAGTGATGAGTGGAAATCCTTCTAGTGTTAACCTCAAATAGCACTTGGTAGGTAACTTGCAAGATTCTATACGAATCAAGCTCGTGACAACTGGAAAGCAACGATGGTACGGTTCTTAATTGAATTTCACTTGTTCCAGGAACATGAATTGACGGCTTCAAATCATGCGGATATTTTTATCCAAATGATTCACTATTTATGTTCGCAGTCAGCTTTGGACGGTCGAATAAAGAGAACGGGTTTACCCGCGAAATCCTGTCAGGAAGTTACTTAATTGAAACTATCCGTCACGGGTACGATATCTAATATCGTCCAACGGTCTTCACCGACCGGAGGTAAAATGCTACCGATTTAGAATGAAATGTTCAAAGCCATTTCGTGTCTACTTATGTTGCGGCATTTGAAGACGGTGGCGTTGTGGAATCCAAGAAGAAGTCGTCCCCGCATGCTTATACTTTATGCACTTATATCTCATCTAATTTAAGAAATCCTAAAAGTTAAGTCTTCCGCTGTATCGAACTCTGAAGCTTTCAAGAATTACGAAGGTATAAGTATGTGGGACATGGTGTCACGAAGAGGCGAAGATCACAAGTGATGGATGCACGAGATCAAGGCAAGAGATTAATGCTCAAGATTGATATCAAAGATCACATCAGCATGTTCACAAGAAAAAGAAAAGGAAAAGAAAGACGAAGACTACGAGCTCAAGACAAACATAGTATGCTAGGTTTATTTCATTATTGTAACTCGGGTAACGCCCTTGTTTGGAGTGACCTCACTTAGGGGGAGATTGTTAGAAATACGTTTTTACGTATTTAGGAAGATTCGGTCACTCCGACAATATACTAAGTAGTAGCTCGTAGTCTAGACATCGTTATTTAATAAACAAGTCCAAGCCTAGCCTACAACATGTGTAGGCCGGCCCAAACATGTAAGCCCAAGCCCATTACAAAGCTTGGGTATATAAACCCTCTCCTTTGATGGAGAGGGTGTGTGTTCCTCATTTTTACACATAGTGAAAAAGTGTTTTTCTTTCACTTTCTCTCTCTAAGTGTGTGTGTTCTCACCATCTCTCTATCTCTTTCTCTCTCTAAAAACATAAGCAAGATTTACAATCCTACACATTCTCTCTGTTTATACTCTCTTATAGTAGATTCTAGCTGTTCTAAAGCATGTTTGTAGTTATCAAGGTCATTATCACAATTAATGTAATCAACTTTTATCTTTCTTATTTTACCGTTCAATGACTCAGTATTTTTTCTACAAGCTTTAGTACAATATGAATCGTCATATACCTCATTGTCTGAACTAGAGCTTGACAATAAGAGCAAAATCTTCCTCTTTTTCCTCAGCAACTAATGCTTGATTTCTTTCGACACTCTCTTTCGTGGCACTCCAATCCCATCCACGTGCTCCATCTATCCCCTGCATGGCTACCATAGCCTTAGCACCAGAATCATCATCCCTGCTTTCCTTCCTATAGCTGCTCCCAGTCTTAGGTCCTCTGAATTCCCTAGAAAAATGACCTTTCTTCCCACAGTTGTAGCATTCTACCTTTGTTTTATCAAATCTAGCTACATCAGAAGGATTGATGGAGATCTTCTTCCCATACTTCTTGTAAAACCTATTGGCTCTCATGCTGAGTAGAGCCATGTTCCACTTGATGTCCATCTCCTCCAGTCCTTGCTTACTGATTTGACTCAGATCTTAATGTAACACAGTAGATCCTTGTGACCCTTGGGATGCTATGAAAGCACAAGCAGTGTCAAGGCTGAATGTTGCAGGCCTTTCTTCATCGTAAGATGATCCAGATCTAGCAGCAGGGGTGTGACAATCCGTCAATTTATGGTTGATATTTTATTCTCAAGTATTATTTAAAATATTATTTTAATGTTATATTATGAACTCACTTATTTATGGGAAGAAATTTGGATTTATGTCTTGAAGTAGCATCGACTACGTCTAAACCGGAGGATTCAACGTTACGTGCTTACGTTTACATACACCGTTTTGGTGACAATCCGACATTACAGAAAATAAATTTATCCGTGAATATTATTTTGATATTTTAAATTTGTATTGGTTCATAAACTCACAAATTTACGAGAAGAGATTAGGACTTACGATTATAATTTAACGTCCTTTCGAATAAACCGGAAACCTTAGGATTACGTATTTACGTTTTCAAACTCCGTTTTTGATGAGACAATTTTTATTAGATTCGTTTTGTGCCATTGATTCATAATTTATAAAAACATTTTTCGTAAAACGACCGGAGGGCACGCAAATCGAGGAAACTAGAATCGAGGAATACCCGTAAATTAGTGGGATGAGACAAAACAAGTTTTGCCCCACCTCACTAATATGGGATGGCAACTCTTAGCTACAACAAACCTTATGTGTCAACATTTAACAAGTAAATGTTACACTTGTAACTAGCTTAGCTTATAAGCTACCAAAACACAAAACCATCTAGCCAAAACCATTCCTCCATTTTTATACATGCAATACCACCAAAAACTCACAACTCTCTCCTCCCTCTCTCTAAAATTCGTCCAAGAACCACCCCTAATCACCCTCATTTGATCAAATTTAACCATGAAATCATATGTTATTCACACATATGATGAAGCCCTTTTAAAGCTCTATCGATTGGTGGTGATTTTAACATCTAAGGAGAAGATTTGGTGATGTCCAAGGGCTGATTTCTACAAGAAGTTTACAAAGATTGGTGGTCTTTAAAGTTGGCGTTGATCTATCACAAGTTCTTCCATCAAAATCCAAGTCTTGATCATAAACTACACAACCTTGATGGTATAGAGATTGTTCTTCCTATCCTCTTGTTATTTTGATTATGTAATCTTGCATTTTCTTTATTTATGTATATGTATATGATGATGAATGATGATTAAAAATATTATGTGGGGATTTGGTGTTGATAGATTTGATAAACATGGATAAAAAGATGGAAAAACCACATGTAAAAATGGTTAAATATTGCTTAATAAGATGGCTATATAAAAACAGTAAGTAACCAAATGATAAACTGATAAAATGGTAAAGTGGAATCAATATACAGTAAGTATTAGGTGTTATACACATATGAGAGTTGGCCAAACAATGGAATCATCAAAATGAGTGAGATATGATCAAAACAAGTTTAGAGTGCAAATCTGCCTACACTGTTTTGGACGAATTTATAAAAATATTTAGAGTTTGATTCATCAGTAGCTATAAAGAGATAAAATGAAGCACATATCATGTAGTTTCTGTGATAAAAATTTGAGGTCCTATCTCCATATAGAACTCTAGATATGGACATTTTAGTGAACTTAAAATTTAGGACTGATTTTGTGAAATTAAAGTTTAATATTATTATATAAGCACTCAAATAAATATAGTATAAAATGTGAATTAAAACCCACTAACTTATATATTTCATTTATATAAATATTCATAAGGATAAATAAATGGACACTATATAAAAATGGTAGTTTGGTAAGTTTTATAAGTTATAAAAACTATATACTAAGTTTTACGTCTTTTCGGCTAAAACCGAAAGATTAACGTTTTTGTCAAATAAAACTTAGACGGTCGGACCCGTCTAATATAAAGTTTTATATACTCACATACTGATATATGAACTTATATAACAAGTAAAAACCGATAAAACACGAACTTTACAACATATAGACATTAACGGGCCAAAGTAGCCTTATTGGACTATAAACCCGACTAGTTGATAAAACACTTATAAACTTACTTATTGGGCTTAACCCACTTGGGCCCAACATGTAAAGTATAATACTGATATTAAAGGTATAATTGGGCTAATGAAAAGTATTGGGCTTGTAATGGGCCTATTGGGCCTAAAACATGTAAATAAGTAAAACTAGTAAACTAGTAAAAAGTTACCAATACATAAACACTAAAATGAGTAAATAAGAATATATAAACCCACTTGATCATCATCATATGTACAAAATCATCATATGTATATTTGTTATTTTTATAAAGTCATTGGACAAGAGTCTAAGACGAGTAATATTTGTCTAGATTTCCGTGATTGAAGCACGTCCCGTACATCCGAATTGCCGATAACCCGCCTTCCCACATCAACGTGAGTTCATAGCCTCGCACTCTTTTAAATGTTTTATGAAATGTTTTATAAACCCGCGAGGGAGATAACATGTTAGTTTTTATAAAATAGGCATGTCTTTTGGTACGATAATATTTACGGCCTTAGAAATGTTGATTAATATTGACACGGCGCCATAAATAGAGTTCGTACAAAAGTTGTAAATATTTCATAAAACATGCCTAAATGGCTTGTAGTTATTTCTGACTGCAACCCGGTTTTCATATTAAAGTCAAGTCTTTCTTATGAAAGCTTTGGCTCACAACGGGAATTAATTTTCTCGGGAAAGGTTTACTTTAAAACCTTGTAAGGGATCAAGTTTACTTTATAACTTGGTCTAACACAAATATATGTACGTTTCAGTGCATTTATTTGTTAAAACAAGAGAAGTCTTGTTTTTATGAAGCTATCATCTCTACAACCATGCTATCTACAATTGGTATCTACATACTCGACGATGCGACTACTCAACCGATGACTACAGCTCTTTCAATAGAACACGAGTCAACAATTGAGGGGGAGCAATTGTCAAGCATTCAGAATCTTCGATGCCGAACGTGCCAAGTTCACAAGTTGGTGTCAAGACAACAATACCAATCGTACATGTGGTGTCAAGAGATGACTTCAGACGTGACGATGCGACCAACATATGCTGACAAGAACCATTTGATCTTATCATATGATGTTCTCATCTATCAGGTCCAACCTTTTCAATTCTTTTCTAATATGGTGAGTATGTGATCATGTTACAAATCGGTATCATATCTCATACATCTGATATCGTGAAGATAAAACGGACTTGCATTTTTCTTCCCAAAACCTTTGTTAAAACTTCATTAAATCAATTGATACTAAAAACATCGATTGGGTTAATATTTTTAATATGGGGGAGAAAATGTGATTTAATATGGGATATTATCACAAACGGTTTGACTTAATGTGCTGGCTCATCCCGACATGTGCGAAATGTTTTCGAATATCGTGGCATATGTTAAGGGGGAGCAAAACGGATTTGCATATCAAAATGGATTTTCATGGTGACATATACTTACCCGAAACCCATTTATTTCACGACGATGATGATTGTGGTGACATAAGGATGGTAGGATAGGTTAAGTCCTATGATTCTTCCAGAACCGGAGGAATCTTCCCAAGGACATTCCATAGCTAGAAATAGTAGTCCTTAGGAAAGATGGAGAAAGATTGTGAACGTAGCTGAATGCCGACCAAGTACTTAAGTTAGCACTGGAACAATCACAACAAGGTGCTAGTTATGACGTATTGGTAAGCATTGAAGGGGTTGAAGAATGAAAAAGAATTATAAAGATAAAGGGTGTAAAGAAAGAAGCCCTCGTTACAACTTTAGGCAGAAACCGGGTCAACACATATGCTATTGAGATCATTTTAATGATTCTCGATATTGAAGACAGACATCATGGACCCAGTGATGCAATGCACAACCCATCCCAGCTAACTCAGATATCTCTCAAAAGGTATTTGTTTTAATCACACGGAGACAACACATTATCTATTGATTTATTCACTCCGAATAAATTGGTATTGAAAAGGTGGCACTCCTCTCCAGCCTCCGATCACTAAAATCCAAAATGCACGATCGAGTCTAGAGCCATTTGAGATCATCAAATATCTCATTAGGACACATTTTCATATTTCCTTGCTTCTTCACACACTGTAAAAAGTAAGAAAGATTTTAAGAGTCCTACGCAAAATCTTCATGATCTTGCCTGAACATCCGAGTAATACGAAAGTATTTACAATGAAGATGGAAATCCTTCTTGAGCGAATATCAAAAAGCTCATTGTAGGTGACTTGTGCGATTATTTATGAATCAAACTTGTGATAACTAGAAAGCAACAGCTGTTTAATTCTTAACTGAATTTAAACACGTTCCAGGCCTCTACGCAATATCTTAGTGATCTTGCCAGAACACTCAAAGTGACACCTTAGTGTTCACAGTGATGAGTGGAAATCCTTCTAGTGTTAACCTCAAACAGCACTTGGTAGGTAACTTGCAAGATTCTATACGAATCAAGCTCGTGACAACTGGAAAGCAACGATGGTACGGTTCTTAATTGAATTTCACTTGTTCCAGGAACATGAACTGACGGCTTCAAATCATGCGGATATTTTTATCCAAATGATTCACTCTTTATGTTCGCAGTCAGCTTTGGACGGTCGAATAAAGAGAACGGGTTTACCCGCGAAATCTTGTCAGGAAGTTACTTAATTGAAACTATCCGTCACGGGTACGATATCTAATATCGTCCAACGGTCTTCACCGACCGGAGGTAAAATGCTACCGATTTAGAATGAAATGTTCAAAGCCATTTCGTTCGTGTCTACTTATGTTGCGGCATTTGAAGACGGTGGCGTTGTGGAATCCAAGAAGAAGTCGTCCCCGCATGCTTATACTTTATGCACTTAATATCTCATCTAATTTAAGAAATCCTAAAAGTTAAGTCTTCCGCTGTATCGAACTCTGAAGCTTTCAAGAATTACGAAGGTATAAGTATGTGGGACATGGTGTCACGAAGAGGCGAAGATCACAAGTGATGGATGCACGAGATCAAGGCAAGAGATTAATGCTCAAGATTGATATCAAAGATCACATCAGCATGTTCACCAGAAAAAGAAAAGGAAAAGAAAGACGAAGACTACGAGCTCAAGACAAGCATAGTATGCTAGGTTTATTTCATTATTGTAACTCGGGTAACGCCCTTGTTTGGAGTGACCTCACTTAGGGGGAGATTGTTGGAAATACGTTTTTACGTATTTAGGAAGATTCGGTCACTCCGACAATATACTAAGTAGTAGCTCGTAGTCTAGACATCGTTATTTAATAAACAAGTCCAAGCCTAGCCTACAACATGTGTAGGCCGGCCCAAACATGTAAGCCCAAGCCCATTACAAGGCTTGGGTATATAAACCCTCTCCTTTGATGGAGAGGGTGTGTGTTCCTCATTTTTACACATAGTGAAAAAGTGTTTTTCTTTCACTTTCTCTCTCTAAGTGTGTGTGTTCTCACCATCTCTCTATCTCTTTCTCTCTCTAAAAACATAAGCAAGATTTACAATCCTACACATTCTCTCTGTTTATACTCTCTTATAGTAGACTCTAGCTGTTCTAAAGCATGTTTGTAGTTATCAAGGTCATTATCACAATTAATGTAATCATCTTTTATCTTTCTTATTTTATCGTTCAATGACTCAGTATTTTTTCTACAAGCTTTAGTACAATATGAATCGTCATATACCTCATTGTCTGAACTAGAGCTTGACAATAAGAGAAAAATCTTCCTCTTTTTCCTCAGCAACTAATGCTTGATTTCTTTCGACACTCTCTTTCGTGGCACTCCAATCCCATCCACCTGCTCCATCTATCCCCTGCATGGCTACCATAGCCTTAGCACCAGAATCATCATCCCTGCTTTCCTTCCTATAGCTGCTCCCAGTCTTAGGTCCTCTGAATTCCCTAGAAAAATGACCTTTCTTCCCACAGTTGTAGCATTCTACCTTTGTTTTATCAAATCCAGCTACATCAGAAGGATTGATGGAGATCTTCTTCCCATACTTCTTGTAAAACCTATTGGCTCTCATGCTGAGTAGAGCCATGTTCCACTTGATGTCCATCTCCTCCAGTCCTTGCTTACTGATTTGACTCAGATCTTCATGTAACACAGTAGATCCTTGTGACCCTTGGGATGCTATGAAAGCACAAGCAGTGTCAAGGCTGAATGTTGCAGGCCTTTCTTCATCGTAAGATGATCCAGATCTAGCAGCAGGGGTGTGACAATCCGTCAATTTATGGTTGATATTTTATTCTCAAGTATTATTTAAAAATATTATTTTAATATTATATTATGAACTCACTTATTTATGAGAAGAAATTTGGATTTATGTCTTGAAGTAGCATCGACTACGTCTAAACCGGAGGATTCAACGTTACGTGCTTACGTTTACATACACCGTTTTGGTGACAATCCGACATTACAGAAAATAAATTTATCCGTGAATATTATTTTGATATTTTAAATTTGTATTGGTTCATAAACTCACAAATTTACGAGAAGAGATTAGGACTTACGATTATAATTTAACGTCCTTTCGAATAAACCGGAAACCTTAGGATTACGTATTTACGTTTTCGAACTCCGTTTTTGATGAGACAATTTTTATTAGATTCGTTTTGTGCCATTGATTCATAATTTATAAAAACATTTTTCGTAAAACGACCGGAGGGCACGCAAATCGAGGAAACTAGAATCGAGGAATACCCGTAAATTAGTGGGATGAGACAAAACAAGTTTTGCCCCACCTCACTAATATGGGATGGCAACTCTTAGCTACAACAAACCTTATGTGTCAACATTTAACAAGTAAATGTTACACTTGTAACTAGCTTAGCTTATAAGCTACCAAAACACAAAACCATCTAGCCAAAACCATTCCTCCATTTTCATACATGCAATACCACCAAAAACTCACAACTCTCTCCTCCCTCTCTCTAAAATTCGTCCAAGAACCACCCCTAATCACCCTCATTTGATCAAATTTAACCATGAAATCATATGTTATTCACACATATGATGAAGCCCTTTTAAAGCTCTATTGATTGGTGGTAATTTTAACATCTAAGGAGAAGATTTGGTGATGTCCAAGGGCTGATTTCTACAAGAAGTTTACAAAGATTGGTGGTCTTTAAAGTTGGTGTTGATCTATCACAAGTTTTTCCATCAAAATCCAAGTCTTGATCATAAACTACACAACCTTGATGGTATAGAGATTGTTCTTCCTATCCTCTTGTTATTTTGATTATATAATCTTGAATTTTCTTTATTTATGTATATGTATATGATGATGAATGATGATTAAAAATATTATGTGGGGATTTGGTGTTGATAGATTTGATAAACATGGATAAAAAGATGGAAAAACCACATGTAAAAATGGTTAAATATTGCTTAATAAGATGGCTATATAAAAACAGTAAGTAACCAAATGATAAACTGATAAAATGGTAAAGTGGAATAAATATACAGTAAGTATTAGGTGTTATACACATATGAGAGTTGGCCAAACAATGGAATCATCAAAATGAGTGAGATATGATCAAAACAAGTTTAGAGTGCAAATCTGCCTACACTGTTTTGGACGAATTTATAAAAATATTTAGAGTTTGATTCATCAGTAGCTAGAGATAAAATGAAGCACATATCATGTAGTTTCTGTGATAAACATTTGAGGTCCTATCTCCATATAGAACTCTAGATATGGACATTTTAGTGAACTTAAAATTTAGGACTGATTTTGTGAAATTAAAGTTTAATATTATTATATAAGCACTCAAATAAATATAGTATAAAATGTGAATTAAAACCCACTAACTTATATATTTCATTTATATAAATATTCATAAGGATAAATAAATGGACACTATATAAAAATGGTAGTTTGGTAAGTTTTATAAGTTATAAAAACTATATACTAAGTTTTACGTCTTTTCGGCTAAAACCAAAAGATTAACGTTTTTGTCAAATAAAACTTAGACGGTCGGACCCGTCTAATATAAACTTTTATATACTCACATACTGATATATGAACTTATATAACAAGTAAAAACCGATAAAACACGAACTTTACAACATATAGACATTAACGGGCCAAAGTAGCCTTATTGGACTATAAACCCGACTAGTTGATAAAACACTTATAAACTTACTTATTGGGCTTAACCCACTTGGGCCCAACATGTAAAGTATAATACTGATATTAAAGGTATAATTGGGCTAATGTAAAGTATTGGGCTTGTAATGGGCCTATTGGGCCTAAAACATGTAAATAAGTAAAACTAGTAAACTAGTAAAAAGTTACCAATACATAAACACTAAAATGAGTAAATAAGAATATATAAACCCACTTGATCATCATCATATGTACAAAATCATCATATGTATATTTGTTATTTTTATAAAGTCATTGGACAAGAGTCTAAGACGAGTATTATTTGTCTAGGTTTCCGTGATTGAAGCACGTCCCGTACATCCGAATTGCCGATAACCCGCCTTCCCACATCAATGTGAGTTCATAGCCTCGCACTCTTTTAAATGTTTTATGAAATGTTTTATAAACCCGCGAGGGAGATAACATGTTAGTTTTTATAAAATAGGCATGTCTTTTGGTACGATAATATTTACGGCCTTAGAAATGTTGATTAATATTGACACGGCGCCATAAATAGAGTTCGTACAAAAGTTGTAAATATTTCATAAAACATGCCTAAATGGCTTGTAGTTATTTCTGACTGCAACCCGGTTTTCATATTAAAGTCAAGTCTTTCTTATGAAAGCATTGGCTCACAACGGGAATTAATTTTCTCGAGAAAGGTTTACTTTAAAACCTTGTAAGGGATCAAGTTTACTTTATAACTTGGTCTAACACAAATATATGTACGTTTCAGTGCATTTATTTGTTAAAACAAGAGATGTCTTGTTTTTATGAAGCTATCATCTCTACAACCATGCTATCTACAATTGGTATCTACATACTCGACGATGCGACTACTCAACCGACGACTACAGCTCTTTCAATAGAACACGAGTCAACAATTGAGGGGGAGCAATTGTCAAGCATTCAGAATCTTCGATGCCGAACGTGCCAAGTTCACAAGTTGGTGTCAAGACAACAATACCAATCGTACATGTGGTGTCAAGAGATGACTTCAGACGTGACGAGGCGACCAACATATGCTGACAAGAACCATTTGATCTTATCATATGATGTTCTCATCTATCAGGTCCAACCTTTTCAATTCTTTTCTAATATGGTGAGTATGTGATCATGTTACAAATCGGTATCATATCTCATACATCTGATATCGTGAAGATAAAACGGACTTGCATTTTTCTTCCCAAAACCTTTGTTAAAACTTCATTAAATCAATTGATATTAAAAACATCGATTGGGTTAATATTTTTAATATGGGGGAGAACATGTGATTTAATATGGGATATTATCACAAACGGTTTGACTTAATGTGCTGGCTCATCCCGACATGTGCGAAATGCTTTCGAATATCGTGGCATATGTTAAGGGGGAGCAAAACGGATTTGCATATCAAAATGGATTTTCATGGTGACATATACTTACCCGAAACCCATTTATTTCACGACGATGATGATTGTGGTGACATAAGGATGGTAGGATAGGTTAAGTCCTATGATTCTTCCAGAACCGGAGGAATCTTCCCAAGGACATTCCATAGCTAGAAATAGTAGTCCTTAGGAAAGATGGAGAAAGATTGTGAACGTAGTTGAATGCCGACCAAGTACTTAAGTTAGCACTGGAACAATCACAACAAGGTGCTAGTTATGACGTATTGGTAAGCATTGAAGGGGTTGAAGAATAAAAAGAATTATAAAGATAAAGGGTGTAAAGAAAGAAGCCCTCGTTACAACTTTAGGCAGAAACCGGGTCAACACATATGCTATTGAGATCATTTTAATGATTCTCGATATTGAAGACAGACATCATGGACCCAGTGATGCAATGCACAACCCATCCCAGCTAACTCAGATATCTCTCAAAAGGTATTTGTTTTAATCACACGGAGACAACACATTATCTATTGGTTTATTCACTCCGAATAAATTGGTATTGAAAAGGTGGCACTCCTCTCCAGCCTCCGATCACTAAAATCCAAAATGCACGATCGAGTCTAGATCCATTTGAGATCATCAAATATCTCATTAGGACACATTTTCATATTTCCTTGCTTCTTCACACACTGTGAAAAGTAAGAAAGATTGTAAGAGTCCTACGCAAAATCTTCATGATCTTGCCTGAACATCCAAGTAATACGAAAGTATTTACAATGAAGATGGAAATCCTTCTTGAGCGAATATCAAAAAGCTCATGGTAGGTGACTTGTGCGATTATTTATGAATCAAACTTGTGATAACTGGAAAGCGACAGCTGTTTAATTCTTAACTGAATCTAAACACGTTCCAGGCCTCTACACAATATCCTAGTGATCTTGCTAGAACACTCAGAGTGACACCTTAGTGTTCACAGTGATGAGTGGAAATCCTTCTAGTGTTAACCTCAAACAGCACTTGGTAGGTAACTTGCAAGATTCTATACGAATCAAGCTCGTGACAACTGGAAAGCAACGATGGTACGGTTCTTAATTGAATTTCACTTGTTCCAGGAACATGAATTGACGGCTTCAAATCATGCGGATATTTTTATCCAAATGATTCACTCTTTATGTTCGCAGTCAGCTTTGGACGGTCGAATAAAGAGAACGGGTTTACCCGCAAAATCCTGTCAGGAAGTTACTTAATTGAAACTATCTGTCACGGGTACGATATCTAATATCGTCCAACGGTCTTCACCGACCGGAGGTAAAATGCTACCGATTTAGAATGAAATGTTCAAAGCCATTTCGTTCGTGTCTACTTATGTTGCGGCATTTGAAGACGGTGGCGTTGTGGAATCCAAGAAGAATTCGTCCCCGCATGCTTATACTTTATGCACTTAATATCTCATCTAATTTAAGAAATCCTAAAAGTTAAGTCTTCCGCTGTATCGAACTCTGAAGCTTTCAAGAATTACGAAGGTATAAGTATGTGGGACATGGTGTCACGAAGAGGCGAAGATCACAAGTGATGGATGCACGAGATCAAGGCAAGAGATTAATGCTCAAGATTGATATCAAAGATCACATCAGCATGTTCACCAGAAAAAGAAAAGGAAAAGAAGGACGAAGACTACAAGCTCAAGACAAGCATAGTATGCTAGGTTTATTTCATTATTGTAACTCGGGTAACGCCCTTGTTTGGAGTGACCTCACTTAGGGGGAGATTGTTGGAAATACGTTTTTACGTATTTAGGAAGATTCGGTCACTCCGACAATATACTAAGTAGTAGCTCGTAGTCTAGACATCGTTATTTAATAAACAAGTCCAAGCCTAG
Organism: Glebionis coronaria; assembly: GCA_025667525.1. NCBI lineage: Eukaryota > Viridiplantae > Streptophyta > Magnoliopsida > Asterales > Asteraceae > Glebionis > Glebionis coronaria. Next base: position 43,336 of record JANFOE010001618.1, on the reverse strand, counting down.
CCTACAACATGTGTAGGCCGGCCCAAACATGTAAGCCCAAGCTCATTACAAGTCTTGGGTATATAAACCCTCTCCTTTGATGGAGAGGGTGTGTGTTCCTCATTTTTACACATAGTGAAAAAGTGTTTTTCTTTCACTTTCTCTCTCTAAGTGTGTGTGTTCTCACCATCTCTCTATCTCTTTCTCTCTCTAAAAACATAAGCAAGATTTACAATCCTACACATTCTCTCTGTGTATACTCTCTTATAGTAGACTCTAGCTGTTCTAAAGCATGTTTGTAGTTATCAAGGTCATTATCACAATTAATGTAATCAACTTTTATCTTTCTTATTTTATCGTTCAATGACTTAGTATTTTTTCTACAAGCTTTAGTACAATATGAATCGTCATATACCTCATTGTCTAAACTAGAGCTTGACAATAAGAGCAAAATCTTCCTCTTTTTCCTCATCAACTAATGCTTGATTTCTTTCGAAACTCTCTTTCGTGGCACTCCAATCCCATCCACCTGCTCCATCTATCCCCTGCATGGCTACCATAGCCTTAGCACCAGAATCATCATCCCTTCTTTCCTTCCTATAGCTGCTCCCAGTCTTAGGTCCTCTGAATTCCCTAGAAAAATGACATTTCTTCCCACAGTTGTAGCATTCTACCTTTGTTTTATCAAATCCAGCTACATCAGAAGGATTGATGGAGATCTTCTTCCCATACTTCTTGTAAAACCTATTGGCTCTCATGCTGAGTAGAGCCATGTTCCACTTGATGTCCATCTCCTCCAGTCCTTGCTTACTGATTTGACTCAGATCTTAATGTAACACAGTAGATCCTTGTTACCCTTGGGATGCTATGAAAGCACAAGCAGTGTCAAGGCTGAATGTTGCAGGCCTTTCTTCATCGTAAGATGATCCAGATCTAGCAGCAGGGGTGTGATAATCCGTCAATTTATGGTTGATATTTTATTCTCAAGTATTATTTAAAAATATTATTTTAATGTTATATTACGAACTCACTTATTTATGGGAAGAAATTTGGATTTATGTCTTGAAGTAGCATCGACTACGTCTAAACCGGAGGATTCAACGTTACGTGCTTACGTTTACATACACCGTTTTGGTGACAATCCGACATTACAGAAAATAAATTTATCCGTGAATATTATTTTGATATTTTAAATTTGTATTGGTTCATAAACTCACAAATTTACGAGAAGAGATTAGGACTTACGATTATAATTTAACGTCCTTTCGAATAAACCGGAAACCTTAGGATTACGTATTTACGTTTTCGAACTCCGTTTTTGATGAGACAATTTTTATTAGATTCGTTTTGTGCCATTGATTCATAATTTATAAAAACATTTTTCGTAAAACGACCGGAGGGGACGCAAATCGAGGAAACTAGAATCGAGGAATACCCGTAAATTAGTGGGATGAGACAAAACAAGTTTTGCCCCACCTCACTAATATGGGATGGCAACTCTTAGCTACAACAAACCTTATGTGTCAACATTTAACAAGTAAATGTTACACTTGTAACTAGCTTAGCTTATAAGCTACCAAAACACAAAACCATCTTGCCAAAACCATTCCTCCATTTTCATACATGCAATACCACAAAAAACTCACAACTCTCTCCTCCCTCTCTCTAAAATTCGTCCAAGAACCACCCCTAATCACCCTCATTTGATCAAATTTAACCATGAAATCATATGTTATTCACACATATGATGAAGCCCTTTTAAAGCTCTATTGATTGGTGGTGATTTTAACATCTAAGGAGAAGATTTGGTGATGTCCAAGGGCTTATTTCTACAAGAAGTTTACAAAGATTGGTGGTCTTTAAATTTGGTGTTGATCTATCACAAGTTCTTCCATCAAAATCCAAGTCTTGATCATAAACTACACAACCTTGATGGTATAGAGATTGTTCTTCCTATCCTCTTGTTATTTTGATTAAATCTTGCATTTTCTTTATTTATGTATATGTATATGATGATGAATGATGATTAAAAATATTATGTGGGGATTTGGTGTTGATAGATTTGATAAACATGGATAAAAAGATGGAAAAACCACATGTAAAAATGGTTAAATATTGCTTAATAAGATGGCTATATAAAAACAGTAAGTAACCAAATGATAAACTGATAAAATGGTAAAGTGGAATCAATATACAGTAAGTATTAGGTGTTATACACATATGAGAGTTGGCCAAACAATGGAATCATCAAAATGAGTGAGATATGATCAAAACAAGTTTAGAGTGCAAATCTGCCTACACTGTTTTGGACGAATTTATAAAAATATTTAGAGTTTGATTCATCAGTAGCTATAAAGCGATAAAATGAAGCACATATCATGTAGTTTCTGTGATAAAGATTTGAGGTCCTATCTCCATATAGAACTCTAGATATGGACATTTTAGTGAACTTAAAATTTAGGACTGATTTTGTGAAATTAAAGTTTAATATTATTATATAAGCACTCAAATAAATATAGTATAAAATGTGAATTAAAACCCACTAACTTATATATTTCATTTATATAAATATTCATAAGGATAAATAAATGGACACTATATAAAAATGGTAGTTTGGTAAGTTTTATAAGTTATAAAAACTATATACTAAGTTTTACGTCTTTTCGGCTAAAACCGAAAGATTAACGTTTTTGTCAAATAAAACTTAGACGGTCGGACCCGTCTAATATAAACTTTTATATACTCACATACTGATATATGAACTTATATAACAAGTAAAAACCGATAAAACACGAACTCTACAACATATAGACATTAACGGGCCAAAGTAGCCTTATTGGACTATAAACCCGACTAGTTGATAAAACACTTATAAACTTACTTATTTGGCTTAACCCACTTGGGCCCAACAAGTAAAGTATAATACTGATATTAAAGGTATAATTGGGCTAATGAAAAGTATTGGGCTTGTAATGGGCCTATTGGGCCTAAAACATGTAAATAAGTAAAACTAGTAAACTAGTAAAAAGTTACCAATACATAAACACTAAAATGAGTAAATAAGAATATATAAACCCACTTGATCATCATCATATGTACAAAATCATCATATGTATATTTGTTATTTTTATAAAGTCATTGGACAAGAGTCTAAGACGAGTATTATTTGTCTAGGTTTCCGTGATTGAAGCACGTCCCGTACATCCGAATTGCCGATAACCCGCCTTCCCACATCAACGTGAGTTCATAGCCTCGCACTCTTTTAAATGTTTTATGGAATGTTTTATAAACCCGCGAGGGAGATAACATGTTAGTTTTTATAAAATAGGACACAAGTTGTCCCGATTGTTTGTTTATTGATTTGGACCCGAATGATTGTATGACCTGATGAATCATTAAATGACCCGATAGATGAAATGAAATGGATTATTAAAGTTACGTTATGTCACTAAAAGTCCCATTAGCATGAATTGTGAACTACCGGGATTTGGTAGACGCTTATGCATATAATAGTACTTGATGAGACTGCTTTTATACATAGTCTCATCGTCCAAATTGGGCTTAAAATGCATTAAATATCATTAAAACTGCCAAATATATGCTCGTGTTTGTTGCTTGTGTATTTTAGGTACGGATATTGAGGAAAAGACAAAAAGATCACAAGAATCAATCAAAAAAGAACACGGGAAACGAAGCCGCACAATGAACCGGACCCGAATCAAGAATTTCCAAAACAACCCTTGAAGAATTGAAGAAATACAAGATTGGTCCCTCAATGTTTAAAGACTTGTCATTTTATACCCCTGTAAATCATCAAAATTACTTATGGGTCCCTAAAATATCAAGTATGTACAAGTTTAGTCCTTGGAGAATGAATAAATTACAAAAGAAGTCCTTAAGAAAAGCTTGTAAAGTTGTTGTGCCAAAATTGACAACTTTTGCAAAGTTGTTATAAAGAGATTAGAAGTTGTTGGCTGTTTATAACAAAATGAAGAAAGTATGAAACTTGGGGGGCCAAACTGGCCAGACAACCAAAACCATCCCCTCCACTCACCTTACGCCACGTCACCCATCTCAACCCCTCAACCAATCAAATCCCATCCTCCTCCAACGTCACCTTCCACCAACACTAAATAACTGATTTTTTTAAATCGATTATAACTTTCCCACTAAACACTTATTTAAATTCCTTAACCCCAAAATCAGATTAAACCCCACCCCTAATCCTCCCAAGAACCCTAATTTTTCCAGGTCCTAATCACCCTAAATCAAAGGGCTTTTGTCCACAAATCTCCAGATTGGTAATTAGTTACCATATAATCCAAACCCACACCCAAAGTTTGTGACCCGTGACCTCCAAGGACCCCACACGTGTCCCCTGCTTCTACATTTTTGGCAAATTGGGCATCTTTTAGACTATCAACGCCCTATAAGCAACTCCTTGGTCCCCAAGTTCAAGATGAACGTGTATGATCATCCCAACAGCTGGCAAATCACTCTCCAAGGACAAAGATCACATGATACCACAATTGACCAAGTTTGAATTTTTTTTCTCCAAGGGCTTTTCAGGAATTTCAGCTACTAGGGTTTTAGCATTCTAGATTATTCTATGTACTAGTATATAAGGGTGTCGCATGTGAACCCTTATTTTTGTTCCAGATTTTTACTCAAGTCTTGTAATTCCTTTTTAAATATTTATAAAGTTGGTATTTTTTTGAGAAATTGTAATTCCTTTTATAATTTAAAAGTTGGTATATGCTTGAGATCAATCTGAGTTCCAAGATTGTTAACATAAGTTCAAGAATTATCAAAAATAATTCTTGTTTTCAAAGTTTCTGAAAAAGTTGATGTTTTGATAAAATCTTGTTTCAAAAATGTGTTTTGAAAGTGTGTAAGTTGGGGTTTTTAAGTGTTTTGAAAGAAAAGTATTTGAGAGAATTTTGTGAAAAAGATTTAAAAAAGAGAAAAATGATATCAGAATATTTGGATATTGTGTTTCTATTGTTCTTAGCAGGAAATCACTTGGAGCTTTTGACTGATTTTCCAACAAGTTCAGCACAAGCCCGGGCTTGTTTGGAGATGGCTTTTCAGCCATAGTGGGACCTGGATGTGGGTCCCACAAGGAAAATATCTTGAATCCTTGTTTTCTAGTTTTATAAGTGTGATTTTGTGAAAAAGTTGTTTAGGTGTTTATTAAGTGGTTTGATTTTAGCTTACTAGGATTATGTTGCATGTTAGAGGAGATCTTAATCAGTTTCAAGTAGTTTTAATCTCATTTGGTTTAAAAAAGTAATTACTGAAAATTAAAGGGGTGTTTGGATACGGGTTTAGCTAGAATTTGTGACAAGTTTTTGGCTTAAAATCTGTCTAGACATACTCCTTAGGATAGTAATAGGTTGCATGTTAGTTCATTTTAAGTTTGGACAAGTTTTAAAACAATTGTGTGCTCAAACTTTGGTGAAAAAACCTAAAAATCAGTAAGTCCTTTTGTGGACTGTTTTTGTTGGATTTGGTTCATCAACTTGTCAAGGTTGTTAAAGATTGGTATCATCTAGGGTTTTATTAACATTGTGTGTGAATTGGTTAGATTGTGTGCAAGTATTTGGCCATTGAAATTCATCTTTGTGCATACTAGACCAGCACACTATTCACAGAAACATAACACCATTAACAGTAACTGTATTTGTGTTCTTGTTTGTTGATTTTGGCTTGGATTTGTGTTTTATTTGTTCTTATTGACTCCCCACAACCCAACTGGTTGTGGGGGTGCCTTATTGACTAAACATAAGCTCTCATTAAGCTTTCCTAAGCTTAATTCTCAACTGACCAAAAATTAACACTACCAGTGGGAACCAATTTCCCACTTGATGAGATGGCATTTATACATGATCTCATCGTTCTTTTCGGGCTTTAAATGCATAAAAATGTCATAAAATACCATATATATGCTTGTGTTTGTTTACTTGTGTATTTTAGGTATGGATATCGTGAAAAAGACAAAAGATCACAAGATACAAGGAAAAACGAACACGAGAAACGAAGCCGTACAAAGAACCGGGCCCTAATCATGGAATTTTCAACAAATACCCTTGAAGACTTGAAGACAAAACAAGATTGATCATCCAAGAATGAAGAAATGACACTTAAAACCCTTGTATATTAATAATTACAAGTTTGGTCCCTTAAGTTTGTCAAAATTGCAAAAAGGTCCTTCAACTTTGAAAAAATGACAAGATTGGTCCCTCAACAAATCAAATTTGTCAACTATGGTCCCTCATGAAGTTAAAGATACAAAGAAAGACCTTGGAAGATCAACAATGTTCAAAAACAGCCCTTGAAATATTCAAAGATGTCAAAAACTACCTTTGAAACCCTTTTCAAAGGTTTGGTGCCAAAATTGCCAAACCTTGGAAGTTGATATAAGCTAAATAGGGCGCTGACAGGTTTTAAAAGAGAAAAGACAAAAGAAAGGAAAAGAAAGGACCAAAGGTGTCAAAGTGAAACGTTTAAACTAAAAAAGGGCGCCTAACATGTTACTTTCCCCCAAATTAGGATCAAACGAGTTACTGTGCATCTTTCACCCCACCCAGGTTTCACCTCCACTTAAACTTGGGTAAAAACAAATTCACCTTGCACATGTGTGATTCACATGTGCAGAAAGCCTTCCCACTCCTAAAAACCCCAATCCCACCACTTGAGGACCCCACCCCCAATTCCCTCTCAGCCAATCACATCATACCTTAGTCCCCAAGGCACATGACGTGTCCAAAATGAACGTCCATGATGTATAGCTTACTCACAACGCACAAATGAACAGCCAGGATCAAATTTGGACAACTCATTCACTCAAAACCGTCAAGGGCAACTTTGGGATTTTCTATGCATTAGGGTTTTGTTATTTACATTCTAGATAGTTCTTAGAGCTCTATAAAAGGAGACACCAGCCTGTGGTGATCCCTTGTTCCAGTTTTGAAGCTTACACTTGTAATTCCTTTTTAAAAGAAATAAAAGTTTGGTTTTTGTTCAATACAAGTATAATTCCTTTTTATTGTTTTTTAAAAGTTGTGTGAAGTGTAATGCTTGATTCTGAGTTCCCTTGACAATTTAGTTAAGTAATTTGTGTTTCAAAATTTATCAAAAGGTTTTCTGAAAATTGAAAGATTTTTGGAGAAATTTGTTTAAAGTTTGATGTTAAGAGGTTTAGGTTTGTTTAGTGATTAAAAGTGTTCACAAAACGTTTTAAGAAGTTTTTTTAAGAAGAAAGAAAGAAATCAGAATATTACATATAGTGCATATTTGGTGTTCTTTTGTTTGATTTCTTTTAGCAGGTGTTGATTGTGTGTTGATCCAAGGTTCTGCATGCACCCGTGTGCATAAGGAGGTGGTTAAGCAACCACTAGGACCCTTGGATGTAAGGGTCCTAAGGTAAAATCTCTTTTTCTCTTTAAAATTTCAGAATAGGTGCTTGTTACATGATCTTGGTTGATTAGTTGATATTAGTGTGATTATGCTGCTTGATTTGTGTTTTTGGGATGTTATTTGCATATTAGATGCTAAGGGAAACAGATTGGTTAGGTTTTAAAGTATTTTGGGTTGTTAAATTTTGGTTTAAGATAGTTAAAAGGGTGTTTGGCATTAGGTTTTAGCAGGGCACTTTGCTTTGTTTTGTATTCAAAAACGTGTTAGCTAATTTGTTTAGGGTTGAGTTAAGTTTATTAGATAGTTGTTAGAAAGTTTAGATTAATTTGGAAGTTGGTTTAAGTGTTTAAGAAGAAAAGTGTGTGTAAAACCTGCATTTCATCTTTTTGCTTGAGTTTTCATACAAAATTGTGGTGGATCTTTAAAATCTGTTAAGTAAAGGTGATATTTAAGGTTTGATTTTGTTTTATTGCTATTTGGAGTTTGTGTTTACTTAATCTTGGAGTCTAAAGATCACTAGATTGCTAGAAATCAGTCACTAAGTCCACTGTTATAGCTTTTTCATCACAGAAACTGCATATGCATTTGTGTGCTACTGTTTTGTGATTTGGTGTGCTAAGTGCTTTACTCCTGTTGTTTGTGACTTCTTGTGCTCAAAGGAGCACAAGAGTGCCCCCTTGTCCATAATAAGCACCAAAGAAACACACAGCCAAGACCTCTTGGCATCCAGTTTGCACAAGTGTGCACATCACACTTGTTCATCATTGTTCAAGTAATTCTGTCACGTTTTTGGATCTCTACTAACTTAATCTTGGAATAAAAGGTAATTTGAAGTTGGTTTATAAGCATTACAAGTGTCAGAGTTGGTTTGGAAAGTTTAAAAAAAAAATATATAAAAGTGATAAAAAGGGTTGCTAAGATTCGAACCCCCGTCTCCACTCCCACACACATCAGACATAACCATTGCGCCCTTGGGTCTTTTACTGACCAAGGGTGCAAGGTTAAATCCCTTAACCTGTTTTTCTTTTGTCTTATTTTAAATAAGCCGTAGCATAAAAGCTCATTTTCAGCTTATTTTCAAGTCGATTTTTGTTCTTTTTATTTTTCATAGAATAGTTATAGCATTGTTGATTTTTCTGGCAAGTTTTATATTTTTCCATTTATTAGTTTATTTACTAGAATTTATTTAATACACGTATTTTGGAAAATCAATAAAAAATACCAAAAATAGTTTTTATTTTTAGGAAAATTAGTTTTTAGCTTTTTAAATATATTTTTGAGGTTTACATCTAATTTTGGTTTCAAAAACTTTAATTTTTAATTTTATAATATTTTAAGGTTTTTTATAAACTTTAAAGATTTTTATAAAATTATTAAAAAAAGGTTTAGAAGCTCTAATTAGTGTTTTTCTCTTAATTATATTATTTAGGATTTTTAGAAATTTTTTATTTTAAATTTTAGAAACTTTTTATTTTTAGCATTATTTTAATATTATTTTATTATTTAATTTTCAAAATTTTCTTTTTCCTTCTTTTTCATTTTTCCTAGGTTCTTTGTCATTAATTAGGACTATTTCCCTTTTTAGAATATTTTTATAGCTTTTAGATTTATTTTTATAATTATTTTAAGTTTAATTAGTTTTTAATCATTTTAAATCATTTTTAGAGTTTTAAAAATAGTTTTAATAAGGTTTAATTTTTAGAGAATTACTTTTTAGTCTTCTAATAATATAAGTTAAGAGATTATTCAATAAAATCATATTTTAGACATTTGAATTAGTTAAATTTAATTTTAGGGCTTTAATTAGCATTTAAAATTAATTATTTAATTAATAAAAGGTTTTAAAATATCTTTGTTGGATTTTTATCTTTGTTTATATTATTTAAGACTTGTTTTTAGCCTTTTTGATATTTTGTTTTTGGTCTTAATAATTTTTAATTTTTGTGGTTTTTCTACGTTTTTACGTTTTCGTCGTAGTTTAATTTTCACGTAACCGTCTTCCATCTTCTCATCCCCATTCTCTTAATATTAATCTCAAAGAAATACAAGTTAATTCACAACACCTATACCTCCTTGGGAAACGAACTTTCTATCATCTTATTTGATTGGGTCATTAGTGTTGATTTTTCCTAAAATCATCACTCGATACTTACCGCTCATATTTAGTTGCTTGTTTTTCCTAAAGCAAGTTATCTAAATTTACCACAATCATTTTTGGCGCCGCTGCCGGGGAGGTGTGTTGTGCTTTAATTTGGAAGCTTTTGTTTTTGATATTATCCATAAATAGTATTTGTGTTAAGTGGAACTCCCTTAACACGTATTATCGGTTTTCTTGGTTTTTCTTTGTGAATATTATTAATATATTGTATTAAGTATCACAACCAAAATACAATATCTCCAAAAGTGTAAAAACACAACCTTAATTGGGATTTGATCTCCTAATTATTGTATTCGAATCTCAAACAAAAAGAAAAGGCAAAAATAGATAAATACTTTCGTGAAGCTCGATTTTGAAAGATACGAACTATAAGGTGGGTATAAGGCGGGTATTATAAAATATACCCTAAGGAAAAAGGCTCTTAAGTGCTTCGCGCCGCCTCGTTTCCCCGCTTGCTTGTGAGTATTTTGAGATTGAAGGCTAATCGAGGGTTTTGCCGCCCAAAGTATTAATACGTATACTATATTTGCTTGGTTTTCTTTGTGATTAAACCCTCGTGAACAATTTGGTTTTCACCAAAGTTCTAAAGTCATTCGAAGGCGTTCACTCCACGTGATCGTTTTCATTCCTTTGAGGCTTCTTTAATCAAGAGTTTGATTCGAGGAGAGATTTTGTAGATTGTTGTCTACGAAGATACACCAAAATCCAAAAAAAATTAAATATCATCAAAAACACAAAAAAATTAAAAATCCACAAAACAACCAAAAAGAATCTTCTTTGCTCACCTCCCATTCTTCGTGAAGTTTATGATCACTCGTAATCAAGCAAAACGAGCTCGTAAACGACTTCAAAAGCAAGCAAATCAAGGATCGTTGATTGTTGAAGAACCTCCAATTGTTGGACCTATTATAGAACAAGAAGTCGTAATGGCTAATCGTACTATGATGGAGTTGCTACAAGCACCCACCGAGGGTTTTGGAGAGGCTATTGTTATTCCTGCCATCCTTGCGGAGAATTTCGAGATTAAGACGGGTTTAATGTCGATGCTACAAGCAAACAAGTTTCGAGGTCACGAGAAAGACAACCCGCATTACCATATTAGGAATTTCAACCGTCTCACCGCTACTAGCAAATTTAAAGATGTTCCACATGACGCCATTAAGATGATGTTGTTTCCATATTCGTTGGATGGACCCGCAAAAATTTGGCTCGAGAAAGAACCGCCAAATTCGATTTTGACATGGGCCGATCTCGTTTCTAAGTTTGTGAACAAGTTTTTTCCACCATCGAAAACAACACACTTAAAAAATGAGATTTCACGATTTGTGCAACGTAACAATGAAAGTTTTTCAATGGCATGGGAACGATTTAAGGAGATGTTACATGAATGTCCTCACCATGATTTTTCGGAATTGCATCAAATTGATACCTTTTATAATGGGCTTAATGATCATGAACGAGATTATTTAAATGCCGCCGCGGGTGGTAATTTTTTGTGCAAGACGACAAATGAGGCTTTACAAATCATTGAAAATCGCTAAGGTTTATAGCCCTCGTAACACACCGAGTGTTGCCAATATGGGTTCGTCATCTTCGTCACAATCGTCTCGTAGCATTAACGCCTTACATGATGAAGCTAATGAGGAAAATCGGTTTTTTGATAGATTTGCTAATCTAATGTCCCATTGGAAGGCTCAAGAAGCTTCCAATTCCGCTTCGGTTAAAGCGGTTGCTAAGAGTTGTATTTCGTGTGGTGGAGCTCATGATTTTTCCGAGTGCATTACCGCGGATGGTAACACTTCGAGTGCTTATGTAGCAACGGGAACTTATAACCAAAACGGCCAAGGTTCCCGCCAAAATCAAGCTCCACCAAACCAAAATGTTAACAATTATCGAAACAACAACCAAGGTAATTACCAAAGCAACACACGCAATTACAACAAAGGGAATTATCAAAGTGGGAATGGACAAATCTCTAATCAAAACCAAAACCGTGATTTTCAAAACACTACACAAGGTTTTCAAAATGCTCACACGAAAAATTTGCAAGGAGAATTTTTGGATTATGCAAAAGCAAATGATGCTAAATTTGATAATATGCAACGTGAGATGATTAGCTTAAGGTCCGAGTTGAAAAACGAGCTTAAAAATGAACTTGCTAATGAACTTAAAACTCATGCAAACAAAATGGAAGGAAATGTCCAACGTCTTCAACAAAACCAACAAAAGATGGAATTAGGACAACATGAGATTAAGCAAGAGTTATTGAAAGCGGATGCTAGGCAATCAAAATTTGAGGACCGAATGGCTAAGATGTTTGAAGCTATCATGTGTAAGCCCTCTTCTTCGGGTGGTCTTCCTAGTGATACCATTAACAACCCGAGGGGAGAATTGAAGGTTGTTGCTACACGAAGTGGTAAAACTTTCAAGGAACCAATCTCTCGTCCAAGTACTTCTACGGAGAAGGAAATCGAGAAAGAACCCGAGGTGATGGTCGAAAAGGAGCACATTACAATCCCACGAAGTACCGCTCAAACCACACCTACGGTTACACCAATACCAATTATGGAACCCGAGATTCCAAGGCCGTTGCCTAATGACCAACCCACACCACCTTTACCTTACCCTTCGAGACGAAACAAAGAGAAAGCACAAGAACGGAACAATTATCAATTTGAGCTATTTATGAAAATGTTTCGTGATTTGCACTTTAACATAAGTTTTGCCGATGCTTTAATCATGATGCCTCGATTCGCCGCAAACTTCAAAAGTATGCTTAACAACAAAGAGAAGTTACAACAAACGTCTAGTTGTTCATCGGTTTTTCTAAGCCGCATACCACAAAAAGTCGGTGATCCCGGTAAATTTTTGATTCCATGTGCTATACAAGATATGGAGGAATGCTACGCCTTGGCCGATCTTGGCGCTAGTATTAATTTAATTCCTCTCGAGATTTTCAAATCGCTTTCGCTTCCGGCTCTTACTCCTTCGAACATGTCCATCGAGATGGCCGATCATTCTACGATCATGGCATGTGGAGTAGCCGACGACGTTTTCGTTAAAGTCGGAAAGTTTTACTATCCCGTTGACTTTATCGTTGTAGACATTCCCATCGATCGAAAAGTTCCTCTCATTTTGGGTCGTTCATTTTTGGATACATCACGAGCACTTATCGATGTTCATGCTCGAAAAATCACCCTTCGTTTCAATGAGGAAGAACTTGTCATCAATGCAACACAAAACTCCAATCTTTCTCATGTATATTCTATTGCAACTTTAAACCATGGTGACTCGACCAATGTCATTTGCAAAGAATTTTCACCAAGAGTTTTAGGGAATGTCTCCAAAAACAATTTACCATTTCCTCCGCCGGTGGAGGTTATGAGTGCTAAGCCTACAAAGAAGAAACCATCAATACTTGAATCGAAAAATCCTTCACCTTCATTCTTGAAAAGTGTTGATAAATTGCCGGTTTCTACGGAAGATCTTTCGGATGATGAATATGTTGGCCCCGATGGGGAGGTTTTCATCGTCGATAAACGTTTTGAGAACTTGCCACCACCAAAACCAAAACGGTTTCAAAATGTGAGAATTTTTAGTGTAACTAACATCGTCTTAGAAACACCGAATATTTTCGACATAATCAAAAAGGGTTTTCATAAGGAGAGTTTAAAAGATAACAAAGGAAATAATTTTAAATGTGATTTAATTGATTTTTCTACAAATCTAACTCCGTCATCACCGCGTGATTTGAATACTACAAACTCGTCTACTCCTTTTGACGATGTTTTGTGTGGTTCTAGTATGGGGGAAGCCCCTTATGTTCCCTCATCCTTGTCCACCGAGGACGAGATATTCGATCCCGGAATTTCATGTAAAGGGAAATCTCGGTCTTCCACCGATGCAATAAATGGAAACTATATCTATTTGCTTGGTGCGAGTCTACCTCGAGTAGCTCAAACGTTTGTCTTACCAATGGTCTCACCCTTCTATTTCTCATCTATTTTCTTCAAACTCTTTGAGTTTATGGCACATGTTGGAGTGGCGTTGAATTGTTTTTCCAATAGAAACGAGAACGCCATCTTCGACCCCGGTATTTTGCATCATCTAAGGACTTAGTCCTTTTTACCGGTTGCTTTTTGGGCCTTGTTTATCATGTAAGTCCCTTTGACCATACCATGATTTCCCTAAATGTTCACATTTTGAGGGGATCGAGTCGAGCTCATGACTCGGTAATCAAAAACGAGGTGCCTCGTGGGGGAGATCCCATGCTTATCTTTATGCTTTATGTTCACTAATAAGGGGACTTGTACCCTTCCAACTCGTTGTCTCGTGGTTGTTTGTGATTGTGTTATCTAGATCATCATCATCATCTACGATTGAAGACTCTCGTGTTCGTTTACGTGAGCCTCCATCGTTCGTTTGAAGAAGTTTTTCACGAATCCATGACATATCCTTTATTGTTCTAACAATTATCTTTTAGCATAATTAATAAACGGCTTTAGATATATTGTTGATCACCCTTTCCATGCTAGATCCTAAGCATTCGACTCTTCGTCTCTAGTATGGGGGTGCTCCACCTTTAGACTCGAAACATTGAGGACAATGTTTACTTTTAGTATGGGGGGGTGAATAGATACTTGCTTTGCTACGCCCTCACGATTTCCAACTTTCAATGTTTTGTTTTGATAATAAGGCTAAAAATGGCCAAATTTTAAAATTTTTCTTAGTTTTCATAAGTGTTTTTAAGACACGAATGTATATTTTCCGATGGGTAGAATAAGAGTTAATTTTTGACTTGATGGGCATTTGGAGCCCTTTACATTCCTTAACCCGCTCAATTCAAGTTTTGCTAGACTTTTATATAGGGAGCTTTAAAACGCGAAAGTCTTAATTCATTCGGGTTAAGAACAAGAACTTTTCGCAAGTTCCTATAATTGATTCTAGAAAGTCACTTATCAAAGGAACTTTAAAACGCATTCTCTAAACTTGAAAAAGTCCAAGAAAGTGCAAGATCCTATAGGTGGCTTGAAAACCCAAAATTTTGATTTGATATAGTCTTAATGAAAGCTAATCCAAATTTGGCTTAATTTTGACTTGCATGGCTAAGTATTCACGAGTCTCTTTAATTAGAGGTCTTTAAATAGTGAAGAACGAGAAATGATAAAGTTAGACAAGTGATCATGCTAAACGTAGAACATGAAAGTGTTCTTTCAAAAACTCATATGTTTTTAATTGTGGCTTTTTCTTCCCATAAGATCAATGCATTAGGAATAAATCATAATTGCAATAAGTAAGGTCGTACGATTTGAAAAGTTACTTAGCCTCTAGCGCAAGATCGTCTAAAAGTTGCTCGGGGTTGAATAGAGTTCATAGCCAAGGCATAACTTATTGAAACGGGACGCGAAGATTGGCGATCATCCAAAAAGGCCCTAACAAGGCATGAGGAGCTCTATTTTTGCTAAAGATCCAAAGATGATGTGAAGTATCATTATTCCTAAATCAATATGAAGGATCGAGACACACGACGAGAAGCTATTACTCCCCTAAAGAATGGAGAAAGTCTATCCAAAAAGACCCTAACAAGGTATGAGGATGAATATATCCAAGTCCGAAAAGGAGGCGGATCGTTGTATATCAAAATCCAAAGTAAAGATTGAAGAAAAATGATGAAGTCGTGGTCCTATGTGAAGAATCTCTCAAAAAACGTCAAGTGAAGAAATTCCAAATATATGAAGAGAAGACCATAATTTCAAGAATGTCTTCCCAAGATTTGAAGTATGAAGTACATGCCAAATATCGGTCCGAGAAAGGTCTCAAATCGTGAAACGAGTTATGCCAAGATATGAACTTAAGGAGATACACGAGAAGCCGTTTTAAAAGATTTTGTCCTTCGGCTAACTATTAATCAAATCGTGCTACTTTGCTTTCGGACTAATAACTACTTAAATAAGTCAATATGAATCACTTGTGATCCATGACAAATAGATAAAAAATGCTAGTAACCCATTTCCTTTTATAATAACTAGGATTGCGGGGAGAAAAAGTATTACACAATTTGAACGTATGAGTAGTGTTAGCATTGTGACTTGTACCAACAATGATCTTGTTTTTGCACTTAGCATGGAATGTATGACAATCAAGGATGACGAAATTTACTCTAAGGGACATTAACTTGTTTCTATTCTTTGACCCTAAAAGTCACCTTTTGGTGATGAAAATCATACATTATGTCTTTACACATCATCGTAGTATGTTGCAAGTCTTTTACTCTTCAATAAAGGTTAATAAAATTGAACTTTGGTGATGCTTAGATACTTTATTCTAGCATTGCGTGAGGGCACGGCAATGGCTTAGTATGGGGGAGTGATGAGATGGCATTTATACATGATCTCATCGTTCTTTTCGGGCTTTAAATGCATAAAAATGTCATAAAATACCATATATATGCTTGTGTTTGTTTACTTGTGTATTTTAGGTATGGATATCGTGAAAAAGACAAAAGATCACAAGATACAAGGAAAAACGAACACGAGAAACGAAGCCGTACAAAGAACCGGGCCCTAATCATGGAATTTTCAACAAATACCCTTGAAGACTTGAAGACAAAACAAGATTGATCATCCAAGAATGAAGAAATGACACTTAAAACCCTTGTATATTAATAATTACAAGTTTGGTCCCTTAAGTTTGTCAAAATTGCAAAAAGGTCCTTCAACTTTGAAAAAATGACAAGATTGGTCCCTCAACAAATCAAATTTGTCAACTATGGTCCCTCATGAAGTTAAAGATACAAAGAAAGACCTTGGAAGATCAACAATGTTCAAAAACAGCCCTTGAAATATTCAAAGATGTCAAAAACTACCTTTGAAACCCTTTTCAAAGGTTTGGTGCCAAAATTGCCAAACCTTGGAAGTTGATATAAGCTAAATAGGGCGCTGACAGGTTTTAAAAGAGAAAAGACAAAAGAAAGGAAAAGAAAGGACCAAAGGTGTCAAAGTGAAACGTTTAAACTAAAAAAGGGCGCCTAACATGTTACTTTCCCCCAAATTAGGATCAAACGAGTTACTGTGCATCTTTCACCCCACCCAGGTTTCACCTCCACTTAAACTTGGGTAAAAACAAATTCACCTTGCACATGTGTGATTCACATGTGCAGAAAGCCTTCCCACTCCTAAAAACCCCAATCCCACCACTTGAGGACCCCACCCCCAATTCCCTCTCAGCCAATCACATCATACCTTAGTCCTCAAGGCACATGACGTGTCCAAAATGAACGTCCATGATGTATAGCTTACTCACAACGCACAAATGAACAGCCAGGATCAAATTTGGACAACTCATTCACTCAAAACCGTCAAGGGCAACTTTGGGATTTTCTATGCATTAGGGTTTTGTTATTTACATTCTAGATAGTTCTTAGAGCTCTATAAAAGGAGACACCAGCCTGTGGTGATCCCTTGTTCCAGTTTTGAAGCTTACACTTGTAATTCCTTTTTAAAAGAAATAAAAGTTTGGTTTTTGTTCAATACAAGTATAATTCCTTTTTATTGTTTTTTAAAAGTTGTGTGAAGTGTAATGCTTGATTCTGAGTTCCCTTGACAATTTAGTTAAGTAATTTGTGTTTCAAAATTTATCAAAAGGTTTTCTGAAAATTGAAAGATTTTTGGAGAAATTTGTTTAAAGTTTGATGTTAAGAGGTTTAGGTTTGTTTAGTGATTAAAAGTGTTCACAAAACGTTTTAAGAAGTTTTTTTAAGAAGAAAGAAAGAAATCAGAATATTACATATAGTGCATATTTGGTGTTCTTTTGTTTGATTTCTTTTAGCAGGTGTTGATTGTGTGTTGATCCAAGGTTCTGCATGCACCCGTGTGCATAAGGAGGTGGTTAAGCAACCACTAGGACCCTTGGATGTAAGGGTCCTAAGGTAAAATCTCTTTTTCTCTTTAAAATTTCAGAATAGGTGCTTGTTACATGATCTTGGTTGATTAGTTGATATTAGTGTGATTATGCTGCTTGATTTGTGTTTTTGGGATGTTATTTGCATATTAGATGCTAAGGGAAATAGATTGGTTAGGTTTTAAAGTATTTTGGGTTGTTAAATTTTGGTTTAAGATAGTTAAAAGGGTGTTTGGCATTAGGTTTTAGCAGGGCACTTTGCTTTGTTTTGTATTCAAAAACGTGTTAACTAATTTGTTTAGGGTTGAGTTAAGTTTATTAGATAGTTGTTAGAAAGTTTAGATTAATTTGGAAGTTGGTTTAAGTGTTTAAGAAGAAAAGTGTGTGTAAAACCTGCATTTCATCTTTTTGCTTGAGTTTTCATACAAAATTGTGGTGGATCTTTAAAATCTGTTAAGTAAAGGTGATATTTAAGGTTTGATTTTGTTTTATTGCTATTTGGAGTTTGTGTTTACTTAATCTTGGAGTCTAAAGATCACTAGATTGCTAGAAATCAGTCACTAAGTCCACTGTTATAGCTTTTTCATCACAGAAACTGCATATGCATTTGTGTGCTACTGTTTTGTGATTTGGTGTGCTAAGTGCTTTACTCCTGTTGTTTGTGACTTCTTGTGCTCAAAGGAGCACAAGAGTGCCCCCTTGTCCATAATAAGCACCAAAGAAACACACAGCCAAGACCTCTTGGCATCCAGTTTGCACAAGTGTGCACATCACACTTGTTCATCATTGTTCAAGTAATTCTGTCACGTTTTTGGATCTCTACTAACTTAATCTTGGAATAAAAGGTAATTTGAAGTTGGTTTATAAGCATTACAAGTGTCAGAGTTGGTTTGGAAAGTTTAAAAAAAAAATATATAAAAGTGATAAAAAGGGTTGCTAAGATTCGAACCCCCGTCTCCACTCCCACACACATCAGACATAACCATTGCGCCCTTGGGTCTTTTACTGACCAAGGGTGCAAGGTTAAATCCCTTAACCTATTTTTCTTTTGTCTTATTTTAAATAAGCCGTAGCATAAAAGCTCATTTTCAGCTTATTTTCAAGTCGATTTTTGTTCTTTTTATTTTTCATAGAATAGTTATAGCATTGTTGATTTTTCTGGCAAGTTTTATATTTTTCCATTTATTAGTTTATTTACTAGAATTTATTTAATACATGTAGAATATTGATAATCAATGAATCTATGAAGGGGTTTGTTAATTTCTAGAGAGAGAAAGTTAGAGAGAGAAAGTGAGAGAAACTATGTGAATTTTATTAAGTGGAAATTAAGAAATGATAACAACCAACCCCTTTCCTTAGTGGAAAGGGGTATTTATAGTTCCAAGTCATAAGTGGACTTGGGCCGGTCCATGACAAGCCCATGGACCGGTTCTTACTTAAGTTAATAAGCAAATAATAACTAATTACTAACTACGAGCTATTACAACATAAATCATATTGTGGAGTGACCGATACTTCTAATATACGTTAAAACGTATTTCTAACAATCTCCCCCTAAGGGAGGTCACTCCACGTTACAAAGTTCTAAACCTAGCATACTATACTAAGTCTTCGTTCTTTAGCTCGTAGTCTTTTCTTCTTTTCTTTCTTTTGTTGTGAATATGTTGATTTGATCTTTTTGGCTTTGACTTGAGAGCATTGTTCTTTGGCCTTTCACGTGCGATCTTTGCCTTTCTTGTGAACTTTGCCTCCTCGTGACTTCATGTTCCACACACTTACGTCTTTTTGTTGGATTCTTGAAAGCTTCAGAGTTTGGTACAGCGGAAGACTTCATCTTGTACTTTCTTGAATTTTTGTTGCAAAAGACATAAGCATGTGGGAACGACTTTTACAGGTACACCGCAACACCACCGTCTTCACTGGTACACAGCAACGCCACCGTCTTCAACAGGTACTCAGCAACGCCACCGTCTTTAGCAGGTACACAGCAACGACACGAATAAAATGGCTTTGAACATTTTATTCTAATTCGGTAGCATTTTACCTCCGGTCGGTGAAGACCGTTGAACGATATTAGATATCGTACCCGTGACGGATAGTTTCAATTAAGTAACTTCCTGACAGGATTTCGCGGGTAAACCCGTTCTCTTTATTCGACCGTCCAAAGCTGACTGCGAACATAAAGAGTGAATCACTTGGATAAATTATCCTTGTGATTAAAAGCCGTCAATTCATGAAACCTGGAACAAGTGAATTTCAATTAAGATTTTCACCATCGTTGCTTTCCAGTTGTCACGAGCTCGATTCATAAAGAATCTTGCACGTTACCTACCAAGTGCTGTTTGATGTTGACACTAGAAGGATTTCCACTCGTCACTGTGGTCAATAAAGAGTCACTCTGAGTGTTCTGGCAAGATCATATGATAATGCGAAGAGGCCTGGAACGAGTTTAAGTTCAATTAAGAATTAAACCACTGTTACCTTCCAGTTTTTCACAAGATTGGTTCTAAAAGAACCGCACGTGTAACCTACCATGAGCTTGTTTGATGTTGGCTCAAGCAGGATTTCCATCTTCATTGTAATACTTACGTATTACTCGGATGTTCTGGCAATATTACAAGAATATTGCGTAGGACTCATGAAAATCTCTTACTTTTCACAGTGTGTGAGAAAGCAAGGAATAAATGGAAAGTGTCCTAATGAGACTTTTGATGATCTCTTGGCTCTAGACTCGATTGTGCGTTTTGATTTAGTGAGCGATGGCTGGAGAGGAGTGCCACCTTTTCAATACCAGTTTATTCGGAATGAATAAACCAATAGATAACGTGTTGATCTCCGTGTGATTAAAACAAATACCTTTTAAGAGATATTTGAGTTAGCTGGGGAAGGGTTGTGCATTGCATCACTGGGTCCATGATGTCTTTCTTCAATACCGAGAATCATTAACAAAAATGACCTCAATAGCATATGTATTGACCCGGTTTCTGCCTAAAGTTGTAAGGAGGGCTTCTTTCTTTACACCCTTTATCTTTACATTTCTTTTTCATTCTTCAACCCCTTCAATGCTTACCAATACGTCATCACTAGCACCTTGTTGTGATTGTTCCAGTGCTAGCTTAAGTACTTGGTCTGCATTCAGCTACGTTCACATTCTTTCTCCATCTTTCCTAGGACTTCTAATTCTATCTAGGGAATTGTCCTTGGGAAGATTCCATCGGCTCTGATGAATCATTGGACTAAACCTATTCCTACCACCCTTTTGTCACCACATCCGTCGTGAATTAAGCGTGTTTTGGGAAGGAATTGCCACCATGAAAAATCATTGAAAATCACCTAAAGTACTTGTGATATTGAAATCAAACGTTTTGTACCTTAGGTGTTTTGTTCATCAAAAACGCTCCCCCTTAACACGTGCTTTACACATATTAAGTTGGATAATCTTTAAGTCTTTTTCATCTTTTAGCCAAGTATCACTTACGTCTCCTTAATCCCATTTTCTCCCCTTATCCAAAATGTTAACCATTAATATTTGGGATATTGAATGGATTAACCGGTCTTTGGGTAAAAATGAAATCGATGTTTTGGCCGTAGAACAAGTTATTGCTCCCCCTTAAGTTAATAAGGGATAGTTGTAGTGCTTTGGTATGACATATTTTGAAAGATTTAGAATCTCGTGAGAAATTCTTGAAAAATTATCATACCTTAACACTACACCAAGCCATTCAAGCACATTATTCACAAATTTACATATTCACAATTGAAAACCAATATAAAGTGACCTGAGATGTACGACCCATCAGATGGATCGTTGCAGTAGCTTGTGGTGCACTAAATACGGTCTTCCACCCACGAATCTTTCCAAGCTCCTCATCAATCTACGTTCACGGAGCTTTTGATCGATCTTTTTGATCACATACTTTGCCATCTGCCGGTAACCCGGATGCCAATCCTCCGTCATCTCTGCCAAAGTCCCACCCGAGTTCAGATGCTCCAACTTATCTCTGACTTGTATAAGAGTGCCATCGCTATACTTGTGGAGCTCCCCCACCCTCATAAACTTCATCAAACCTCGACTGTTCAAGTAGAAAATGCCGTAATTCGGGACAGAAATTCCGGTATATGGACATCTTTCTACATGTTGAGGTAGCACTTGATTCACAGGACGGGTTAAATTGAGCCTCCTCTGATAGCTTTCGACTCCCAACTGAAGATCCTCAACTCGTGACTTGATGACAACGCTTCGTGTGAACATACGAAGTGCTGTATTCAAAGCAATCAGGTCTTCACGAGGAATGTGAGTAAGTTGATCTCTAGTCATTAGAAGCAGCATATCTTCGATATCCTCAAGGCGAATGATGGAAAAATCTCCTTGCTGGATTTTGTATTCCCTGTCATCCTCCCTTTTCAAGCGAATCTCCGTCACATGATAGTAGCCGTTCTTGGCTTCAGTTTTCATTCCTAAGATGCTGGAGATGCGGATGTCGGATCTAACATTGCTTCCAGAATTGACCAAGCAGCAACACCTGTACGCCCTTCGGACTCGTTCGTCCCAATGAGATGCACCTATGACAGCATACATATCATAATTACGATTCATTTTTGGGACCCAGAGTCGATTTACCTTTTCCTCGATGAAGGGTATTGTCCCCCAGTTGGCAGCTTTCAGCAAAGTCAGGGATGTTGCGTACTTTGATGACCCCTTCATAAGATACTCAAGATCATTGGTGACGAAGAAGTCAAGAGTAATCTGATTATCTTGAGCAGGATCCATTGGAGGTGGAGCTCTTTCTGATTCATGAAGTCCTGGCCGTTGAACGGTTTTCAAAGCCTTCAAGATCTCATCGGCATAGTACTCGAGCTCCATTCGGGGTAATCGGGTTTTGGCACGCAGTCTTTTATCTTTCAGTGCTTTCTTCACCAAGGATGGAGTAACCGAAGTCTTATACTCATGAGCAAGAAATGCACATAAGTCAATCGGACTTCGGATACGGAGATACAGCACATCTTTGTCAGCATCTGTGATCAGATCAAATTGTGCTGCTGCCGTGATCCAAGCTTGTGGTGGTGCAGACTCGTCTATCTCCAACGTGTCTTCCCAGGCACGAATGCTTGGTTCAGGAACCGTAGATTGTTGTGCTTGTTGTAGAGGAGTGGAAGTGCGAACATCTACTGGTTCAGTTTCAGGCATTTCGGCAGTGTCCTGAACTGGGGAGTGTTGTGCAGCTTCGGGTTCTGTCACTGATTCTGCAATCACAGGAGGAACAACAGCAGAACTAATTGGGTTAGTGGTAATAGGTACAGATACAGCGATAGAGATACCAGGAACCGAAGACGCTGTAGTGGCATTCACATCGTGGCGCCACTTCGTTCTTCGTGATTCCGAGGATGTCGATTTGTCCTTCTGTGCTGCATCTTTTGTGGACTTGGTTCCAGTCTGAGTAGCAGTCTTCTTGGAGCTGGTTACCTTGTCTCCCTTTTTCGGTTGTTCACCCCCATCATCATCCTGATTGTCATCCCCGTTACTACCCCTAGCACTCTCCTGATTCTCATCACCACCATCATCGCCATCATCATCATCCTCATCCTCGTCATCATCCTCATCATCCTCATCATCATCACCACCTTCGTCATCGTCTTTCTCCTTTTCACCTTCTTCTTCTTCTTCTTCCTCTTCTTCACCAGTACCCTCTTCTTCACTCTCTTCCCTTTCTTCCTCAGGTAAGATGTGATATGGTACCACACTTCCAAACATTTTGAATAATCTATCATCCTCCATGATAGCATCATTCAGGGATTTATATAGAGCCCGTTGAATCCTCGACTTGTTATACGACCCAAGTTCCACCATTCGAGCCTTAAGGATCTTCTTCAATTCAAAATCCGTCAGGTCATAAGCAATCTTATAGGCGGCTTCTGAAGGGTTGGAGGATTTGACCATCAAGTTGTCAGCAGCAAGTATCTTCAACTCGTCACGAAGCTTAGGCATTAAGGATTCAACGGATTCTTGCACTCTTTCTTTCACAGATGCTTCAAGTGCTTCTTTTTGTTCCTTATATTTATCCCTCATTGCTTGAAGTCTGGTAATGCGTGCAGCATGCTTATCAGCCTCAGCCTGCTTAACTCGAGCAAGTTCCTCTGCATGAGCTTTACGTGTTGCTTCCATGTCTGCAGAGAACTTGGCAATCAACTCTTCTTGAGCTTTCTGAGATACTTCTTCCCTTTGAGCTCGTCTTTGCAACTCTTGGCGAAGTTCATCCATTTCGCGTTTGTGATTGTCAAGCATTTCGGCCATCACTAATGCAGCCATTGCAGATGTTGCAGAGCTGCTTTGGGTTGACTGAATAGGCTCGGTTGTTACTGCTGTACTAAGAGTGGGAATTATGGGTGGTGGAAGAAATGGTGTGGAAGCCGGTCGGGTTGGTCGGGTTGTTAAGGGTTGGATTGGTGGAGGTAGAGTTGCCAAAGGTTGAGTTGTCACCATGATCGTAGGAGCAACAGGTTCTTTTTCCACACTTGTTGAAATAGGGATTGATGGCTCCTTCGAAGTAGAATAGTTTTCAGGTGACCCAAACTCATCAACATCATGCGGTTCCTCGTACTCATCCTCGATATCTACCCTCGCACCTGAACCACTACCGCCTGTATCTTTCCTACTCCTTTTAATAGCAATCTTCATCATTTTTTGCTCGGTTTTATCAAGAGTAGGATCAACAACATCTTCTTCGTCACGTAGACGCATCAAGTCCTTACCCTTTCCCTTCTTACCCTCTGTCTTCTTCTTCTTGGGTTCGGGTTCAGGCAACGCTGCTGGTTGTTTGCGTTTACCTTTACTCTTAACCGTTGTGGATGAGTCTTCTCCAGTTTGAAGGTTTGCTTTCAGCCTTTGGATTTCTAGCTGCAGTAGCTTGTAATCAGCAGAACCTTTGATTTTGTCTGACAGAAGGTAATCAGGAACAGGACCCGGAATCACACCAGTAGACGGTCCTTCATGCCTCAGATCTACAGTATCATCAGCTTCTTCAGTGTGATAGCGACCTCCTGCACGCCTATCAATAGTAGCATCAAGCTTCATAAAATAATTTATGATAAGCTTAATAAACCGAGGATAAGGAAAGAAGTTTGTCTTCAGCTTCTTGTTGTGGAAGAGTTGAAAGGTGAATTCTTCCCATATCAACAAAGCATAATCTGAATTTGCAGCTTTGTACATGCCATAGAAGAGGTTCATTATCGGACTGCGCAAAGCATCATGGCCACTCGTTTTTGGTGTAAGGCATTTACTGAGAATACCCATCAACGCTCTCCAAGGTTGTCCCACCTTAGCAGTTGTAAACTCAGATGCAACTCGTATTTCCGGACATCCAAGTGCGTCAAACAACTCCGCGAGTTCATCTTTAGTAGGATCCCTTGAGAAAGACATGCCCTTGGGTGTATCCCGTATACCAAGCATCTTACGGAAGTCTGAAACGGTGAGTGTCTGCTGCTTGTTGTCGATGGTGAAGGTGATCTTGTTCGAAGTGAAATCCTTGGTTGCCCAAAATTCAAACATATACTCATAAGGCACCGAGGCTGTACTCCTAAGGGCGTTCTTGAAATGGGAGTTATCAAGAATGGCTATGGCGACCTTAAAACCATGGTGAGTGGATTTAGAAACTTGCTTCAGCCTATAGTTGTTGGGTATAAACTTAAGGGTTCGAGCTTTAGCAATATCGGCTTCCCTAGATTCTTGGATAGCTTGTACTGTTGGATTAGTCATTTTATCTGCTTAAGATAAGACATGAAAGGTTGATGCACAAAAAACAGATAGATATATATCATTCTTACTTCTAAGCATAACACATTTCATAAGATAAAACAACAAGTACATAGATAGCATGCAAACAATAACAATCAAACAACTCATCCGGAACTTTTCCTCATTCGGAACATTTTCATCCGGAACATTCTTCATTCGGAACTTCTCCTCATTCGGAACTTCTTCATCCGGAAGTTCTTCGTTCGGAACTTCCTTCATCCGGAAGTTCTTCATTCGGAACTTCCTTCATCCGGAAGTTCTTCATTCGGAACTTCCTTCATCCGGAAGTTATTCATTCGGAACTTCCTTCATCCGGAAGTTATTCATTCGGAACTTCTTCATCCGGAAGTTCTTCGTTCGGAACTTCCTTCATCCGGAAGTTCTTCATTCGGAACTTCCTTCATCCGGAAGTTCTTCATTCGGAACTTCCTTCATCCGGAAGTTATTCATTCGGAACTTCCTTCATCCGGAAGTTATTCATTCGGAACTTCCTTCATCCGGAACATTCCTTCATTCGGAACTTCCTTCATTCAGAAGTTCTTCATTCGGAACTTCCTTCATCCGGAAGTTCTTCATTCGGAACTTCCTTCATCCGGAAGTTCTTCATTCGGAACTTCCTTCATTCGGAAGTTCTTCATTCGGAACTTCCTTCATTCGGAAGTCCTTCATTCGGAACTTCCTCATTCGGAAGTTTTTCAGAAGAAATCCTTCATTCGGAAGTTCTAAGCCATGTTCATCCGGAACTTTTACAAACTAAACTCAGATGATTAATCTAGCGCGTTTGTGAGTTTCTAAGGCAAACTAAGGCAATATAAACATCATTTAATCTATTCCGAACAAAACCCACCATAAATCCCTTGGAAATTAACCCTAATTTAGGAATACCCCTAAATCTGATTAGATTGATTAATTGATCAGGATTATATGATTAATGGAATGAATTAGAAGTGTAAATGTTGATGTTTATACCTTAATTAGACGAATGAACAAGAAGGATAAGTAAGCGAATGATTGTTTAGATCGTGTGTGTGAGGTTCAACAATGGCGGCAAAGTGTGTGAGTAAACAGTGAATCAGAAACAGTGAGGGGCGGGGGTTTTGTTTTTTGATTTAGGTCAATTTTGACACCTTTCACAACATGTCACTTTAAGTCCTCCAATTTCACTCTGTTTTTCTTTTTGTTTCTAACTGTTTTCATTTTACTTAACACTTGTTAAACGTACACACAACTTAGCAAACGCATCTATTAGCATCTCTCCAATATCTAAAATCAATGCCTATCACTTAGAACGAACACTAGTCGTTTTCTAAAGCAAAACCACTCAAGTACCATGTAGCCCTTAATTTTCACAAGCACTTTTGAAAATCAATTTTGATGACAAAGATGATTTTACTATTTTCTCCCCCTTAAACGATGACCCGTTTTCTATTTAAAGAGCTGTAGTCATTGTTTAAAGAGTCAAATAGTGATGAAAGCATTTCCAATTTCTCTTGAAAAATTTTGATTCGTGGTTTTAATAAGATTTCTCTTATCTTAACGAATTAATGCACTGAGACGTACACAAATTCGTGTCAGACCAAGTTATAAAGTAAACTTGATCCCTTTGCATGATTTGGCTTGTAAATCACGCCCGAGAAAATTAATTCCCGTTCTGAGCCAACGTTTTCCAAGGAAATACGTGACTTTAATATGAAAACCGGGTTGCAGTCTGAAATAACTACAAGCCATTATGGGCATGTTTTAAAAATGTACAACTTTTATACGGACTCTATTTATGGCACCGTGTCAATATTGATTGACATTTCTAAGGCCGTAAATATTACCGTACTAAAAGACATGCCCGATTTAAAACGAAAAATATTTTTGGTTTTTCTTGATTTTATAATTTTTATGGTTTTTCTAGGTTTTATATTTTTTTTTATGGTTTTTGTTGGTTTTATATTTTTTGTATTTTCTTTTGTGGTTTATATATTTACGATAATATACATGATCACAACCAAAGGATACTCTGAATAGTTTACCACGACTATTCAGCTGATTCTTCTGCCAACTCTTTGAGAGTCGCTGGAGTGAATGATTTCATGCCAAGCTTGTCGATCAAAAACTCGATTCGTCCTCGATCTAAGGCTTTGGTGAACATATCCGCCAGCTGGTACTCAGTAGTGACAAAATACAGCTCGATCACTCCGTTCTCCACCTGCTCCTTGATGAAATGGTAGCGAATGTCTATGTGCTTGGCCCGGGAGTGTTGAACATAGTTGCAGCAAAGGGCAATGGCGCTCTTGTTGTCACAATACATCGGGATTTTGTTAAATCCAAGACCGTAGTCAGTTAATTGTGATCTCATCCAAAGGACTTGAGCACAACAACCGGACATGGCGATGTATTCAGCCTCCGTGCTTGATATTGCAGCGCTTTTCTGCCTTTTTGAAGACCAGCTGATCAATCTATCTCCTAGGAGTTGCACAGATCCAGAAGTGCTACGCCTCGTATCTTGACATCCAGCATGATCGGCATCTGCGTATGATATTAAAGCAATCGAGGAATCTTTCGGATACCATAGACCACGATGAAGTGTTCCTTTTAGATACCGAAAGATCCTTTTCACAACATGTAAGTGCTTTTCGGTAGGCCGAGCCTGATACCGGGCACACATGCATACAGCAAATTGCAAATCAGGCCTGCTAGCAGTCAGATAGAGAAGGGTGCCAATCATTCCACGGTAAAGTTTCGGATCAACAATAATCCCATCCCTATCTTCATCTAACTTGGATTTCTCCACCATTGGAGTGTCTACGGGGTCACAATTCTCAAAGTTATATTTCTTAAGAGATTCTAGAGCATATTTGGATTGATTAATAAAGATGCCTCTGGGATTCTGAGAAATCTGTAATCCTAAGAAAAATGAAATTTTTCCCATCATCGACATCTGAAAGCGTGTGGACATTATCTTCTCAAATTGTTTAGACAATTCTATGTTAGTGGCAGCAAAAATTATATCATCAACATAAATTTGTACCAGAAGCATATCGTTGCCGTCCTTGAGAGTGAATAGAGTGGGGTCCACTTTGCCTTTGGAGAAGCCTTCCGACATGAGATATGTTGACAGGAGATCATACCACGCGCGTGGAGCTTGTTTCAACCCGTAGAGAGCCTTCTTAAGCTTGTACACATGGTTAGGAGACTCCGTACTCACGAACCCATCCGGTTGACTAACATAAACCTCTTCCCTTAGTTCACCGTTCAAAAATGCCGTCTTCACATCCATTTGATAGACGATCATGTTCATATGAGCAGCAAACGCAAGGAATAGTCTAATCGCCTCCAATCTAGCCACAGGAGCAAAAGATTCCTCAAAGTCTATACCCAAGGCTTGTTTATATCCTCTAGCGACCAATCTTGCTTTATTCTTCAATACCGAACCCATCTCATCAAGTTTAACCTTATAAACCCATAACAAAGTAAGGATGTTAACCTTGTCAGGGCGAGGAACCAATTCCCATACTTCAAGTCGTTTGAATTCATTGAGTTCCTCCTGCATAGCTTCAATCCAAGATGATTGGGTCATAGCCTGCTGCCAATTTTTGGGTTCAACTTCAGAGAGAAATGCATTAAAGTAACAATATAGTGCACTCTCTTGTAGTTGATGGCGTGTAGAGACTGGTCGATCTAGATCTCCAATAACATTCCTAATTGGGTGATCTTTTGTCCATTTAGTGCTATGGTTTTCAATCCTAGGTGGTCTGGAGTGAACAATAGATGGAGCTTCTTCTGAGGTAGACGCGGCTGAAGGGTTTTCAGGGATCGCTACACCAAAGAAAGGAAGCTCTTGCAAGTGAGCATATTCCAGGTCGTGATCAGTAGTATCCTCTTCTACATCATTAGGCACAAGTAGGGGTGATGATTCAGGTGTAGTTTGTGAATCACTTGGTGAAGGTGCATCAGGTTCAACTTGAATTGTAGATGCATTAGATAAAGGTTCATTAACTTGAGCAACCACTTCAGGTATTGGAGCAATTACTACAGGTACTGGAACTTCATCAGTCGGGGGATCGAAGAATTCATCAAACAACGGTTGAAACAGTTTATCCCACTCGGGCCTTGATGGTGGTAAAAATGATGTAGAAGTAGGATTGTTGGGAACTAATCCGGAACTTATAGCACCGGGTCCCATCTCATGAAGCGCGGGTTCAGAGCTGTGTTGCTCAGAAGCCATCGCTGTCAGCTCGTCGAAATCAGCGTCCATAGTTTCTACAATCTTGCCAAGACGACGGTTATAGATTCGGTATGCTCTTTTGGACGGTGAGTAACCAATGAAAATACCTATGTCGGCTTTTGGTTGAAGCTTACCCAAGTTCTCGCTATTGATGTTTGGATAACACAGAGCACCAAACACATGGAAAAATGAAACATCGGGTTTGCGGTCATGTAGAAGCTCATAGGGTGTTTTTCCATGGCGTTTCCGAATGATAGAACGGTTTTGGGTGAAACATGCAGTAGAAATAGCCTCTGCCCACAAGAACAATGGAGCGTTCGCATAAATAAGCATGGTCCTAGCAGCTTCCATAAGTGTACGATTCCGTCTTTCAACGACACCGTTTTGTTGTGGAGTGCGTGCAGCGGATGTTTCATGTGATATACCAACTCCTTCATAATAATCACGAAGAGTCTGGTTGACGAACTCTGTACCATTGTCTGTACGAATACGGCGGACAGTGGTATTCAAACGTACCTGAATGAACTTCAGAAAAGTGATGATAGCCTTCGGAGCTTCATCCTTTGTACGTAGAAATCTAACCCATGTAAACCTTGAGAAATCATCCACAATGACGAGAATGTATTTCTTACCGCTCACACTTTCAGTTCTCATCGGTCCACAAAGATCCATATGCAAAAGATGAAGTTTTTCTTGATTAGTGTCTTCAGCTTTGGGTTTGTAAGATTTCTTGGTGCTTTTCCCTCTTGAACACGCGGAACATAAATGATCCTTGTGAAATTTAAGCTTGGGAAGACCACGAACTAACTCGTTTTTAGCCAGATGATTAATAGCATCAAAATTAAGATGAGATAATCTGCGATGCCATAACCATGACTTGGTCTTAGAAGCTTTAGAGAGAAGACATACTGGAGAAGCGGCCATCATGTCTTGTAAGGACAAAGTATAAAGATTTGCACCACGAGATCCTTTCAACAAATCTTTTCCTTCCAAGTTGCGGATGAAACAAGTGTGTTGTCGAAAAGCAACCTCAAGGTTGGAATCACAAAACTGTCCTACTGAGAATAAGTTATGACCAAGACCTTCAACATAGTATACCCTAGAAATCGTCACGTTTCCAATCTGATATTCACCATACCCCATAATCTTTGCGATATGATCATTCCCAAATTTAACCGTACCAAGAAACTTGCTGACGAAATTTCAGAGCATCGATCGATTTCCGGTCATATGTTTTGAACAACCGGAGTCCAAATACCACAGGATGATTTGGACCACCTGAAAATATCACCACACAAAGACAATGTAGAGGTATCGGAATCTGAGTGTTCCTTGTTATTAGCAGGTACAGATTTAATAATCTTAGATTTGCTAACTCTAGGTTTCTTAGATTTCCTAGCCTTTTTCTTCTTAATTGGTGATGTAGATTCTAATTGGCTCAAATCCTGAGGTATTTCTTCACTGATAGGCACTACAGTGGGGGCAGACCTAATTAAAGGGCGCTGTTTCCATACTTGAGTGCGAGTGTTCCTAACTAAAGGACGCTCAGACCTAACCTCGATAGATGCATTCCTATTTAAAGGGCACATTTTTCCATCTAGTGTAAAGGTCCTACCAGTGGGACGCCATTGCCAGCCAACTTGGGCACGAGTTCTACCCGTTGGCTTCCATTCAAGACCATTCTTAATAGCATTCATTTCATTAATGTGATCAATCAGACACAAATCATGACGCTCGGAAAACATACATTCATTACAATTCCAACAATTTAAATCAGAATTCACGAATGGTTTTGGCTGCTGCACAGGCGCAGAGCTTTTAGTCTTAACATGATTCATTTTATTTAAAACTGAACTAGCATTCCTATTGTGGACTTCTACTTTCTTCTTTGTGGCACTACTAGTGGAGGGCTTGATCTTAGCTTTCTTGAGTGGCGATCCTTTAGCCTTAGTAGTCTCTTTTAATCCTGTAGAAGGCAAATTGGGAACATTAGCAGCAGATTTTAAAGGTGTCTTACTTGATTGTGCCAATGACGGTTTCGCTCCTGGAGTCTTATTAAATGGAGTGACAGCAATGGGCCTATTATTAAGTAGTGCAGAACCTGGTGTACCTATGTATTGTAAATAAGCCAAGCAATATTGAACTCGCTTAACATATTCATGAGCCGAATAATAGTCGCTACTTGAGGGATCTAAGGCATAAAGATCGTCTAAAATATCCCTAAGAAGATCGACATGCTTAATGGCATTCCTCATATAATCATTGTATACAACCGGGTTTCTCTTATGAAGCGGATTCTTATAAAGCACTACTTTCTTGGTTGTTGGAGCACTAGTAGACGGTGCAGAGTCGGTAGCTAAGTTATCAACAACTTCTTGTCGGGTGAGAAGAAGTGTCTCCTTTAACTCAGCCAAAACCATATTTTTGTCTATGAGCAGGATGTTCAAGTCAGAGATTTCTTCGCACTTTTGGTTCAGTTGTTCAACATAATATTGTTGCTGTGCCGCATTAAAAGCGAAGCGTTCTTCTAGTGAACCATAAAGAGCGGATAGTCCCTGCCTTGTCCGATCCATCTCCCCTAGAACAGTTGATAGTCTAATTTCTAAGACCTGGTTTTTAGACTCTGCGGCCTCTAGTTCCATTCTTAATGTTTCCTTTGATGATATCTCTCTCTTCAATCTCATGATTTCTTCCTCTAATGTCTTAACAATTGCAATCATCTTGTCACTTGTCTCAACACCGTTTTCACAAACATTTGATATCAAAAGATTTTCATTTTGAGCTTGTTGTTTTAATTCTAAAGATATACAATGTTGTTCTAGTTGATTAAAGCGTTGAGAAAGTAAATTGTAAGAATCTTGTAGCTTTAAAAACTCAGCGTTAGATTCGTGACAAGAATGATTATCTACCTCATTTACAGTTTCAGCAACATTTACAGAAATATCACAAACATCATCACAAATATCCTCACAAATATTCACAGCATCACAATTAATCATAGTGGATGTAAGCTCATTCGAATAATTAACATTTACAGTAGTAAGCACATCACACGAGATTACTTCAGACAAGAATCGGTCATATTCGGTTAAAATCTTTTCCTTTTCAATTAGTTGCAGTTCGTAAGCGGTGTCCATTTCATAAAACACTTTTTGAACTTCCCCAATTTCAAACTGAAGATTTTCCTTAAGAGATGCAAAACTTCCTTTTAGACTTTCGACAAACGGATTGATCTTAGTTTTAAACACCTCGTTCATGTGTTCGAAAGCCCATTCTCCGGCGTTTAAGCCATTTGAAGTCGTACATTCCAAAATGACCTTGTCAAAGGTAGTAAAGTATCGGTTAATCTCTTTCAAGTTTAACCATACAGTGCTAACCGGTGGAAGATTCTTTGGAATTTCCTTAGGATCTTCCATGTTGACAAGTGTAGGAAATGTACTAGGGCGTTCTTCCTCTAACATGTAGGTCGGTGCTGTGATGAGATCTTTATCCATATGGAAGCGAACTCTAAAATCAGTTTTAGCAAGCTCCTTATTCATTTTAAAATAATCACATTCGGGATATTTTGCAGAATTGTATGACCGATCCTCATCAACTAGATCCTTACTTGTTCTATCATTGGGAAAAACAATCGGGTCTAAAGCCAATCCTAATTGAGTTGCATTATAAAGTCTAGGACTATGTCTTAAAGCTTGTTTTGCATACCGTGGATTAGGGGGAAGGCCTTTTAGACGTGATAAGTTAAATTCTCTAAATGAAGCATCAAATAAGTGAACTAGTTGTGAAGCAGCGTATTGTCTTAACAGCAAGTAATCTAGACTTCTAATCTTATTAGTGGCATTAATCTCCATTTCAGTCTTCTTAGATTCTAGTGATTCAAAATCCGTTTGAAGTTTTTGAAAATTAGTGACCACTAACTCCTTTTCTCGAAGTTCATTAGACAAATTTGCTCTTAAGTTTTCTATTTCTTGCAAGTGACCCATTTGTTTGTTTCTAAAGTGATCATATTCGAGATTAGTTAGAACACTAGACGAAGGCACTAATTCCAAAGTTTGTACTTTCTCATTGCTTAAGGCAAGCTCATCAGACAAATTCTTATTCTTAGCTAAGGTTTCTAAGAGTGCAGCATTCATTTGGCTAAGTAGTGTAGCAGGAACCATGACCAAATCTTGTTGAGCAGGAGTAGGCATATGCGAACTGGTTCCCGGTTGTGATTCACTCAAAGTCTGGGGACTCACATTGATATTGCTATCATTGTTTGTCTCCTCGTTTGAAAGACTCACCACCGAAGATTCATTCGAATTAGCACTCTCTTGCCCAACTTGATGTGGTTGAATACTAGCATCAGTGGCATTATCGGTGTTGTTAATAAGTACCTCAGATTTCTTATCTGGCCCTAAGCTGGAGAAAGTTGCCATGAAAGCAGCCTTTGCAGTTTGAAAGTCATCACAGTCGGAATCATACGCATCAAGATCATCGGCTTGGTAAGCGGCATTCTGCGTAGTGACAACGTCTTGTTCAGCAATCCCTGGGTCAGCAAGAAATGCAAGCTCCTCTTCATCAAGTTCCCTTCCTTGCGCCTGAGCATTTACCAGATAGATCTTTTCTGCAAACCACTGTCCATCCCTTTTCCTCTTGGGTTTCTTACAATCCCTGGACATATGACCCTCTTCTTTGCAGTTGTAGCAGGTAATCATTCTCAACTTGCCTGTATTAGCCCGTGGAGGATTGTTGACCATTGGAGCAGGAGCAGGATTGAACGTGCGAGCATTGGTTGATGTGGAAGGTCTCCCCTGATATGGTTGAATTGGCTGAACCATTACCCTGCCATTCTCAATTGTAGCTTGTTGGCGAGAATTGGATGAATTCCTCAACTGATTGTTGGTAGGAGCTGATCCTCTGAATCCTCGTTTGCTTAAAGTTCTTGTGAGATAAGCAGACATAGTAGTTAGCACTTCAACTGGGTCAGCTCCTTGTTGGAATACAGGAACTGGGACTTCCTCATCGTCACAATACAGTGCTTGATCTGGATGAGCTGCATAATCAGTAGAAGGAATACTCATTTGATCAGGGTAGCTTGTTTGATATGCTGCATTCTCTTGATAAGACGAATATGAAGGCTGAGCATAAGGTGCAACATTTGCTGGATGAAGTTGTGAACCATACTGTGGTGAAGGTGCATTGAACCGATACTGTTGCTGATGTGAGGTGGGAGGTTGTGGTAAAATCGAGTATTGGGGAAAAGTTGGTGTCATGTAAGGTGATGCATGATAGGCTTGATGTCCCAAGATATAGGGTGTGTTGTTGTGTGACAAACTTGGTTGATTCGCCATCAAAGCTAAGGAATCTGGATACATACCACGAGGAGAACGATGCATAATCACATGCTTCTCATGCTGCTGAAGGAAGGCATATATTTGATCCAAATTGCACTTGTGCAGATCCCTGGTTAACTTGACATCGGTAATATACTCACCCCATTCAGCTTGAGGTAGAGTATTCAAGAATTTGGTGTTAACCTGGAATGGAGCAATCTCAAGATTGTATACATTCAGATCATTCATGAGTGTGGTGAATCTGAAGTAATAATCGTGAAGTGTTTCCCCTGGGTTGTAGGTGAATCTATCAAACAAATCATATAGCTGACACTCCCTTTCTTGTTTGGTGAGAGACGTGCCTTGTAGCAACACCTTAAGACGTTCCCATAAGTCTTTTGCCACAGTATACTTGCTTACCATCCTATAAATATCATGGGGAAGAGCTTGGAGAATTGTTTGAAGTGCTTTTTCATCTGCATCTGCAACAAGTTGTTGAGCTGGAGTGAGTTCTTCAAATTCTCGTGGTCTAGTCACGTTGTCAGCCGTAATGGTACCATAGTCGAGTGGACCATTCAAAATCGATTTGACCATAAGCCTTCCGTATGTCGGTTTCCCCTTTAGATATTGCATCATTCGACCTTGCCATGCCTCAAATACCTCTTTAATAAGCATCGGTGGACGACTATCAGTTCCCGTTATAATCGATATATCCGTAAGAGATGTCATCTGAGGCATTACTGAATTTGGATTCATTTTGTTTTTTCTTCAAAGAAACAGAGATTATCGGTTGATCGAGCAGTGAAGTAAAGCTTGTGAATTGTGTTGTGTTTTTGTTGTAAGAAACCAAGATTAAATCCTCTAAAAAATCGTCGAAAAAACAAGCAAAATCACCCTTGATTCGGAACTTTTTGTTGATTCGGAAGTTTGATTCGGAAGATTACCTTGATTCGGAACTTTTTGTTGATTCGGAAGAATACCTTGATTCGGAACTTTTGGGTTGATCCGGAACTTCTTGGTTCGGAAGTTCTTGATCCGGAACTTTGGCTTGATCCGGAACTTCTTGACTCGGAAGTTCTTGGTTCGGAACTTTAGCTTGATCCGGAACTTCTTGACTCGGAAGTTCTTGGTTCGGAACTTTAGCTTGATCCGGAACTTCTTGACTCGGAAGTTCTTGGTTCGGAAGTTTCTTGATCCGGAACTTCTTGGTTCGGAAGTTTCTTGATTCGGAACTTCTTGACTCGGAACTCCTTGATCCGGAACTCCTTGATCCGGAACTCCTTGATCCGGAACTTCTTGATCCGGAACTCCTTGATCCGGAACTTTTACTGAATGAACAGAAACCTTTCCCGATGAACAGTCGAACAGTAAAAAAAAATGAGATTAAGCCCAGATTTTGACCAAATAACCCAAAAAGTTTTGTGCTTTCGACTAAAATAAGTAACAAC
The DNA here is from genome assembly GCA_025667525.1 of Glebionis coronaria. Classification (NCBI taxonomy): domain Eukaryota; kingdom Viridiplantae; phylum Streptophyta; class Magnoliopsida; order Asterales; family Asteraceae; genus Glebionis; species Glebionis coronaria. Next base: position 7,110 of record JANFOE010001618.1, on the reverse strand, counting down.
TAATACTTATCCACTAATCCCAATCACAAAAACACCAAAAACACCAAGAATCAAGATGATTTTTCTTAAAGAACACTAATACAATCAAAAACTAAAAAACCACACAAATCACCACCTTAAATCACCCCATAGCTCTTGATACCAAATGTAGAATATTGATAATCAATGAATCTATGAAGGGGTTTTTTAATTTCTAGAGAGAGAAAGTTAGAGAGAGAAAGTGAGAGAAACTATGTGAATTTTATTAAGTGGAAATTAAGAAATGATAACCACCAACCCCTTTCCTTAGTGGAAAGGGGTATTTATAGTTCCAAGTCATAAGTGGACTTGGGCCGGTCCATGACAAGCCCATGGACCGGTTCTTACTTAAGTTAATAAGCAAATAATAACTAATTACTAACTACGAGCTATTACAACATAAATCATATTGTGGAGTGACCGATACTTCTAATATACGTTAAAACGTATTTCTAACAATACACGTATTTTGGAAAATCAATAAAAAAATACCAAAAATAGTTTTTATTTTTAGGAAAATTAGTTTTTAGCTTTTTAAATATATTTTTGAGGTTTACATCTAATTTTGGTTTCAAAAACTTTAATTTTTAATTTTATAATATTTTAAGGTTTTTTATAAACTTTAAAGATTTTTATAAAATTATTAAAAAAGGTTTAGAAGCTCTAATTAGTGTTTTTCTCTTAATTATATTATTTAGGATTTTTAGAAATTTTTTATTTTAAATTTTAGAAACTTTTTATTTTTAGCATTATTTTAATATTATTTTATTATTTAATTTTCAAAATTTTCTTTTTCCTTCTTTTTCATTTTTCCTAGGTTCTTTGTCATTAATTAGGACTATTTCCCTTTTTAGAATATTTTTATAGCTTTTAGATTTATTTTTATAATTATTTTAAGTTTAATTAGTTTTTAATCATTTTAAATCATTTTTAGAGTTTTAAAAATAGTTTTAATAAGGTTTAATTTTTAGAGAATTACTTTTTAGTCTTCTAATAATATAAGTTAAGAGATTATTCAATAAAATCATATTTTAGACATTTGAATTAGTTAAATTTAATTTTAGGGCTTTAATTAGCATTTAAAATTAATTATTTAATTAATAAAAGGTTTTAAAATATCTTTGTTGGATTTTTATCTTTGTTTATATTATTTAAGACTTGTTTTTAGCCTTTTTGATATTTTGTTTTTGGTCTTAATAATTTTTAATTTTTGTGGTTTTTCTACGTTTTTACGTTTTCGTCGTAGTTTAATTTTCACGTAACCGTCTTCCATCTTCTCATCCCCATTCTCTTAATATTAATCTCAAAGAAATACAAGTTAATTCACAACACCTATACCTCCTTGGGAAACGAACTTTCTATCATCTTATTTGATTGGGTCATTAGTGTTGATTTTTCCTAAAATCATCACTCGATACTTACCGCTCATATTTAGTTGCTTGTTTTTCCTAAAGCAAGTTATCTAAATTTACCACAATCACCACTGCTAGTATTAAAGTTACCCCTGCTCTACAAGCAGACAAAACCTTGTCACATGTCACTATCAGGTTTTTTGATTTTTTGTCTTTTGTGGGTTAATTTAGGAATTAGGTCTTGAAATTTATTACATTATTTTTCTTATTTAATTTTTGATTTTTCAGTTTAATTTCATTTACTGTTCATTTATATTTTTTAGATTAAATAGCTATTTTAATTAACTTTTTAATTTCTGTTTTTGTCTTTTAGTGACAAAAATTTTTCAGTTTTAAAATTTTTCATAGATTAAGAAAAATAATTTAAGATTTTTTGTTTAAAAAGTTTTTATTGTTCACTTTTTATTTAATTTTTAGAATTAAATTTAGATTAATTAGGGTTTAATTATTAACTGTTTTGTCTTTTAGTGAAAATTTTTATATTTTTCAAACTTTTTCGTTTTTCTACTGTTCTTTAGTATAATTTTGGATTTTTAAAATTGTCAAATTATTTTTGGCATTATTTTATTATTTTTTATGATTATTTTAGTTTAAAAATAGTTTTAAGTGTTTTAAAAATAGAAAAATAGTTTTTAAAATTTAGGAAAAATACTTTTTAGTCTTTAGATAATGTAAGTAAGTTATTTGTTCAATAAAATAATATTTTGGACATTTTGTTAATTATATTTAATTTAAGGCTTTAATTAGCTTTTAAAATTGAATATTTAATTAATAAAAGGTTTTAAAATATTTTTGTTAGATTTTTATTCTTATTTATATTAATTTAGACTTAGTTTTAACTTTTAATTAATTTTTAGGTTTAAATTTTTAATTTGTAGCTTTTTACGGTTTCACGTGAACGACCTTTTTGTCTTATTGTAATCCGTCATCATAACCGTCATTCTCTTCTTACCCCATCTTTTCTTTTCTTTCTCACAAATATAATCACAAAAGTTAATCATCTCTCAACACAACGCACTAGCCTCCTTGGGAAACGAACTTGAACTTATTTGGTCATTAGTGCTTGGTTTTCCTAAACCGACACTTAACGCTTACCACTATTTTGCCTTCCTTTTCCTAAAGGGGTAAAAACTCTACATCAGTAATATTTGGGGACGATCACCCCAGTTCGCGCCTTGACGGTTGATCCCCGTCGTGCCACATTGATTGGTAAGCGAATTTATGTATGAGAAGATTTACACAAGCGTGATTATTGTGACGACACGCTAACTTAGATGGGCAAATTGAGTTTCGGGCTAGCTACCCGTTGTTGGTTATAGTAAGGTAACAATGTCATGCGGCTTATAATAATCCAAAAATAACGAAATACTGCTATACGCACTAAATTATAATATATTGCCTGACTAGCAATACGGGGTCTTATTATTGATATCATGTTCGTGTTTTGGTTTTACATAACCATATTCATATAACGGTTTTTATTTAACTTTATACAACGTTATAAAACGTATTATATGATGTTTTTACGACTTTGGTTCGTATAATGATTTTAAAGTCAAAAGCCTATATTATGATTTTTGTTAAGGATTTGTTAAGGATTTGTTAAGGATTTGATCCGGAACTTCTTGACTCGGAAGTTCTTGGTTCGGAAGTTTCTTGATCCGGAACTTCTTGGTTCGGAAGTTTCTTGATTCGGAACTTCTTGACTCGGAACTCCTTGATCCGGAACTCCTTGATCCGGAACTCCTTGATCCGGTACTTCTTGATCCGGAACTCCTTGATCCGGAACTTTTACTGAATGAACAGAAACCTTTCCCGATGAACAGTCGAACAGTAAAAAAAAATGAGATTAAGCCCAGATTTTGACCAAATAACCCAAAAAGTTTTGTGCTTTCGACTAAAATAAGTAACAACTAATACTTATCCACTAATCCCAATCACAAAAACACCAAAAACACCAAGAATCAAGATGATTTTTCTTAAAGAACACTAATACAATCAAAAACTAAAAAACCACACAAATCACCACCTTAAATCACCCCATAGCTCTTGATACCAAATGTAGAATATTGATAATCAATGAATCTATGAAGGGGTTTGTTAATTTCTAGAGAGAGAAAGTTAGAGAGAGAAAGTGAGAGAAACTATGTGAATTTTATTAAGTGGAAATTAAGAAATGATAACCACCAACCCCTTTCCTTAGTGGAAAGGGGTATTTATAGTTCCAAGTCATAAGTGGACTTGGGCCGGTCCATGACAAGCCCATGGACCGGTTCTTACTTAAGTTAATAAGCAAATAATAACTAATTACTAACTACGAGCTATTACAACATAAATCATATTGTGGAGTGACCGATACTTCTAATATACGTTAAAACGTATTTCTAACAATACACGTATTTTGGAAAATCAATAAAAAATACCAAAAATAGTTTTTATTTTTAGGAAAATTAGTTTTTAGCTTTTTAAATATATTTTTGAGGTTTACATCTAATTTTGGTTTCAAAAACTTTAATTTTTAATTTTATAATATTTTAAGGTTTTTTATAAACTTTAAAGATTTTTATAAAATTATTAAAAAAGGTTTAGAAGCTCTAATTAGTGTTTTTCTCTTAATTATATTATTTAGGATTTTTAGAAATTTTTTATTTTAAATTTTAGAAACTTTTTATTTTTAGCATTATTTTAATATTATTTTATTATTTAATTTTCAAAATTTTCTTTTTCCTTCCTTTTCATTTTTCCTAGGTTCTTTGTCATTAATTAGGACTATTTCCCTTTTTAGAATATTTTTATAGCTTTTAGATTTATTTTTATAATTATTTTAAGTTTAATTAGTTTTTAATCATTTTAAATCATTTTTAGAGTTTTAAAAATAGTTTTAATAAGGTTTAATTTTTAGAGAATTACTTTTTAGTCTTCTAATAATATAAGTTAAGAGATTATTCAATAAAATCATATTTTAGACATTTGAATTAGTTAAATTTAATTTTAGGGCTTTAATTAGCATTTAAAATTAATTATTTAATTAATAAAAGGTTTTAAAATATCTTTGTTGGATTTTTATCTTTGTTTATATTATTTAAGACTTGTTTTTAGCCTTTTTGATATTTTGTTTTTGGTCTTAATAATTTTTAATTTTTGTGGTTTTTCTACGTTTTTACGTTTTCGTCGTAGTTTAATTTTCACGTAACCGTCTTCCATCTTCTCATCCCCATTCTCTTAATATTAATCTCAAAGAAATACAAGTTAATTCACAACACCTATACCTCCTTGGGAAACGAACTTTCTATCATCTTATTTGATTGGGTCATTAGTGTTGATTTTTCCTAAAATCATCACTCGATACTTACCGCTCATATTTAGTTGCTTGTTTTTCCTAAAGCAAGTTATCTAAATTTACCACAATCACCACTGCTAGTATTAAAGTTACCCCTGCTCTACAAGCAGACAAAACCTTGTCACATGTCACTATCAGGTTTTTTGATTTTTTGTCTTTTGTGGGTTAATTTAGGAATTAGGTCTTGAAATTTATTACATTATTTTTCTTATTTAATTTTTGATTTTTCAGTTTAATTTCATTTACTGTTCATTTATATTTTTTAGATTAAATAGCTATTTTAATTAACTTTTTAATTTCTGTTTTTGTCTTTTAGTGACAAAAATTTTTCAGTTTTAAAATTTTTCATAGATTAAGAAAAATAATTTAAGATTTTTTGTTTAAAAAGTTTTTATTGTTCACTTTTTATTTAATTTTTAGAATTAAATTTAGATTAATTAGGGTTTAATTATTAACTGTTTTGTCTTTTAGTGAAAATTTTTATATTTTTCAAACTTTTTCGTTTTTCTACTGTTCTTTAGTATAATTTTGGATTTTTAAAATTGTCAAATTATTTTTGGCATTATTTTATTATTTTTTATGATTATTTTAGTTTAAAAATAGTTTTAAGTGTTTTAAAAATAGAAAAATAGTTTTTAAAATTTAGGAAAAATACTTTTTAGTCTTTAGATAATGTAAGTAAGTTATTTGTTCAATAAAATAATATTTTGGACATTTTGTTAATTATATTTAATTTAAGGCTTTAATTAGCTTTTAAAATTGAATATTTAATTAATAAAAGGTTTTAAAATATTTTTGTTAGATTTTTATTCTTATTTATATTAATTTAGACTTAGTTTTAACTTTTAATTAATTTTTAGGTTTAAATTTTTAATTTGTAGCTTTTTACGGTTTCACGTGAACGACCTTTTTGTCTTATTGTAATCCGTCATCATAACCGTCATTCTCTTCTTACCCCATCTTTTCTTTTCTTTCTCACAAATATAATCACAAAAGTTAATCATCTCTCAACACAACGCAGTAGCCTCCTTGGGAAACGAACTTGAACTTATTTGGTCATTAGTGCTTGGTTTTCCTAAACCGACACTTAACGCTTACCACTATTTTGCCTTCCTTTTCCTAAAGGGGTAAAAACTCTACATCAGTAATATTTGGGGACGATCACCCCAGTTCGCGCCTTGACGGTTGATCCCCGTCGTGCCACATTGATTGGTAAGCGAATTTATGTATGAGAAGATTTACACAAGCGTGATTATTGTGACGACACGCTAACTTAGATGGGCAAATTGAGTTTCGGGCTAGCTACCCGTTGTTGGTTATAGTAAGGTAACAATGTCATGCGGCTTATAATAATCCAAAAATAACGAAATACTGCTATATGCACTAAATTATAATATATTGCCTGACTAGCAATACGGGGTCTTATTATTGATATCATGTTCGTGTTTTGGTTTTACATAACCATATTCATATAACGGTTTTTATTTAACTTTATACAACGTTATAAAACGTATTATATGATGTTTTTACGACTTTGGTTCGTATAATGATTTTAAAGTCAAAAGCCTATATTATGATTTTTGTTAAGGATTTGTATAAAATGACTTTGGCTATTTTATGGCCTATTACAATGATTTGTACAAAAATGATTTTCGGTAATCATTATATACTGATGATATATTAATGGTTTTATTAAACTCTATGAATTCACTCGGCATTATCGCTGACCTTTTCTTTTAGCATGTTTTATCTCAGGTACTTGAAGGTAATTCTCGGGAAGACAACAAGAATTCATGGCCCGCACTTAAATAATAATTTGCACTCAAATGCTTTGTAAAACTTGCATGAAATACAATGACTTGGGACCTATGTAAATTTTATATTTATGAATGGAAATGCTTTATTATCAACCGACACGATTTTTATGCATTGTCTATGATGTGAGTAATGTGCTATCCTGTAACACCAACGAGTCTTCCGTTGTATTGAATTGTGTATTTTTGGGGGTGTTACAGTTTGGTACCATTGCTCTCGTTATAGAGAACGAAATATTTTCAAAACCAAGGTTTTGAATAAAACATTTCAAAATCTTTTAACTATAAACATTTTTCTCAAAATGTCTAAAAATCTTTTGACTATAATGGTGTCGAAGAATTCCCGAGTTACCGACAAGGCCAGACTGAGAAGTGTTATTTTAATATATATATAACTTGGATTATATATATATATATATATATATATATATATATATATATATATATATATATATATATATATATATATATATATATATATATATATATATATATATATATATATATATATATATATATATATATA